>LNAC01000201.1:1197950-1371489 GCA_002007465.1 Ailurus styani | reverse complement strand
AGGCAGAGAGAGAGGAGAGAGGAGGAAGCAGGCTCCCTGCTAAGCAGAGAGCCCGATGCGGGCCTCGATCCCAGGACCCTGGGATCATGACCTGAGCCGAAGGCAGCGGCTTTAACCCACTGAGCCACCCAGGCGCCCAGGAATCTGTTTTTAAGAAATCCTCCAGTGATTCTGATGCCCATTAGAATCTGAGCATCGCTGGCCCTACAGTTGTGTCCATCAGGCAGGGTACTCATGAATTCGACATAAACTCCCTTCCTCTCTCAGTAGGAAATTACCGCAGCTGATTGCCAAGGAGTTATATTTCAAATTTTACAGGTGCATGTTTCAAATCTTACAGGTACGTGTTTCTTCACTTCTTGCCATCCCTCTCTCCTTTCTTTCAGTGTAGAAGCTCTTCCTCAGGTCCTGCCTCTTCCAACAAGTCTTTGCTGACTGTCCCTTTGTCTTGTGACACCTGCCTCCTCTGAGCTTCTCACTCAGGACACAGCTAGTCTCCTGGCTCTTTTTTCCAGAACTCATGTTTCCAGACTCTATGCTTTGTCTTTTCCAGGCTAATAGTGATGGGTAGGGTGGGAAGCATTCTCCTATTTTGCTGATTGCCAGAAGGAGGATAAGCTATCACATCAGACACTATTGGGTGCCCACTGGATGCTAGGCCTGGGCCACAGGGAACAGAACACAGTCCCTGTCCCCAGCACCTCAGGAGCCCCAAGGGAGGCAAGGAGGTGATGGAAGCTGGGCCAGGTGAAGGAGGCACTCGCTGTGTTGTGTCTGGGAGTGCCCAGATTGGCCAGGCTCACACTTGGGCCAAGAGAGTGTTCATGGAGGAAGTGCTACCTGGGCCACCTCTTTTAGGACAAATAAGGTGGTAGCAGGGTGCAAAGAGGTAGCTGCAGAAGGGAATTTTAGGTGGAAAGGGCAGCACCACTGAAAGCAAGCTCTAGAGAGGCCTTTATTCAGCTTTTTATTATTTATTATTTTATTATTAAAGATTTTTATTTATTTGACAGAGAGAGAGAGAGAGAGAGAGAGAGAGAGAGAGAGAGAGAGAGAGAGAGAGAGATGCGTACACAAACAGGGAGAGCAGCAGGCAGAGGGAGAGGGAGAAGCAGGCACCCCGCCTAGCAGAGAGCCCAACACGGGGTTCGATCCCAGGACCCTGAGATCATAGACACTTAACCGACTGAGCCTCCCAGTTGCCCCTCAGTCTTATGTCTTAAATTGAATTATAACCTACATGGAATAGAGTTGTACAACTCTTAGGTTTGCAGCTCAGTGGAATTTTAAACATGTCCTCACTCTTGTAACCACCAGCCAGATCAACGTACGGGACATTTCCAGGCTCCCAAAAGGCCCTTCTAGTCCATAGGCCCTTCCCCCAAGGGAAACCCCATTCTTACCTCCATCATCATAGATTCATTTGCACCGGGGACTTTTTTAGACTATAAACTTCGACAAAAAATTTGTCCTAGTTAGCCAAAGACCCCTAGCAGGCCAAGCGTGGCTTCAGATGGTGTGTTCTGCTTGGCACATACATTAAAAAAAAAATTATTGCTAATGCTTAAAAATGGGGAGATTTCACATAACAATAGAAAGATCTGGCAATACTAGGCTCATGTACCTTGTTGGCAGCACTGGGCTAAGTCAGGTAGGGTGAGTCCCCCTGAAGATGGGGCATCCACTCATTGGTAGTACCCACTGATACCCGTTGATCACTCCTATCTTACTTGTCACCCACCTGGCCACGGGGGCATCTGAGTTTGCAATGCTTACCTTTAAGTATGATTTTGTTTCTTGGTTTGAGTCCTCCAGCATCGTTGAGGGTGCTTAACAATTTTCACTCCTTCATTCACAGGCATTTATTAGGCACTGACTCTGAGCCAGTCACATGCTGGGTGTTAGGAATACAGAGGTGTTCACAGCAGAAAGATGGGGCATTATTCGTCGGCTTGCAATGCAGGGGACCAGGTGTGTGGCAGAGTCCCGTCTTTGTGAGCTCACTTCTCCTTGCCCCCTTGCATGCCACCCGCTCTGACCCTGTCCTGGTCCCTGAGCTCACCTCTTCCTTTGTAACCAGCACACATTTCCGTCCCTCTCTCCTTTCTTTCTGTCTAGAAGCTCTTCCTCAGGTCCTGCCTCTTCTAACAAGTCTTCGCTGACTGTCCCTTTGTCTTGTGATATCTGCCTCCTCTGAACTCCCAAAAATGCATTTCCCACATCACCACGCAGTTGATTCTGTTCTCGATTCCCTCACTTTAAAAAAAAGACCTGGGATGCCTGGGTGGCTCAGTTGGTTAAACATCTGCCTTCAGCTCAGGTCATGATCCCAGGGTCGTGGGATCGAGTCCCACGTCAGGCTCCCTGCTCACTGGGGAGCCTGCTTCTCTCTCTCCCTCTGCCCTCTGTGTGTACTCCTTCTCTCTCTCTAGCTCTTACTCTCACTCAAATAAATAAATAAAATCTTAAAAAAAAAAGACCTCCTTTCTTTCTTTCTCTTTCTTTCTTTCTTTTTTTCTTTTCTTTTCTTTCTTTTTCTTTCTTTCTTTCTTTTTCTTTCTTTCTTTCTTTCTTTCTTTCTTTCTTTCTTTCTTTTTCTTTCTTTCTTTCCTTTTCTTTCTTTCTTCCTTCCTTCCTTCCTTCCTTCCTTCCTTCCTTCCTTCCTTCTTTCCTCTTTCTTTCTTTCTTTCTTTCTTTCTTTCTTTCTTTCTTTCTTTCTTTCTTTCTTTCTTTCTCTCTTCCTTCCTTCCTTCCTTTCTTTCTTTCTTTCTTCTAGTTTCAGGGATAGAATTTTGTGGTTCATCGGTCTCATATAACACCCAGAGCTCATCACATCCAGTGTCCTCCTTACTGCCCATTACCCAGTTATCTCTTCTACCACCACCACCACCACTACCACCACCACCAGCAACCCTCAATTTGTTTCTTATAGTTAAGAGTCTCTTATGATTTGTCTCCCTCTCTGATTTCGTCTTGTTTTATCTTTCCTTCCCTTCCCCTATGTTCCTCTGTTTTCTTTTCAAAAGACCCTGTCTCTTAAACGAGGTATGGCACGCCCTGTGGGCAGAGTCTTTGCCTTCTGTCTCCTGATCCTGCCCCATAAGGCCCGGCCCGGTCCCAGGCAGAGAGCAGGCACCTCGACAGCCCAGGAGACGTACTGGGGAGAAGGCTGAGCCCCAGAGAGGCCGCAGATGGCAGCGCCGGGATGCGAGGCTGGAGAGAGAAGCGCTTCCCGGACGCCCCGGCCTCCTTCCCGGGAGTTGCCCTTGCTGGCAGCTGTCTGTTAGGAGTCCCGCGTGTCTGTGAGGACCTCGCGTCCTTGTGAGAGCATTGACACCCCAGAAGGAGGGCACAGACACTCCGGTCGCTGGGCCGCCGGCATTCCGGGCAGTGTCATGTGAGGTGGCATTTGAGGTTATCCCCTTACAGCCTGACGGAGTGTCCCTGGGGGTGGCAGGACAAGGTTCACCGAAGACAGCTTGTGGCTAGAAAAGGAAGGTGTCACTTTGATGCCATTCCCTCGGCCTTCAGCCGTGCTGCACCAGGGCCCGGGGTGCCGGCCCCGTCCCACTTTCCGTTCCCGACCCGGTGATGCAGATCGCCAAAAGCAACCCATTGCAAGTAGCCCCACACCTTGTCACCTCCCCTCCATAAGAAGTACCTTGGTTGCTGGCAACGAGTGGTGACCTTTCTGGAGGAGACGTCTGCTCCCAGCCCCGCAGGCCAGACCGCTGCCGTGGCGGTGGGAGGGGTAAGAAGAACATTTAATGGGAGGGCCCAGAGCCATCCCCTTTGCTAGGGTTCTGTTATATGTCACTTGCCGTGCAGGGTTCCAAGAACGATTTGGCCCCTTGACAGGGAACATGATAGAATGTCAGGACCTAAGCTAATGTAAAATATGTCTCGCCCCGCCAAGTCACGCACAGGCAAAGCAAGAGGCCCATCGGTCATTCATACGTCTGCGCCATGTGGCCGAGGGGCTCCGCCGGTGGGAGCTGGTCTTTCCAGAGCCACGTGGAGGCGGAGGTCGGGCACACAGGGACTTCTTACCCTGAGCAGGCTGATTTTGAAAAGCATGCGGCGTCCCTTAAAAAAAAACTGCACGTTCTGAAAAGGCATTTGTTTCCAGTCTTATTTCCCTTATACTTTCCCCCTTCCTGGTTCCCCCTCCCTCCACCTTCCCCCCCACTCCAGCTCCCTTTTCTGTATCTTTGTATTTATCTCTGGTGCCTTCGGCACCCGCCCCAGATTTCCAGGTGACAAGGCTGGCCAGGTTTAAAGGTGCCGCATTCTAGTACTCGGGGGCTTGAGACTTAGGTACCAGGACAAAGAGACTTGTAGGGTGCCAAGGTTCAGCCTTGGGCCGGTTAGGGAGGATGACAGTGGCCATCGTAATACAGCTGTTAAGCAAAATCATCATGGGCAGGTTGTACCAATTAAGAAATGTTTGGCTGCCAGCAGAAGCCTCAGCGAGTAGTGGCTTCCACCGGAAGGGACATCTATCTGTTTGTTACAAAGTCTGGGGGCAGGTGGCCCAGGGTTGACGTAGTGGTTCGGCGGGGACTCCAGGGACCCAGCATCTTTCCATGCCTCCACCTCACCATGTCCGGTGATGCACTTGTTCTCATGTCTGTGGTCTCATCCCGGTGGGGTGGCTGACACAGGTTCCAGGAATCATGCATTGTCGTGCAAGCACCGAAAGCATATGGGGGAGGAGGGCAGGCGCCAAGAGTCTCCGTTTACCTCTCTCATCTGAGAGTGGGAATTCTGGATCCTTGTTGCAAAGGAAATGCTGTTTAAATATGAAAACTGACACGTGGGCCTGAGTCATTTTGGGCTGTCTGCGTCAGGTGAGCGGAGACTCCATTTTCCTGGTGACCATTCCCAACTCCATTCCCAGTTGTTCTTTCTCAACATCACAGATTGTGAAGAACTTCATTTTTGTGTGGTTTCTTGCAGCCCAGAGTTCACAGTGGGGCTTCATTTTCATTGACTGATAAACCAAGGCTTAACCGAGAATTTTTATGAGTTCCCGCCATAGAGACCAATAAAGTCTGGCCTCTACCCCCTTTTTTTTCTGGATGGTTCATCATATCAGCCTGACCCATGAGTAACAGACTGTTCACATCATTTACCCAGTGGATTAGTGTTAAGTTACAGGGCCCTCTGGTTGGAAGTTGATCGTTTGAAAATTTTGGGTCTATTGCCCTTTCTAGCACTGAACCTTGGGAAATGATTTCTCTGCTAAAATAATTTTGATTTCTAACATGCATGTCCACACTCCTGCATCTGCACATACCCAGCTCTCCACCACTCCAGTGGGAAAGGGAGACTGCGGTTTCATGGTAGCTGTCTTTTTGATGAATGTCCCCTTGTCCACCCAGAGGCCGTGACATTCCTGTCTTCCCCACTTGATAATCTGAAAATCTTCCGAACCAGCTTGTCCTGCTATAGGCCTGTGGCTCTGGAATGCCACAGAGGTTCTGGATTTCATTCCCCGGGGCCCACGCTGGCTAGCATGGCCCTGAAGCTGATAAGGCAGAGAGCTAAAGACACAGCACCCTGGTGACTGGGCGGCAAGACCATGGGCTGGGGTCAGGGTGTGTAAAGCGGGACGTTGTCCCCTGGTCCTATTTCAGCCTCCTGTTTTCATCGACTCCCAGATGCATTTTGCATTTTAGGACTCCTCAGCCTTTCCCAATGAAATGTGCTCCCAGATGTGCCCAACTGTTTCCTTTGTTTTCCTCCATAGGAGAAGTGTAGACGTTACACTGTGGCAAGCCGCTCTGGCCACAGGTAGTTACCCTCCCACGGTGGAAGACTTTACATTCCCTGAAAGTTGACAGCCTGGGAGGTTCCCGATTGGCTTTATGACCAGAAGGATTTGTCATACTTTTGGCTGGATTTGAGGAATCTTCCAGAATAGGTACTGTTGGGATTCAGAGTCTAGTCTGCTTGGCGGCCCCCAGCCTCTGAGGGTGAAATGAAGAGATCTCTGAGGGGAGGGCTCTGGACCTAGATCCCCTGCCTTGGAACCAGATTCCAACAGTTAACCTACTTGCTGTGTGTCCTTTGGATAAGTGATTTAAGCTCTCTGTACTGCAGTTTCTCCATCTGCAAAATGGGAATAACCCACAGTACATTCCACATATGGTTCGTAGGAGTCAATGAATTAATGTTAAGGTGCTTAAAATATTACCTGGCAATTGTTAAGTACCATATAATTGTTTGTTACATAAATAAATCTTACTAGTTTGAGATATTTTTGTTATTTAGTTTGAGATATTTTATTACTTTTCTAACTGAAGTTTTTTGTTGAGATCATTATAGATTCAGATATAGTTGTAAGAAATAATCCAGAGTTCCCATGTACATGTTCCATTTATTCTAGTTTCCTCCCACTGGTAACATTTTGCTAAACTACAGTACAATGTGGCAACCAGGATATCAATAGTGATACAATGCACCTATCTTATTCAGACCTCCCCAGTGCTGTGCGTACTCATTTGGTTGTGTCCATGCAGTCGTGTGTGGTTTTATTCCTCCCATTGCCCCTTTATGACCACACCCACCTCCCTCCCTTTCTCAGCAAGCCCTGGCGATGATCAATCTGTTCTCCATTTCTTTTCTTTTTTTAAAGATTTTACTTTTATTCATTTGTCAGAGAGACGAAGTGAGCACAAGCTGGCAGAGTGTCAGGCAGAGGCAGAGAGAGAAGCAGGCTCCCCGCTGAGCAAGGAGCCCGATGCGGGACTCCATCCCAAGACCCTGGGCCAAAGGCAGCCACTTAACCGACTGAGCCACCCAGGCGTCCCTGTTCTCTATTTCTAAAGGTTCGTCTTTTCAGGGGTGCCTGGGTGGCTCAATCAGATAGGCTCAAGTCATGATCTAAGGGTCCTGGGATTGAGCCCCACGTTGGGCTCCCTGCTCAGCGGGAAGTCTGCTTCTCCCTCTCCCTCTGCCCCTCCCGTCAACTCATGCTCTCTCTCTCTCAAATAAAATCTTGAAAAAAATAAGTTTGTCCTTTCAAAAAATGTTATATGAATGGAATCATACCACTTGCAACCTTTTGGGATCAGCTTTATTCACTCAGCATAGTTTCCTGGAGATTTACCTGGGTTGTTGAGTATATCAGTAGTTTGTCCCCTTTTCTTTCTGGCTAGTATTCCATGGTATGTACCTACCACAGTTTCTTTAACCATTCACCAACTGAACCATTCACCTATTTTGGGGTATTACAAATAAAGCTGCTTCATATATTACAAATAAAGGTTTTCATGTGAACATATATTTTCATTGCTCTGAGATGAATGCCCAATCGTTGGGTCATATGAAAATCATGTTTAGATTTACTACTATAATAGGTATAACACTTTGTTATTTAAATTTGTGGCTCCCAACAATAGATTTATGTTTAATTCTTTGACTTCTAGTAAGCATTGTATTAGTACTTGTTAAATAAATTAGAATGAGTTACTGGCTTTTACAATGTGTCCAAGACTGTGTAAGGGATACATGAAGGAAGGAGATTCGAATGGTATGGTGAAGGTTCTTGTCTTCAAGAAATACTCGCCTTGGGTTTGGGAACTTATAGTTGCAAATAATAGCTGGTATAGATTGTGTGCTATCAGATCACCGAAGGCTTGAAAAAACCCAGTGGACAGCCTGGTGGGAAGTGCAGGCTGGGGAGAGAATTGAAGGTCTGGGAAAGGGCGATCAGTGCTGGTGCCGCCGTGTCCGAGATGGGGATCTTGATGTTCTTTGTATCTGAGAAAGATCGCAGACATTTGGATTTGAAGAAAAGCATCAGTTTTGCACAGAAAGTGTGCTTGGGTCGAACGTAAGGATCATCGTAGAATCATACATTTGTTTTTTTTTTTGTTTTTTTGTTTTTTTAAATATTTTATTTATTTATTTGACACAGAGAGAGAGATCACAAGTAGGCAGAGAGGCAGGCAGAGAGACAGGGAAAGGAGGAAGCAGGCTCCCTGCTGAGCAGAGAGCCCGATGCGGGCCTCGATCCCAGGACGCTGAGATCATGACCTGAGCCGAAAGCAGAGGCTTTAACCCACTGAGCCACCCAGGCACCCCATACATTTGTTTGTAAGAGCATTCTTACCAGGGGAGAACAGAGCTTGGTGATGCAGGACAGCCACGTCGATCTAACGGTTTCACCACTGGGGGCTAGGAGCTGGACTCCTGGCCGGCCTCACCGCTTTCCCCAGGTTCCTGCGGGATGCTCGTTCTGCCTGTGGCATGGGGTCGGTTTGACGGAGGGCAGTGAAAGCTCAGCCAGCACGCTGGCCACCTGGACAGATCATTTTTCACATTCCTGTTCTCTGAGTGACAAAACTATTTTCAGTAAAAATCACATAAGCATCAGTCATTATTTTCTTGATTTTTTCCCTTTACCTGGTAAACAATGAAGGATAGAAAAATACATTTAAGTTTTAAAGATACTAGTCAAATTTAATACAGTAGTTCACATCGGACGTAAAGCTTGCTATTTTAAATTGCAAGCGCAAATAAAAGCCCCACATGGTCACAGAGTGACAGATTTGAAGTAACTCTGTGCTCTCACTGTTGGTGGCAAATCTGTTTTAACTTATGAATATATAGTACTGCAGGGGTTGGAGACAGGAACTGTGTCAAAAGTGGAATCAGAAGATTCTGACCTATTATTAATTTGTTTCTGATGTCAGTTGGTGTTTGGGTTTGTGGGGGGGGCTGCAAAGGTAGGAGTTTTTCAAATTACCTTTCTTGTGAATTGTTTATTAGAAGGTAAATATGACAAATATGCCCATTTGAAGTCTCCATATATAAGATTCGAACTCTCCAGTAACTGTAGGAATTATTTCGAATTTAAGCTCACAAAATATCTGCTTTCCAGAGGAATAGCTTCTCACTGACATTGTTTAGAATTGCTGATGCTTGGTGATTAAAAAAAAATGACCTTTAGTCGTTCTGTTATTGTTCTAAAGTCTATAGAGACAAAGCCCTGCCTTAATTACTACATGGGGGAACCCCACATTGGGTTTCAACCCTAAGGAGAAAGCAGGAGATTTGGGAAGTCTGTGGACTGGCATTTGAAGCCCAGCCTTGCCTATCTATAGCCCTGTGACTTGGAGCAAGTGACCTAACTAGCTGTGGTCGGCTTCCTCACCTGCAAAATGGTACGATTTTGTGTGGGTTAATACTGTAATGTGGAAAGAGGCCCTGGGGGAGGTTCCAGCACATAGTAGGATCTTAATGTGAGCTGTCTTCCCTTCTCCATCTGGCATGGGCAACATCTGTGTGTCTCTGAGACTAGCCCTGGACGTTGAGAAGTAAGCTCAGGCTGACTGTCCTCTTTCTGACCCCCCACCCCTCCACAAGCCCCCGAAAATCTGCAGCAGTTACAGTTAGACACCATGCATTGGGTGACAGTGTTGAACCCCAGGGAAAGCTTGAAGAACCCCCTCGGTGCTCCGAGATGCGTCCATCAGAATGCAGGTTTGGGTATGGAGAGCTATTCTGACCTCTCCTGGGCTCAGGGGTGGGGAATTTAGGATGTTCCAGTTTTCTGTCGGAGGGTAAACCTCGGGAACAAAAGCGATTCTCCTTTGCTTGAGAGAGAAGAGGTTCTGCAGCTGTTTCTCCTAATCGAAGAGGCTTGGTTGTTGTAATCAACGCCTTTTACACACCACTTTTTCCCTCTGTCTCTGCCTCCTCCTCTTCCTGATAATTGCCAAGGAATGTGGTCCAGGCCTTTTGTTGGCTTTTGCGAACCTTTTATAGCAGTTTAGAAAGAATTCGTGGTATTCCTATCGTGTATTAAAGATCAAGCTATTCTTATGCATGACCCAGGTCAAGTTAAACATGGAAATATGTTCAAATGACCCAGGGAGGTGCTAGGGTGACTACTTTACGCAGCAAATTTTTGTCGTAAAATGAACTTTTTGCACTTTAAAGGGGCTAAAGAGAATTCTTAATTTTATACAGTTTAATCTGCCAAGTGATAAGGTTTTCTTTTACTTTACTTTTGTGGGAAGTCTATTTAGTGACGGCTTATTAGAGTATAGGGAAGGAAGCACATACTTTGTTATCGAAAAAAAAAATTGAAAGCGTATTCCAAAATTTATCCTAGAAAACTATCTCATGTTGTAAATAATCTCGGATGTAGATTTTTGGATGTGAAATGGGGCTTAAGATTTTATTTTGGCTAACCTGATATTCTAGAGTGTTTTGTATTTCTACAATATTAGCTGCATAGCCAATTCATTTCAACTGGAAAATGCATCAGAAAACGTATGATTTAATCAAGGTCAAGCTAAAAGTAAACTGTTTTTTTTAAAATCTGGTCTTATTCTCAACTCGCCAATTTATTCCTTAGAGAAAGCTGAACATTTTCAGAAAATGTGATGAATGATCTTAAAGGCAAATGCGATAGATCTGAAGCCTTAAAAATAGAGTAAACACTTGGTGGTCATATGGTTAAATTAATGTACATGGACAGGGATGTCTTCACTGGCACGTGACCTGTGTGTGTGGTTTACAGTTTCTTGCTTAGAAAGGCCTGTGCTTGGTTTAATTCTCTGTTGCTGCCATTTTGAAATTCTTGATCATTTTTGAACAAGGGGCTCCCAATTTTCATTTCGCACCGGACTCCACAAATTATGTAGCAGGTTTTGTGTATTGGCTACTTGGTAATTCGGTTCAAGTTAGTTTTTTGCTTTTGAATTTCCAGCTTAATCCTAACCAGATGTTTATCAGCTTTTTTTAAATGTTTTTTTTTAAAAGATTATTTATTTATTTATTTGACAGAAAGAGATTATAAGTAGGCAGAGAGGCAGGCAGAGAGAGAGGAGGAAGCAGGCTCCCTGCTGAGCAGAGAGCCCGATGCGGGGATGCAGGCCTCCATCCCAGGACCCTGAGATCATGACCTGAGCCGAAGGCAGAGGCTTTAACCCACTGAGCCACCCAGGCGCCCTGTTTATCAGCTTTTTTTAAAAAAATTCTTTTCTATTACATGAATTTGTGAGAACCAGCCTCATGACCTTTTATTTAGATGCATGTTTTTCCAACAATTTTGATCATTGGATAAGATGATATTTTCAAACATTTTAGTTTTGTTGCATATGATAGAAAACTAAAATCTCATTTATCTACTAGCATCTATTCAAGTATATAGGTTCTATGATTTTTTATTGTTGTTTTTGCTGGATAGTAAGTGAAATGAAACTTTTGTCTCAAATTATTAATAGTGGCTGTTGTCAGAGGCTGAGATTTCAGAAGGTGTTTTATTTTTTCAGTTTTATAGCTCTGAATTCAAGGTCTGTAACAAGCAGGAATTATTTTTGTCATTCAGGAGAAAACAAGGAACAATAAAGATTAAGAAAAAAGCACCCTCTTAATGTGTAGCTTTAAAAAGAGAAGCCACTCCTTTGGATGCTGGTGGGCAGCCTTGTGGAGCTGGGGCTCTGGGGTTCCCATTCTTGCAGGGCACTCCCAGAAATGTTCAGACAGTTCAAGATCATGGCTCAGGAGCAAGCGTGGCCAAGAGTGGGTGGCACTATTTGGGGCAGAATTGTTCAGTGGGTGTTTGTAAACTTGGGGATAATCTGGTTTTGGCATCTAATTTTACATGAGGCTCTGATGGAACCTTGTTTCATTTTAAGTCCTTGGCTATCAGTTGTGGTGTTTCTTTGTTTTTCTTGTTTTAAAAGCTCTTCTCAACTCTTCAGTCGCAGGTCTGAAATGTGGCCCTTTGGGCCATCGCTGCGGCTCGCCTTTGAACCAGGACAGGGCTGTCCGTCCTTCTTCTGATGAGGGGTCAGTTTCACTGTGAGATAAACAGCTTCAGCCTGTAAACCCTTGTTGACACATCTCACCCCCTATCCACTGTGGCACCACGAATGCCCTCCTGCTGCTTGTGAGACGGCCAGGATTTAAATGCTGGGGTCAAGAGTAAAAGAACCAATGGGTGACCCTGGCATTCCTTTGCTGGACGCCTGCCTCTGAGAAGGCAAGCCTGCAGGCGTGCTGGGAGTCCGGGAACAGCCAGTGGGCCGGTGTTCCTGGCTGGACACGCCCAGCCCAGCCTGCTCTGCCCGGCCCCTCTGGCCTGATGGCGGGGGGTCACCTCGGAGATTTCTCTCTGTGCTGTTTATAGGCCAGGATAACTTTGAGTGGAGGCTCTGACAAGTCTTAAACATAACCTTGAAGGTAAATTATAATTTCAAAACTTTCAAAACTTGCCCAGCGTAGAGCAAAGTCAAAACCCATCTGAGTTTAAGAGAATGTGATGTTTGATCCATTTGACCAACTTGTTTGTTTGTTTAAGATTTTATTTATTTGAGAGAGAGAGAGAGAGAGAGAGAGAGAGAGAGAGAGAGAGAGAGAGCATGAGTGGGGGGGACAGGCAGAGGGAAAGAGAGGACAAGCAGATTCCCTGCTGAGCAGGGAGCCCAATGCGGGACTCGATCCCAGAACTCTGAGATCTTGACTTGAGCTGAAGTCAGATGCTCAACTGTCTGAGCCACCCAGGGGCTCCTTTATTTATTTATTTTTAAAGATTATTTAAGTAATCTCTACTCCCAACGTAGGGCTTGAACTCACGACCCTAAGATCAAGAGTCACATTCTCTTCCCACTGAGCCAGCCAGGTGTCCCTCGGCCCATTTGTTTTTTCATTTGTGTCCCTTGGAGACCCAGGGGCTGCCACAAAGAGGGCAGGACAGAGCAAGCGTCCCCATCCCACGTCTCCTGGACCTGCTTCAATCACACCAGCATTTTATTTTAGTCTTCCACCGGTATGTCATACGAAGAGAGAGTTCACGGCTAAGAAGCTGGAGTGTGAAAACCACACAGGTTGACCCGTCTGCTTCCATGCTGTTTCGCCCTTGGCATCTGAGATCTTTTGGTGGTAACATTTGTGCTGATGAGTGAACCACGATGCCAGTAGTTGGGCTGTGATCATGTGGAACATTTTGCTTTGTCTTTGAGGTAGTTTTTAGCAGAAGAGTTTGGTGACTGTGCTGAGCAAGATATTCACAGATGATCTGGAAATGCAGCCAGGCCTGTAAACGATGACAGAAACACACACATTTCTGCAGCCTGTGCTTTGTGCTCAGCACTGGTGCAAGGAATTCCCACATGTTCACTCATTTGATCCTCACAGCAGTGCCATGGGTCAGCACTGTTTTGTCCCCTTTGTACCTCTAGTTCTGAGTTTAGAGAACATCTGAGTTTGGGGTCTGCCCCTTTGGGTCTCCTAAAAGAGCCGCTTTCCATCTTAAGTTCTCAGCCTCCCAATACAAACCTGAACCCCACCCCATCCCTCCCAACAGGGAGAGGGTGAGGAGGGAGAGAAGCTCACAGTTTCTTTCCTTTTTATTTTTTTTTTAAAGATTTTATTTATTTATTTATTTGAAAGAGAGAGAGAGAGAGAGAGAGAGAGAGAGAGAGAGTGAGTGAGAGAGGGAATATAAACAGGGGGAGAGGGAGAAGCAGGCTTCCTTCGGACCAGGGAGCCCGATGCAGGGTTTGATCCCAGGACCCCAGGATCATGACCTGAGCCAAAGGCAGACGCTTAACGACCGAGCCACCCAGCTGCCCCAAAGCTCACAGTTTCTTGAAGAGAGGTGGGTTCCATTCTCCATCTCCCTCTTTGGGGAGAAGGGGTGGGGCTTCCTTTCCCAAAGTCTCTTGTGAATACTGGGCACCCCAGTGGCTAGTTTCCCAGGTAGACATCTGCTTGGTTAGGAACTGCTACCTGCTCTGGGCTTCCCACACAGGAGGAGAACTGGAGGTAGGACCACCACCTGGAGGACAAGTCCCACGTGAGCCCCTGACCCGCGGAGGTGGAGGAAGGCTGGTGAAGCTGGGGCCACAGTCTTCTGGGGCTGCTGTTGCTTGGGGAACAAGGAAGCTCCCACACAGAAAAGTTGTCATGAAATGCCATTCCCAGAAGGAGGCATCCAGATTTCCCAAGGTTGCTTTAGAGGAGTGTCTTGGGACAGATACTCTCGTCTGTCTCCCTGAGCCCAAAGGCCACAGAGGAGCATGTGTGTGTGTGTGTGTGTGTGTGTAGTAATAATAGTATTTGCCATCATAGTCATCGTAGTTGTAGTAGGTAATTATGCTACCGCAATTGTCCAAGCGTGGCATAAGACTTTCTAGGATTTTTCAATCTTTATTGATCAAGCCTAATAAAAACTGTTCTAGAGACCCTGATAATCACTCTTCGGTTATGTCACAGGTGTATACTTTATCACCTGGACTCAGATAAGTGTTTCCGTTCGACTGAAACAGTATTTTTTCTGTGATTCCCCACCACATCTATTGTGCTCTCTAGAGAGTAGCTTAAAATGTCAGTCATTTTAGGTCATTCTCACTTTGGCTTCTGTTTTTTGAGTGTCTCTTCCTTCCTTTCTCAGACCTCAGTTCCTCCAGGCTACCTCCTGTAATGTTCCTTTGCTCTGCCCCCTGTTCCAATTCTTCTTCTTTTCAGGACACTCAATGTGAGAATCACAAAAGAGAAGCAGTTGACATAAGAGCTCGATGAACAGGGCAGATGCAGAGAAGTAGATCTGTGTACACTCATGGAAGTGCTCCTGGCCAAGGAGTCTGGACACTGGGGTCCCAGGCCTGGGCTACAGTCCTGTCCTGCTGTGGGTTGTAAGCAAGTCTCCGACACGGGAACCACACAGTAAGTGCTAGCTAGTGTTATAGCTGTTGTTGGGAATTAGCTGGTTATTAGTTAGCCTCAGTTTCTCTCCATGTTAAATGAGGGACATGGCTTGGATGATACTCTGAGTCTTCTCTACTCTCTTTAGATGCAGCAAGATAAAATTAGATTATAACACCCCCCCCCTCCACTGGGCTGGAATCACTAGAGAGAACCTAGCTGTGATACTTTGCACATGAAAGGGACGAGTAGCTGAGTCATTTGGTACTGCAATCTGAGTGTTCCTGGAATTGATAAGGAATTTTTTTATTAATGAAATATATATACTTCTTGCAAATTAAAGAATAAACATGCTCACAGTACTCAGCATCGGTAGAGTGCTCTAAAAGAGCTTTCACTGCCGTTAATTTAATGTCAGTCCCACAACCATTCTCGGAGGTAGGTAGAGCAGACCTAACACCAGTTTCCAGGAGAAGACACTGAGGCTTAGGGAGGGGGTTGTCTTTCGGGTTTTGCAGCTGAGGAGTGACAATCTGGAAGCAGATTCTGGGGCTCCTTACTCCTGTGCCGGTATGTTTTCCAATGCACTAAGGACTGCCTTGTTAGGCGGGGAAGGAGTAGTATGAAATACTTCTTTGTGAACACTGATGATATTTAGATACGTTAATCCCTAGAAGATGCAGGTCCTACAAGATCATAACCCAGGAATAGTCTGAGGATGAAGCATACCCCTCTACTGGGGATTAAGCAGGTCAGGGCTTGGGGACAGAGTCACAGAAGTGCTTCTGATCCTGGAGATGGGATGTTGGGACTTCTGCCAAAGGCCCTGATTAGACACTTGAGCCTCAGCACACTGAGGATTGAGGAATAGTAGGAGACCCTCTTAAGGGAGATAGACTGTTCCCTGATTCAAGAGGCTCATGACCCTGGGTCTTGCCAGTGCTGGGCAGCTAGAAGTGTGACCATGTCTGCAGTCCTTGGCGGGCAGTGGGAAGGTTTTGTAAAGAGCTCCTTTGGCCTGTGTCCCTGGTACCATTGCTGCCACCCAGAAGGCTGGCCCAGGACTGACCCCTCTGAAGTGTGCTTGGACACAAGCTTGGCCAGCCTGTGCTCCCAGGAGCTGCTGGAGGGCCAAAACACTGAGGACCCCAGGAGCTGGCCACCTGAGGCACCCATGGGAGATTGCATTCCTTGAGGACAGCCACTCTTGCCTCTAGGATTGTTGAGTGAACTGCTCATGAGAACAGCTGCTGTCCGCTGCCAGAAGGAGCCGCTGCCCTTGGAGAGCAGGGTCAGCCGCGAGGAGCTGTGGGTGGCTTGTGGCCAACGGGAGCCAGCCGCCAGTGGGAGCAGCGCGGGGAGTCCCTCCCAGGGGCCCCCAGCCCTGGGTGAGTCTGGAGGAGGGGCGACATGGTTCATCTTCCTACCTCATGGAAAATGTTAGGTGACCTGGTTGGAGACCCAGCAGCTCAGGGCGGGGGCTCCCGCTGGCTTGAAGCATCACCTGGTCTTCAGGTTCCTGGGAGGAATGACTGTTAGAAAAAGAGTTCCCCTTGTAGGGACCTTCCCAAGTGAACTTGAGGAACGTCAGTAATCGGGAAGATTGTTCTTAGTATTTATGTGGTTGATATTTACACGTCCTCTGCTCCATCACCCTTTCCGAATTAACTCCCAAGGTGGAAGTGAATGCTTCCTACTCTCATCCGTCTATACCACGGCTATGTCATCCATTTATTCACTCCCCCACCAGACATTGGTTGACTTCCTTGGCAGACTAGGCCAACATCAGCCTTCCTTTATTGTATTTTACTTATTTGTATACATATCTTAACCTTTCACTCAACTGAAAACATTTTCATTAAGTCACTTATGCTATCGCCAAATCCCGGAGGCTTAGTACAATAAAAATGTATGTGTCCCTCGTTCCCCCGCCCTGCATGGATTGGTGGGGTAAACATAGAGGGAGCTGCTCCATACAGCCCCTCAAGATGACAGAGGCTCCACCATCTCACAGCTGCACTAACTGAAACATGGGACCTCCTTGGTCACTGAGACAGGACAAGAGAGCCCCACAGGACAAGAGAGCCCCGCAGGCTCTCACCCAGCAATTACATGCTTCAGTCAAGAGGTGGCGTCACTGTTCCTCACAGCCCATCGGCAAGAAGGAATCACTGGGCCCACCTGACCAAGAGAGCCCAGAAGGGCGATCCTCCCGTGTGTCAGAAGAAAACTGGGTCAGGTCTAGAAGTGTTTACACTGCTTTTAATTATGTTCTTGGTTCTTTCATTGGCTTGAAGCAAAGTTGTGTTGGGAAGTGTCATATTCCTTTTGTAGAAAGGGGTGTAAGTGATGAAGAATGAAGTATATATAGCTAATTGTCCAGCTTGGAAAAGACTCGTAATAAGTAGTTTAGCTATCCTCTGTGTGAGGATATCCTCTGTGTGAAGGTGCCGGTCTTCTCCCTTTTCTGGTAATGGAGAGCTGAGTGGTTATGGATGGAGAAAGCTGTCTGAGCAGCCCCGATCCGTCAATCCAAGGCAAGGTTGGACCTCATTTCCCACTGTGCAACAAGAGCGAGAACCAGCTGCCACCACCCCGTGCCCGAGCACCAGAGTGCCTGGCTTCTCTTTTGTCCGTGGGCTTGGGTGAGACCAACTTAATTATGCTGCAGCCAACATAATTAAGAAATGCGTTGTCTACTTTTACACATTTAATGACCATTGAAAGAGTGTGGTTTGGGCTTGGGGTAATCTGGTTGATTCAGTCATACAAGAGGTAGATCAAGTCCTCATTTAGAATGAGAGCACAAGACTGGGCAGGGTTTCAGAAGGCAATGGGTATTTGAGTAAGTAAATATTTGTGGCATAGGTAGGTGGAGGATGGGGTAAAAGGATTGAACACTCTGAAAAATTTGAATTTACGACTGTGCTCATTATCCTTCTAGTAATTGTATTTTTAAACATCTGTTGACTAAGCTTTTCTTCCTTATGTGTTTGGATTCTGCATAAAGAAAAGTTGGTTGGCAATATCAGGGTCACATTTATCTTGTCTGTGTATCCCGTGACAGTCCCCTGTACCAGTGTGGCTGTCTTTGATTGCAGTCTTCTGAGGACAGACCTGTGGGATGTCTGCTCCATTCTTTTTCTATAGCACCTTCCACAGTGCAAAACAAGGTGTTTAATAAGTGATGACGTTGGTGAAGGCAGTCTACAGGCCGGGTCTTCGTACTCATTCTCTACATCTTCATACTTTCCTGTTCTTTCCAAGTTCTGTTGGGACCTATCTCATCTTTGTCCTCCATGTCACTTGAACACTCATCTATCTTCTCTCGCCCTTCAGGTCCCTCCCGCCAGCAGATTCTGTCCATTCTAAGGATGATAATCTGGAGGGGACTTTAGGGAATGTGATGGGCTTACTGGAGTTCTTGGGTGACAGGCCCGCAGCATGCCCTTCACAGGCAGAGGGCTTACTGAGATTGGTGTCCCCTGGCTGCCAAGAGTGGCGCTGAGGTGAAGTGGAGAGAACAATGACTTTGCAGTTTCTTGCACCTGATTTGAATTCCACCTCCGCCATTGACTAGCTGTGTGACACTGGGCAGCGATCTCAGATCGTGTTTATTTCTGCCCTGTTGTGGATTATGTTGTCTGTTTGCTTGTCCTGCCTGCCACGCTTTCCCATGCCCCTTCCTCTGGTTCGGGTTTGGTTCCTTCCTCGGAGGCGATCCTCACCTGATCCATGGGGTCCTAGTAGGGACTGTCCATCACAGTCTCAGGAAGGGGGTCTTCCTCACTCATGGGCGTGGGCAGGTGACCCAACAGACTCCACGGTGCTGGTCGCACTCACTGGGTAAGGGAGAAGCACCCCCGGCAAGTCACCCCAATCAGTGGTCCCCCTGGGATGAATACATGGAGGGAAGTGGTTCCTTTTGCACTAGGGCTGCTCTGCAGAGATGTGTGCCTGGGGCTTCGAGCAGCCCTCTTGTCAGCCAGGTGCTGGTTTCCTTTGGGAATGAAGAGAAACCAAAACGAGGGGAGTGAGAGGTGAGGCAGGACGGAGTGGCTTGGCCACGTTGTCTCGGCACCTGCTGGCAGCAGCTGGAGCTAGTGCCCCCCCCCCCCCCGCCCCGGCTTCCCAACTACATGGGTCACCACTTCCTCCTTTTGTTTCCACTCCTTTGGGTTGGGTGTCTGTCACGTACAGTGAAAAGTTTGAATATAAGTATCTTGATCATCCTTGAGTTTTTAAAACACTGTCAGCTTTAGAAGCAATATATGAATTCATGATTAGAAACATTGAAACCCCTTAGTTTGCAAGTCCTCAGTGGAAGGTTCCATTCTTCCCCACCCAGCTCAATTTGAATCCTCACTCCAAAAGTCTAGTGGTTGAAGGAAGATTGGGGTGTATACTTCCAGACCATTGTCTTTGCATTTATATCCATATATATGTATACACATGCAAATAATCAGTGCTTTATTTTTAATTCTTTATGTGGGGGTGGGGGCTTGGGCTCATGACCCTGAGATCAAGACCTGAGCTGAGATCAAGAGTCGGAAGGATGCCTAACTGACCGAGCCACCCAGGCACCCCAATTTGTACTTTATTTTTTAAAAGAGTAACATAGTACATCTATTGTTTTATAACTTTTTATAGAGTAACCTATTACATGTGTTGTTCTATGATTTTTTACAATTTCTTTTGGGGGGCACCTGGGTGGCTCAGTGGGTTAAAGCCTCAGCCTTCGGCTCAGGTCATGATCTCAGGGTCCTGGGATGGAGCCCTGCATCGGGCTCTCTGCTCAGCAGGAAGCCTGCTTCCTCCTCTCCCTCTGCCTGCCTCTCTGCCTACTTGTGATCTCTCTCTCTCTCTCTGTCAAATAAATAAATAAATAAAATCTTTAAAAAAATAATAATAATTTCTTTTGGGATCCTTGGTGCTGGTACATATAGTTCTACTGCATTCGTATTAAAGATGTCGTAGTATTTGATAGCATTGAAAATTTGCCTAAGTCATCTGTTGATGGACGTTTAATTGTTACTGTCATGATTTTTTTTCTCTGTTACAACAGTGCTGCAGTGAGTAAGTTTGTGTGTTTTCTTGTGTACCTAGGGAAGTATATCTGTAGGTGTAGTCTTCTAGTAGAATATCTGAGTCATAGGACATACACATGCAGCATTTTGATAGATTCTGCCAAATCGTGTTCTAAAAAGACCTACTGGCTTACCCACCTGCAAAGTAGAGCGTGTGTTTCCCACACCCTCCCCAATACTGAATATAAGTACTTTACTTAAAAACAGAGGACCTCCCTTTTGAGCCTTTCTGGGAGCTCGTGAGCTGCAACCTATCCCTGGAGTTTTGGATTTCTCCTTTGTGTTAGTTGATATGCATAGTTTTTGCTTTTTTAAAACTGTGGTTTGCTTTTTTATTGATTTGAGTAAATTAGGGGGGCATTATAGATCTCAGCCCTGTGTTATTTATGTTGTAAAGATTTTCTCCTAGGTATTGCTTTTTGTTTTGTTTATGAATGGGTTGGGTATTGTTTTTGTTTGTCTCTTGGGCATATGCATGTGCCATTTTAGGTTTTGTCTTTTTTCATCCTTGATCAGGCAGACGTTCTACATTTTGTATGAATTCAAATTTGACAGGCTTTTTCTTTGCAGCTTCTGAGGTTTTTTTTTTTTTTTTTTAAGATTTTATTCATGGACTTGAGAGAGAGAGCGTGCACAGGGGAAGGGGCAGAGGGAGAGGGAGAAGCAGACTTCCCACTGAGGAGAGAGCCTGACAGGGGCTCGATCTGGGATCATGATCTGAGCCAAAGGCAGATGCTCGACGGACTGAGTCACCCAGTTGCCCCGCTTCTGTGTTTTGCATCTTACTGGGGATTCCCATCCCTGAGTATAGATTTCTCCATGTGCATTTTTTAAAACGTTTCATCCTCCATAGTCATCTTTATGGTGGTTTCCTCATTTGTAAGTGAAGATAATCAGTATCTCCTGAGGATTTAATGAGATACCGTGCATACAGGGTCCTGCCTCCCTCTCCCCTGCCCAGCTTGCCAGTCATGGCATTGACAAGCCTTCAGGGCTGTTGCTTCGATGCCAAGGAATTTGGGCACAGTGTTTGGGAACCCTGTGTTCACCTGCCCCCGGCGGGTGACTGGCTGCTCCCAGAGTATGCTCAGGACCTCCCTGCAGCGCTGCTTTCCTAGAAAAGCAGAACATTCCTCGGACCCTCAGTCTTGGTCCACAGCTGGCTGCACAGCCTCGGACATGAATGTGTTCTCAGACCTGAAGCCTTAGAGGCATCCTGGCCTCTCCTCTCCTTCCCTCCCCACCTCCGTCCATCAGCAGATCCTGTCAGCTTTACCTTAAAATGTATGTGGAATCTACCCCATCCAGCACCTTGTCTGCTGCCCGGGGGTTAGGCCACCATGGCCTCCCACCCAGACACTGGGGTGTCCTTCTGTCTTTGGCCCTTCCAGTCCGTTCTCCCCCAGTAGCCGAGTGACCTTTGAAAATGCAAGTTCCCTTGCTTCCCTCCTGTGCTCAGAACTTTCCAGACCCTTCCCATGTTACTGAGAATAGAATCCAGAGGTGTGGCCTGTGTGGCCCTCCCTGGTCCTGACCATCATGTCTTCTTCCTTCCTCCCCTCTCCCTGACACTCTCTCCTCGGCCTCTCTCTCTCTCCTCCTCAGGTGTCCCAGGGCCTTTGCCCTGCTGCCTGGAGCCCTCTCCTTCCAGATGTCCACAGCATCCATGCCCTTGCTGCCTTCCCTGCCCAGGGCCCGAGCAGCAGCCCCCATCCCTCTCTGCCCCTCGTTCCTTTTTCGGTGGTTGTCTTGTCGTCGTCATCTTCTGGCATGTGATGCATTTGTCTGGTGCTGGAATGCAGTTTTTCCTAGAAGAGAGGTTTGTTTCCTTTCCTGCTGACTGAATCTCTGACCTCTGGCATGATGGCCGGTGCGCCCAAGTCCCTCACCTATTATTTGGGGGGACTGTGGGAATGTGGCACCCAGTCTTTTGCTCTAGAGTGCCGAGTCTGCTGGGAGGACCCCCACTACCTTCTCGCCGGTTGGCTCAGGGTGGGCAGCATGACCGCCGTGTCCCCGGGGTCTCCTGCAGGCCCCTGCGGGACAGGAGAGGTCAGGGTTTGCACGCGTCCCTCCAGGAATGTCGTCCCAGCGGTAAATCACTGGGCACAGAGCCTGCCTTTCACATGACCAGAGGGCACATCAGCCAACACTGCAGCCGCTTCCCTAATTGGGGGAAAACAACCTGTGGCTTCCGACTCTGGTTTTGCTTGTGAAAGCGTCTCCCTACTTCTCAGGAAACATCTTTTTTTTTTTTTTTTTTTTTTTTTTAAAGATTTTATTTATTTATTTGACACAGAGAGAGAGATCACAAGTAGGCAGAGAGGCAGGCAGAGAGAGAGGGAGAGGAGGAAGCAGGCTCCCCGCCGAGCAGAGAGCCCGATGCGGGCCTCGATCCCAGGACGCTGAGATCATGACCTGAGCCGAAAGCAGAGGCTTTAACCCACTGAGCCACCCAGGCGCCCTCTCAGGAAACATTTTAATGTAGCCGTGTATTTGGATCCTCCGCACCTTCTCATTTCACCAAGCTATAAAACGAAGGCCTAAAAATAGGTGTGATGAGCAGATTAAGGCAATTTATTGCAGAGCTGTCCCCCCCACCCCCACTTACAGCTCAAGTGCAAGCAGCCTGGGGAAACCTCAGTTGTTGGAATGAGGCATATGGGGGGGGTCGAACTTTCCTTCCCTGCACTGGGCACCTGCCCCTCTCCAGACTGCTGCTTTTTCTCTACCTTTGGTTAATTGGGGGGAGGGGTGCTGTACTTTGTAATTTGGAGCAATGAAGCTAATTGTAATAGAAATGACTGTTTCTTTTGATGACAATATTCTCTATGTAACTTTCTAGCTTTTACTTGCTGTCAGTGTTTAAATATGGTTGTTGTCAGGCAATTTGAAATGATTAATAGATTTATTTTAAGCATAATAGCAGGCATTTTAAAAATTAAAAAATTTTTAAAGCTCTACACCAAATGTGGGGTTCCAGCTCACAACCCTGAGATCAAGAGTTACATGCTCCACCGACTGAGCCAGCCAGGTGACCCCCCCAATTAATCTTTTTAAAAGATCTTATTTATTTATTTATTTGAGCTAGAGAGCAGAAACAGGGGAGGAGAGGGAATGGGGAAGCAGACTCCCCACTGAGCAGGGAGCCCAATTCAGGGCTCGATCCCAGAATCCTGGGATCATGACCTGAGCTGAAGGCAGACGCTTAACCAACTGAATCACCCAGGTGCCCTCCCAAAATTAAATTTTAATTACACAAGTAACATATGAATACATCCTACTTTAAAATATTAAGTCATTACCTATAAAGCTACAGGGACTTTCCCCCACCATCTCCAGTCTCAGATCCTACCCCAGAAAACATCACTGTTGTCCATCTGTAGCTTGCCCTTTGCTTCCCGAGGAACCGTGGAGCATGGAGTAATGGTGCTGATTCTGCCCGGAGCCCTTGGGCTGGGGTGCAGGAGCTGCATGTTCCAGGCAGGCACAACCTTCCCAGCAACCCTGTGAGCTAGAAGGTGGGCACCCTGTGGTGAAGAGCAGCTCTGTTGAGATATTTAAGTCACATCCCATAAGAGTCACCTTTTGAATGTGTGCCATTCCGTGCTTGTTTTTTGTATGTTCGGAGTTGTACACCCATCACCACTGTCTCATTCCAGATCATTTTCATACCCCGAAAGGAAACGGCACATCCTCCAGAAGTCCCTCCCCATTCCTGCAGGGCAACTTCGGTGCCCACAGGTGTCTCCCGAGGCCTCATCATTTTTTACTGGCAGCTCTGCAAGACGGCTTAATCAGGATTTCCCCAGTTCTGTGTCAGGAGCAGAAGAAAGATCACTGCGTCATGGGATCATTGACTCACTTCGAGCTGCAAGTGGAAAGAAGGGGTCGGTTATTCAGCCCGCCCAGCGTTCTTCCCTAATAGCTGCTGTGAAATGCCTCTAACGTCGCAGCCACTGCTGGCATGCTGGGTCATCTTGTTGCCCTGCTGGTGGTCTGGCACGTGGAGACCTAGAGAGGGTACATTCTTCCTTTGTAGCCAACGCAGATATTTTTGCTGCGTGTGAATCATCTGAGGAGTGAGAATAATCCTCCCAGCAGGCAAGGAAGACAGGATCACCATTATCACCGAAAAGCATTTACCAAGCACCTATTGTGGGTGCGCCTGGTTTAGTGTAGCCGTGCCCGGCATTCCTTCCAGGAACTTGACCTCTCGGACCCTGATCCCACCACTAGCATGTGCTAGGTGTTCAGGGAATGTGGTTCAGTCTGTTATTCAAGAAGTTTTAAGTCTTTGGGTTGGAGGAACCCCTGAGGACCGCCACCTTACCTCAGGGTGAGCTGGGAGAAGCATTTCCTCACATTGCTAATGAATTGACAGGTGCACCCTGTGAACTTGGGCAGTTAGTGCCCTTTCCCTTCTGTGGGGCAGGACGATCATTCTGCCCCTGTTTAATTCACAGGGATGTCTTGAGAGCAAATGAGACTGAGAATGTGCTAGTCGCTCTAACATTTTAGGGTTAGAGTTCCCATTAAGGAGCTGATGAAAGCTTTGGACTTTCACCTTAGCAAAATTACTCTTGAGCACATGTTTTGCAATGAGTTTCAATTTCATGGTTTTTATGGGCATCCTGAAACCCATCCGTGGACCCCTGCAGGGCTATATGTTAACAGCACTGTTGCAAACCTTATTCCTGGAAGGGTGTTTTTGAAATTCCAGATGCCAGATGGTAATTCACTTTACAATTATTAAGAACACTATCCCTCCATTATTTCTATGTTGAAAAGCTTTCTCCTTTGCTAAATGTCCCTTATGATGAGTTATTTAGCTATTTGAATCCAAGGGTAAAGCAAAAGCAAGATAATGTGAGCAGATTTTTCTTCTGTTCTTGTATACATGAATAAAATAAAATCGGGGGCGCCTGGGTGGCTCAGTGGGTTAAAGCCTCTGCTTTCGGCTCAGGTCATGATCTCAGCGTCCTGGGATCGAGGCCCGCATCGGGCTCTCTGCTCAGCAGGGAGCCTGCATCCTCCTCTCCCTGTCTCTCTGCCTGCCTCTCTGCCTACTTGTAGTCTCTCTCTCTGTGTCAAATAAATAAATAAAATCTTAAAAAAAAATAAAATAAAATAAAATCGGAAACAGTGGCATAGGGGCAGACTTGTTCTTTTATTAATATACAAAGAAAGCACAGCAGTCTGGATTTTGTGTATGCCCTCTTGCTCGGCTGCATGGTTTGGGGGCTGCAGAGCTCACAGACCTGTTTGTGGGGGACAGTGTTAAATCCACCGCTCTTGTAAAACTGATTTTATGGCACCTAGCTGGGGTGGCGTGCGTGTCGGAGGCTGAGGACTCTGGCTGCGCCAGGTTTCCCGAGACACCGAGGCGGGATTGACAGGCACAGCCTGGTCCCCGAGCTGGGGGGGAATCTGCTGTGTGAGCAGCCTCCTTCCTGCCCCTCCCTGTGCTGGCAGGTGTCACAGCAGGCAGACGCACACCATCCCCGCCTGGGGGCAGAGGTGCCATTGGCTGCCCCCTGGGCCCCTCCTGCCTGAGTCCTCTCCCTGCACACCCCTGACGTAGCCCCTCGGCCGGCGGCCCCTTGGTGGAATGTCCTGTCCCAGGCGTCATTACATCACTGCTGCCTAGGCTCCTGCTCCCGAGGGCTGGCGTGTCTCTGACCATGAAAGGGCTGGGGTTTAGGTTTCAGGGCTGCTGTGCTGTCTTTGTCCTAGGTGGCCTGACTCAAAGTTGGAACGGTAAGGTCGTAATACCACTCGGTAGCTATACAGCAGAATACTTTTTTCTTTTTCTTTTTTTTCCTATGAAAGCACTTTCTAAGATCCGTCCTTATCCTCTCATGGCATGAGCTGTCATTCAATGCACCAGGCCCTCCATTCTCTGTCTGCAGCGCTCAGGGTAGCCGGAGATGCGGTCCAGCCGATGGTGGCAGGACCACCGTGAGCCCAGGCGAGAGTCCCGCCGAGGCGACAGCCCGCTGATTAACCCTCGGATCCCCGCCTGCTGGTGTGGGCTCATGGGCAAGTGATGGCCTCTTGAAGCTACTCAATCTCCTTGTCTGTGGGGCGGGAATGGAACACTTCCTTCCTTGGGTTTAGATGGGGATTAAATGACAATGCAGAGGGGCCTGAAGGTCCAGGGACCCAGAGACCACCCTCCCTTCTGACACGAGTTGCTGTCAGGGGTTTCCAAGACCACACTGAGGTGTGATAATTCATTAGAAAGATTTGTAGAACTTCCTAGAAGTTGTTACAATCACAGTTATAGTGAAAGGACACAGTTTAAAATAAGCCGGGAGAAGAGGGACACAGGGCAGAGTCTAGGAAGGTTCCACATGAGGGCTTCCGATTATCTTCTCCCCATGGAATGAGGCAGAACTTTCCCTTTCTCCTCCAACCGTGTGTGACAGTACACATGGACTGTCACCCACGGGGGACGCTCCCCTGAGCCTTGGCGTCTGGGGTTTTACCGTGGCTCAGTCACGTGGATGCAGGTGAGGGCCTCCCTGGCTGACCTCAGTCTCGGGCCCTCATGGAGGCTAAGCTGATGCCGTGGGGCCTGGAGCCCTCACCATGAACCACATCGGTAGACTCTCTGGTATGACTTAAGGCCCCTGCGTGAACAGACACCTGTCAGGCAGGACAATCCAAGGTTTAAAAATCACCTCCCGGAGCCAAGGGCAAGAAAAAAGCCAGACATTTCTTGGGTAAAATCAGTTCTTGACTACACAGGATGGTGCCTGGTATGTGGTAGACTTCGGGGGATTGGTGTCCACTCTCATTTTTGATTCCCCAGGGTGAAGGTGAGGGAAAGTGGCTTCTTTTGTGGATTTTCTTTCTTTTTCCCTTCTCTTCAGTTATGTTTGTGGTCTTGAAAGTGTGGCACTTACCCTGCCTATTTGAAGTTAGCCTTGGAGTACATCTGGGATATATTTTTGCCTCTTATTCCTGTAGCGCTTGGAACCTGTCCAGCTCACATGTGCTTGCTTGACCCTCACAAGCCCTGATGAGGGGGGTGGGCAGGGGTCACCATCCCAATCTTACAGGGGAGCCTCGCTGAGTCACCAGGACTCAGGACTGATCATAGGCATGAAGGCGGCAGCCGTGGGTGTCTTTTCACCTCCTTCTGTGGACTCTGAGCCATGTCGTCCCGGTCTGTGTGCCCAGCCTTGAACCAGAGGGACCTGGGTTTGGATTCGGTCCCTGCGACCCCCAGGCTGCGTGATCTTGGGAAGATTCCGCCATCGCTCTTCTGTCCCACAGGATTGTTAGAATCACATGAGATCAAACCTGTGAAGGGTGGTCTCGTGATACTGGGAGCCCATGTGGGATAAACAGTAATGCAAATACTAGTTCCCTGTTACTATGACTGTGGCAAAGCGAGCGACGACTTGTCAAGGATGTTGCCAGGTGTGGAGAAATTCAGAATGAGATTTCTTGAATACAGAGAAGGCGGTCTGTGGCAGTCATTAATCTTTCTTAGATAATTGCCAGATAGCTATCTACCTCCAATTCCTGGCACTTGGGCCTCTCCTCTCTGCCCATCCCACACCGCTCTGACCTAGGAAACCCCACACCTGCTCCACGGCCCAGCTCCTCCCTGACCCCAGCAGAGGCTCACACTCCCTGTCTTACTCTCTCCTTTGAAGCATTTATCAAGTCACAGTTTCTCATTGCTTTGACACTTTGATTAATATCTATCCCTCCTGCTGGGCCTTGAGCCCCATGAGGGCAGAAGCTGGGATCTTATCTCCTAGACCCAGCATGATGCTGGCGCAATCTACACAGTCATAAAAGCCACGCGGGATCTCTTTGAGGCTCCAACCGTTGAGTCCCAGCTGTCTCCGTCCCTCTGGCGAACACCCGCCTTGGGCACTGGCTGCCTACAGCCCGTGGTGCCCACAGCTCAGACCGCACCCACCTGCACCCCATGTCAGATACTGGGGTATGCCTGGAGAGGCACTCGGCTCACCTCCTCTCTGGGGAGCATGAAGATCCTATCCTTTCCTTTTCAAGACGGGTTCCAAGTACCCGCTGCTTGTCTGTGCTGGCTCTCACTTAGCCCTGCATGCTGCCAGGGAGAAGGCGCTCCCTGGGTGGAAGACAGCAGCTGGGTGCTTGCTTTTAACACATTTGACATAGTTTCTGAGGACTTGCCTTCTCCTGATTGTGCATTAACGTAGCAGTGCCCAGGGGAAGCCCCTGCGGCTTAGATTTTAGAACATCCCCACTGAGCCCCAGTTTTAACCTTATTAGTCCTGGTTGGGAGTCCTCCCCAGTCCACCCTTTCCCTGGGTGTCTAATTCCCTTTCCCCCAGCCCTTCTGCAAGTTCTCTGGCAGCAGCGAACACGGCTCTGGTCCTGAGCACTCCTTTCTGAACCTGGAAGAGGAAAGGCAGGACTTCGGATTCAGACAGGTTTGGGTCTCCTTCTGGCTGTGCTGTTACCTCTGTGGCCTCTCATAACCTAAGATGCTAAGACTTTCATCTGTACAATGGGCAGAGTGCCTGGCTCACGGTCAGCCCTCAGGCAAAGTCAACATCACCTCTTCTCCGAAGCTCATCAGGTGGGAGGAGTGCTCCCTCTCCAGTGCTTCTTAGAGTCCTGAGGGGGGCCGTGTACCCAATTTCTCTTCCCAGTGAAACAACAGCTTCCTCTTCCCAGTGACACAACAATACCAGGGCGAAGTCATGTGTGAGAAGCCCACAGGCAGGGAACAGGGGGATAGAAGGGAGGCATCCTTTTCGATTTCTTCGGCCCTCCGCACACTCTCCTTGAAGGGCCCAGCCCCCTCCCCCATCCTGCTTAGAGCATACACGTGGGACCAGTCCCCCACATGTCCCAGTTAGAAACTACTCAGCTCCATCCTTCGCTAGTGGTGTAACTTAAATGCTTTGTGTTGAGCTGTTTCTGAGAAGTGTTCTGGTGTTTCCTTCAATGACTAAGGTACATTTGAGGTATGAAACTGTTTTGTGTTACCCTTCCCTGGTGTGAAAGATCAACATTGCCTTAGTTCCTCTGAGGCCAGTTCTCAAGTCCAGGAACTGGTGGTTATCCTTGGAAAACAAGTCAGGTTCCTTCCTCCTTCCTCCTTCCCTCTTGCCTCCCCCACGCCTGCCCTCAAACTCAAGCAGAACACAAGCAAGCAAGCCAAGAAGCTGCTCATTTCCCTGCTTTAGTCCTTTCTATGAGAGAGTGAAAGAGGTAACTCATTTGATTCCTTGGTTAACCATAAAAGGACGCAGTGGGTGAGGAGGAAGTAGAAATGTTTGGAATTTCGATGAGGAAGTGAGGGCCCCTCCATATTGTCTGATGTTTCTGCCACAGGTCACAGATCTCCTCTGCCATGGCCCAGATCTTTCTGAAAGTCCAGGAGTCTACCCTTGTTCACTGAATCTGTGAGTCAGCTTTAGTCACAATTCTGTTGTTTTCTACACATGCCGCCATATTTATCTTGATTCTTAAATTTTTAGCCGCTCTTTATCTTATGTATTTGGAAAACAATCTCTTCCTCGTCTTGTTACTGAAGCTAATTCACCTTCGATTTCTCTGTGAATGTGCTACTGATGATAGACATCCTAATGAGAGGGTTGCCTGGGTGGCTCAGTTGGTTGGGCATCTGCCTTCGGCTCAGGTCATGATCCCAGAGGTCTTGGGATCGAGTCCCAAGTCGGGGTCCCTGCTCAGTGGGGAGCCTGCTTCTCCCTCTACCTGCAGCTCCCCCTGTTTGTGCTCTCTCTTTCTCTCTGACAAATAAATCTTAAAAAAAAAATCCTAATAAGAAAGTGGCTCCCAAAGGCAAAAGCAACATTTCTTTGTCCACCCAAAATTGCTTTCCTTGGAGCTTGGAGTTCTACAAGCAGAAGAATGTCCTCTTCTGCTGAATTTGCAGAATATAGCTGTGTTTGTTTGTTTTTGTTCTGTTTACCATTGCAGTAAGCTTCAAGGTATAAATCTGGTCTTTCAGAATCCTCTTGATTCACACTTGACATTGCACGCCTCTAAATCTCACATGAAGATGGATCCAACCCCACGTGTGTACCTTCACCTACTTTTTTTTTTTTTAAAGATTTTATTTATTCATTTGACACAGAGAGAGAGATTACAAGTAGGCAGAGGCAGGCAGAGAGAGAGAGAGAGGAGGAAGCAGGCTCCCCGCTGAGCAGGAAGCCCGATGTGGGCCTCGATCCCAGGACCCTGGGATCATGACCTGAGCCGAAGGCAGCGGCTCCAACCCACTGAGCCCCAGGCGCCCATACCTTCACCTACTTAAAAAATATTTCTAGATTGCAGTTTTGTTGGCTTAATCTATTTAGTGGTATTGTCTCCACATTCCCCCATCCTTCCCTGCCACTTTTCTCTCAGAAGGCAGTGTTGACTTTTTTCCCCTGACCTCTCTTTCACTGCTAGCTGTGTTTCTTTCCAGGTTCCTCTGTACTCTCTTCTATAAGAATTATTATTATTTTTTTAATTTAAAAAATTTATTTTAAAGTAATCTCTACACCCAATGTGGGGCTTGAACTCATAACCTTGGTGTGTGGGCTTTACTTAAGATCGTGGTAAATCAGGGGTGCAGACCTTTTCCTCTTCCTCTGGGATCTTGTCTGTGGTTTCTCGTTAGCCTGAGAAATACTGGCTTATCTTGAGCCACACATTTCCTACACTTTTGTGACTCAGAACTTTCCAGCTACCTTTGATCTCCTGATGCCTGTGACTTCACAGAATGCCCAAGAATGGCTCACTCAGCTACTGTCACTCACACTTTAAAGGTGATCACCTCTTTTTTTTTTTTTTTTAAAGATTTTATTTATTTATTTGACACAGAGAGAGAGAGAGAGAGAGAGATCACAAGCAGGCAGAGAGGCAGGCAGAGAGAGAAGAGGAAGCAGGCTCCCTGAAGAGCAGAGAGCCCGATGCGGGCCTCGATCCCAGGACCCTGGGATCATGATCTGAGCCGAAGGCAGAGGCTTTAACCCACTGAGCCACCCAGGCACCCAGGTGATCACCACTTAAGCAAGGTACTGGACATATTTTATCCCCAGCAATTTGGTTTGGTCTTATGGAGTGCTTTCTCAAGAGAAGGGACTCTCACGTGACCTCAGCTGATCATTTTTTGTGAGTGCGGGGTGTGACCTTTTTCTTTTCTTTTCAGTATGCACGGGAACACGTGTTAAACCACACTCACTAGATTCGTTCCTTCCCTTTTCCCATGAAAATGAAATCAACCTCTCCCTTCCATTAGATGAGAAACTAATTTTCATTGCTCACCGAAGGTCTGCATTCTGTCTTGAATTACTGATCTTTGGGCAAAAACTTGAAATAAGCATGCTAATTCAAAAATATCTTCCCGATTGATTTGTTTTCTTGTAACACCATAGAGTATGATGCGGGGATCTCATTTGTGTCCTTGGAGAGATTGATTTGTGCTTCATTTGATGCCGATCCACTTGAGATGTTGAGCAAAAGGCTGGTGAGGTTGTGGGAGAAGAAAGAGGAATGGAGAAACTAAGAACAAGGAAAATCAGGGTCAGAAATACTGCCTTTTCTGTGTGGAAATGAACTCAAGTTGGCCCCAAGAACTATACACATTTAACTTTGAAAACTCACTTACTTTCAGGTATAGTTTCGAGAATTCTTTGGACTACAAATGGCATTGGAAATGATTCCCTCTGTCCTCCATTAAATGGGATTTGTCTTTGTATCACATTTCATGTTTTAGCCTACCTTGTTAAATCCTGTGGGTGAACTCACTTTATCCTCTAAGCCACGATGTTAAAATTTTGGCATGGATCCTCTATGTTAAGATTCCCTCATATTTGCATTTTAAGAGGATCCTTAAACCTAGACCCCAACGCACCGAGATAAGTCATCTTAATCTTAACGGTGGATATTTTCTCCTTTGTAAAATAGGGTTGCTGAGAAGAGGAGATGAGTTTATGTGTGTCCCTGGCACACCTCTCAGGTAGCTGTATCATTGACATCATCACAACAGTGGCCCTTACTCAGCCCAGCTTAGCCACCATGGTGAGGGAAGTCCAGGCCGGGCTGTCTGCCCTCTGGGCTTTGGACTGGGCTCTGGACTGGGCTCAGGTGGTTCTTGAGGCACATTTATGGCTTGGCATTGTCCCTTCTCTCTCTGAAGCTGAGTGTCAGAACAGGCTGCTCCCCACCTCTTCTCCAGTGCCTGTGGTGTAACCCTCAGACCCTACTGGAAACCCAAATGGAAAAGTGTTGGAAGCTAGACACATTTCCATGTTAACCATCATTGTCCTCAGGAGCAGCTGGTTCAGTGAGGCAAGATGGGAAAATAGGATGATGATTACTCCCTACCATTCCCTGAGCTCTAGGTTTGTCCCAGATTTCAGGGCACCAGGCTAGGCAGGTTTACTCACAGGACCTCATTTAACCTTCACAGGAAGCCCTACAGGGAATATTATTCTCTGTACCTTACAGTTGAGAATCAGAGAGGGCCATCTGCCTAAAGACATATGGCAAGTAAATGGTGGAGCCTGTGTTTTTACCAGAGAAATGTGTATTTAATGAATGTAATAATAACATAAGATACCTGAGGCCAGGAAGAAAATGGGTTGGGCTCTTTCACAGGTGACCAAAGACATAAAACATTTCTTAGATTTATTATAGTTTTTTTTTGGGGGGGGAAGGACAGTTTAAATGTGTCATACCCTCTAGCCCCTGCTCAGAGCTGACTTGCTCTTGGAGGCTCCCCCACATAATCCAAATAATGACACTTGGCTCCAGCCCTTGTTTTGATGTTTCCTCACAATATATGCTGTTAGTTGGCTCATAGCAACCTGGGGACAAATTCAGTTTCTGTGTTCTAGAAGAATATTTTTCCACTGAAGAAAACAAAGTGAAATTTATTACTTGAAAAAAAGCCCCACATGCTTATGATAAAAATGCAAGTGATGCAAAGGTATCTATAATCATCAGTAAATCTCCCTTCCTCCTGACACTTCTCTTATTTCCCCTCTTCAGTTTCTTGGGTCTCTTTCTGGAGATATTCTCCACTTTTATAAACATGTATCTGCATGTATAGCTTTTTTATGCAAAAAGAAACCTATGTATAGTAGTTAGTCGCCATATTTAGTTTTGTCATAACATTGTTGTCTCTGGAGACATTGTTTCCTGTCAGCCCATACAAAAACTCCTTGTGCTTTTGTCTCGATTCAGTAGTATTCCACTGTAGGAATTACCCTAATTTATTTGCACGGTCCTATTTAATGTAAGTTGTTTCTTCTGTCTCACTGTTACGAACAGTGCTGCAGTGGCAGCCTTGCACATGTGTCTTTGCATGTATTCAAAAGAAAATCACAGGCCCCAAATGGCGTCCGTGTGTATGAGCCCACTGGAAGGATCCACTTTCTCTAAGTAGGATTGCTGGGTCAAAGGTATATGCATTTTTATTTTGATAAAAATAACCACCCAGGGTATGAGAATGAGTGTCTACCCCACCAGTTGGCCATCATCTCTAGAGCTGATGCCTTCTAGTTAAACTTCTGCTACCACCCGTAAAACATAGGACACTGCCCCCCACACAAAAGGTTATGGAAGGAGAGTTGCTAATGAACATGCATCTTAGCTGGCGTTTGGGGTATTTGACCAGGATTGCCAATTTTATGGATTGAGCTTCAGCCCGAGGAGTAAGAGGTTTAGGAGCTTAACTACAAGCTTAGACCATTAAAGGTTCTACAAAATGTGTATGTGTGGTTTTCTAGGACCAGCTGAATGTCCTATAATTCAACTCAATTCTGAAGCCACCTGGCACTATCCACTGCCCCCCCACCTTGCCCCCATTTCCGATGCCACTTGCAAGCCCAGGTTGTTACCTGTATGTTGTTGTCTCCTCTTCCTCCTCCTCTTCCTCCTCCTCCTTCTTTTTAGATTTTGTTTATTTGAGAAAGAAAGAGATAGAGAGTGCATGAGCGGGGGGAGGAGCAGAGGGAGAGAGAGGATCTCAAGCAGACTCCACCCTTAGTGTGAAGCCTGACATGGAGCCAGATCCTATGACCCTGATATCATGACCTGAGCCAAAGTCAAGAGTCGGACACTCAGCCAACTGCACCACCCAGGTGTCCCTAGCAATACTTCTGACTCACCCCTACAGATCCGAGGTTCCAGTGGCCTGCTCCTTGGGTTTGATTGATTTGCTAGAGTGACTCACAGAACTCCAAAAAACATTTTACTTTCCAGATTACTGGTTTATTATAAAAGGATGTAACTCGGGAACAGCCAGATGGAAGAGACATAGAGCAAGGTATAGGAAAGGGGTGGGGAGCTTCCATACCCTCTTCAAGTGCCCCACTCTCCCCGAATCTCCACGTGTTCACCAACCTAGAAGCCTCTAAACCCTGTCTTTTTAGATTTTTCTGGAAGCTTCATTACATAGGCATAATTGATTAAATCATTGGCTGTTGGGTCCCAACCCTCCAGTCACATGGTTGGTGGAGCTGCCAGCCCTCATCTGTAGGTGTCCACCAAAAGTCAACTTATTAATATAACAAAAGATACTTTTATTACTCTCATTACAGGAAATTCCAAGGGTTTGGGGAGCTCTGCACTAGAAACTTGGTTATTACCATGTATACATGTATTATAAATCATAATATCACAGTTATGAAAAAATGCTATTCCCTACCCTTTGTCCTGACAGCTGATAAATTGGGCAGTGGGCAAACCTGAACCTTCGCTGGGCCAGCTGGCCTGTCTCGGAGAGCACAAATGTATTTGCACAAAATGTTCACACTTTCAGCCCCAGAAAGGGTGAAACTCAATCTTTTGGCAGCAAATACTAAATAACATGCATTTAGGATTACAAAGTCACAACTTCTTTGCAACCAAACGGCTTGAGAAGAAGTTGCTTAAACCAAGAATATCATAATGCAGTTTTTACAACAATTGAAGAGTTCAAGTACACCTTCCCAAATTACATTCTTGGTTACATGCTTACTTCTCCACAATGCAGTTTGCATGGAATACACCCAATTTGCACCGAATTCCCTTACTTATTCTCTTCCCAAACACATGCTCTATGTGTTTGTCAACACATTTATAGCTGTATAGAACAAAGTGTTTCGTTCTACTTTTTGCATTAAGTTTCATACATTTTTGGATTAGGTCATTCAACAACAATCCTGTTTCTGCTTTGTGTTTCTTGGGAGAGCAAGGAAAGAGAGAGAGACATGGTGGTTGCTAGTGGCCCATGTGTGCTGGGCACACAGAAATGTGCCAGCAGCATTGGAGTCTGTGCTCATAAACCCCTAAGACACCCTCTGGGCACATTGAGGTCCAGCACATGTAACAAAGGGATTGTTTTTCCTTTTTTTTTTTTCCCGGTAAGCTTTTTGCTAAAGTATGACATACCTACAGAAATAGTAAGTGAACATTCAATGAATTTTCATACAGTGAGCATATTACAAAAATCTGTACCCGGATAAAGAAACAGAACTTTACCAACACCCTAAGAGCCTCTTTGCCCCCTTCCAGTCATTATCCCCCCTCCAAAGGTGGTTATAACTTTGAATATTCTGACCCTAATTTAATTTGTCTAATTTTGAATTTCATATAATTATTATACTTTATGTTCTCTTTTGTATCTAACTTCGTTTTTGCTTAGTGTTAGGTTGGTGTGATTCAGCCACATTGTAGTGGGTAATGGCACTTTGTTAATTTTCAGTGCTGTATAGTATTCCACTGAATGACCATACCACTGTCTATCTGTTTTACTTTTTGTGACTATTTAGGTTGTTCTAGTTCCTGACTGTTATAAATAATACTGTCATGATCATACTTACACATGTCTTTTGGGGAACATGTGTGCACATTTCTCCCAGGTACACACCTGGCCATAGCATTCCTGGGACATTGTGTTGTCTTACCAGGGGCCAGAGGACCAGATCTTGCTAATTGCTAGACTTTCTGTGGCCATTCATTCATTCATTCATTCCTTCATCCGTTCATGGGCTAGGCACTGTGCAGGACAATGGGATATGATAATGAGCAGAAGCAGATGTGGCTTTTTCTCCATTGCAGACATTACTCAAGCAAGCACCAAGATGAGGTGGTATGGTTGTAATAGACATCAGTGTTCAAAAGGAAAGAAGCAGGGTTCCAATATAGCATAGGAGTTGGATCTGAACTCAGAAAGAGTGGTATGTGAGGGCAGACTTCCCTGAAGATGATGAAGTATGAAGGATGAAGAGGAGTAATCAAGGGGATGGGAGAAGATTTCCAGGCAGTTGGAAGAGCATGTGGGGGAAAGTCCTGGAGCTGAAGGAATGCCAGGGTGGCCAGAGGGCAGAACCAGGATTGGGGGGCTGGAGAGAATGGTAATATGAGGGTTTCAGGCCTTTGTGGTTTTTCTAGACCAAGGAGAAACCATTGGAAGTGTTTTAGAATGCAGTCGTGAAATCAGTAGGAACCATGAGGACCTGTTCCTTTGTTCTTCTGTTTGGCCATCCTCCTTTGAAGCAAGGAGAGGGTAGTCTGGCAGGACTGAGTAGAGAATGAAAGCTTTCAGAACTGGATGATCCCTCTTGGGCCAGTCTCCTTATCTGGCCTGGGCATTGGCTAATGGTCCTTTTAAGTCTGTGTGGGTTTTGGGTCTGACCCTGTGGACAAAATCATAACACCCTGTCTTTCACCTGTCCCCTTGGTTTTTGTTTGTTTGTGTGTTTTGTTTGGCACCTTCTCCATTAAAAAGGTCAACAATACCCATCCCAAAACCTTCACTGCACCTGTGACACAAAAAGCTCTTTATAGATCTTACATTAATAAATCCCTTCAACTTTATCTGGCCTTACAACACGCTTTGCAGCATTCCTGTCAAAGCAAGAATCGTTCCTGGCCCCAGAATTCCCAGAGTCTTTCTGCCTTCCTTCACAAAGTTCCCTTGCATAGATGGTTTTCTTGTTTATCCGTTTAACCTGTTCTTCAAGTCGTAGGTGAGCTCACCTCCACAGGAAGCCTTCCCAGATTACTCCCACTCGCACTTACTTGACCCTTTCCAGTTTCTAACAACTACTGTTGTTCCTGGGGACAGAAGCGGTGCTGGAACATTTCTTTGGGTGGATTTCCAAAGGGAGGTTTTGAAAAAAACCTATTTAATATTTTAATATAATTTGATTATTGATTAATAAAACAAACTCCCACTTTTGTAATAGAGCCTGGAGGAATTAAAGCCAAGCAGATGTTCTTGTCTAGTGATTCTCGGTGGGGTGGGTGGTTATCAACATCTGTGTGGGGGGGATCAGAGGATATGGAGGTGGACAGCGTAGGATAGGAAGAGGTGCAAAATATTATTACTCATTAGGAAAATGCAAAACCATATATGAGATACTACTATACACCCACCAGAATGAGTACAATTTAAACAGACTGACAAGTGCTGGCAAGGATGTGGAGAAATTGAAGTCATCATTCACTGCAGGTGAGATTTTAAAATGGTATAGCCATTTTGGAAAAGAGTCTGGCTGTTCCTCAAAACATTACTTACAGAATTACCATAGGGCTCAGCAGTCCCACCCCTAGGTATATCCCAAGAGGAATGAAAACATGTCCACACAAGGACTTGTACAGGAGTATTCGTAGCAGCATTATTCATAATAACCCAAATGTGGCAACAACTCAAATACATAACAACTGATGGACTGATTGATGCACAATGTCCATACACTGGAGTATTACTTGGCTGTAAAAAGGAATAAAGTACTCATATATGCAGCTGTAACTCTGATCCACCGCTCATGGAAAGGTAAAATGGTACAACCATTTTGGGACACAAGCAGTTTCTATTAGCGTTAAATATAGGTCTACCCTCAGACCATGCCAGTCCACTATTAGCTATATGCACAAGCACTGAGTATATGCATCCACAGAAGGACTTGTAAGGATGTCTGTAGCAGCCTGTTTATAGTAGTTCCAAACTGGAAGCAACTTGGTTGTTTCCATCAATTGGCAAATGGATAAAGAATTGCAGTGTGTTTATACAATGGAATGGCACTCAGAAATTTAGAAGAATGAGCATGTACTCTATACGAATGAATCTCAGAGATAGGTTGAGTGAAAGAAGCCAGACATAAAATAGTACATGCAATACAATCCCAATGATATGAAGTTCAAAGTCAGGCAAAATTATACTTGATATTGGAAGTTAGGATATTATTGTGGGGTGTAGATCAGGGAGGGAAGTACATGAGAGAACCTTTTGAGGTGCTGGAAATATTCCATATATCTTGATCTATATATGGCTAGATGGATATATATATATATATATATATATCAAGATTAGTGCACTTTTTGTGCTTTAGTGTACATTTTAAATTTTACAATAAAGAGAATTAAAATTATTTTATTGAAAATGAAAATTATTTAAAATTACTTAAAAATATATTTTTAATTATTAAATTTAAAACACTTTAAAGCCAATTTTAAAATTGTCTTGGTTTTCAAACTAGTTGTAAGCTCCTTGAGCCAGAGACCTTGGCTTCTTCCTGTCTGGGGGCTACTCCCAAGCTGGTCGAAGGCCTGGCTTCTTAGTTGTGCTTTTCCTGCAGGTTAGCAGAAGTCATGTGGGGCCCCGGGAGCCTGCCCAGTTTCAGCAGGGCCACTGCAATCGGTCTGTTCTTCTCCTAAGGGAAATAAGTGTTGTCTTCTGACACGGCGTCCGTAAAGGGAGTCTGGCTGAGCAGCTTTGTGAGTCACGGCGGGGAGTCCTATGTACCTGTCATTCCTCAGTGGGACACAGGAGACTGTTGGGAACCCAGACCAGCAGCCCTGAATGGGAAGGGCCCATTGTACCGCATAATTAGCAAGAAGCATTGGAAATATCCACAACTGCTCAGAATCCTTCCGGGAGCTGATATGTAACTGATAGGGGTGTGGGGAGCTGTCAGTGTCCTTCCAGGAGGTAACTGCTGCTGGGGCTTCTCTGGCTGGATGTGCCAAGTCAGACGGAGACCTTTCTGTTTGTTGACTACAGCCTGAGCTCATGAGGACTGATGGGGAACCTGCACATATCTGACTTACGCTGTGGCTGCTGTAGTCTGGCTGAGGGCTCTTGAAGCCTTGCCTTGTTTTTAGGAAGGGGTTTAACTAGGCAACAATGAAAACGTTGGGAGAACCTGCCATCTGGAAGGGTGTTTGTTCAACCAACATTGATTGGGTACCTTCTGTGTGTCAGCACGTGCCAGGCGCTGTCCTAGACATGCGGCGTCCAGCAGGGAACAAAACAGAATCTCCGTCCTCGTGACGCTACCCTCATCCGTAGTCTTCTCTCAGAATAGGATTGTTTTGTCAAGCTGCCTGATACCTTGACATCTCAGAGAATCCTACATGAGAGACATGTGCTTATGTATAGGTTTAAGGAGGAAAGAAAGTAGGGAAGAAATTTCAAGAGCTTCTGGACAGAACTTGATTTGAGGACTGATCTGGAAGGCCGCAGAGTAGAGCCCAAAAGAGCATTGGTATTGGTTTGAATCCAAGCTGGGCAACTTCCTGGGCATGTGGCTTTGGGCAATTTTGATCTGCAAAACTTTGATCCGTAAGATGTAAAATAATCCCCACCAGCAGGATTGTTGGGAAGATGAATGAAGATCACTGAACTGAGATCATGTAGGTCAAGCCTGTTGGCTACTGGTGCATGAGGCTTCACAAATACTGCCCTCGTAGCAATGAGAAAACCTCACCCAGTGCCCTCCAGATCTGGGCGTTCTCAGCCCCAGCTGTGCAGTCTCCCCCTAGCTCCTGCCCCAGTGCCCCGACCTACTCCAGCCTGCCCTGATCCTCAGCAATGCAGACTTATCTGGGAACTTGGGTGCTAAGGCACTTTGGCATTTCTGGCCAACGGCTGAGCTGAGACAGATTCATGGTCAAAGCTGGGCCAAGGAAGGAAGTCTGGTTGGAGGCCTCAGGACCGCTGGTCCCAGAGTTTTGGAAAGAAAGTGTTTTTAGGATTTGGTAAAAGTCTGTTGCTTAGGTATGTGTTTGATGGCCTTGGTTCTGGGTCAGGGTGGAGTAATGTTGACCTTGGAAAGTTAGGATGCTTTTGTTTCTGATGGAATCATGTAATGTAGATTGCCAGACTTGGGTGTCAGAGAGAAAACTAATTTTTTTCCCCTGAGATTGGATGTTTTCAAACGAGCCAAAACTATATGGGCTAGGCAGATCCGGGCCCCTGAGTTAGTACCAGGTGAATGTGAGTGTTTCATGGGCAATGGTGGGCTCTGGGAAGAGAAAGCTGGTCAAGGTCCATAGGAGAGGGAGGCCATAGATGGCTGGTGGGAGCCCAGTGTGGGGAGATGCAGAGCCAAGTTAAGGACCCACCAGGGAGATGGAGCCCACCTTTCCTCCTGGGCCTCCAAGGCTTCCTTGCCCATGGGGATTGGTGGGGAGTATGTGTCAGGGGCGGGGGGCAATTTTTGGCCACCTGGACCTTCATTGGGAATGGACTAGGGACCCCTTCCTGGGCTAAGGTGACTTGGCTTTTTCTTAGCTCTGTTCATCTCCTCGCTTAGGAGGACAGCAGCAGATACAACATTATTTGTGTGAAAACATGGAAATATATTTGCTTTGGAGATGCAAATATATTGGATCGGATACACGGCACACCATGTTAGCTCTTATGAGTTCAGAGAGAGGAGGCAGAAGCCAGCTAGATCCAGCACGGGAGAAACATCCTTGGCAATCCCCTGGCGCTAGAGCTTCTGTCCAGGACAACATGGCTGTCATTATCTGGGGGTCAGGTCCTTCTCTACCCTTCTGGCTGCATTTGCCTTTTCCTGTGATCCTGTGGTATTCAGCTGGGCTTCCCTGACCTTCCTGACCATCCAAGATGGCAGCCCTCATTTCTGCTTAGGCTGTGCATCCTTCAGCAGCTCCCCAACACTTATTTCGGCTTATTTTGCTTCTCTAGCATCTCCTGTCCCCATCAGCACATTCTTTATCCTTGCCTTCTGTACCACCCTGTCCCCAGTCAGGGGCTGGGGAGAGGGAAGACCTCTGCCTTCCATTAGCTTCCTGAGCCGTTCCTTCCTGAGCTTTCAGCCTGGAGGCCCTTCCTCAGTCCTTCCTCGGCAAAGCTTCCAAGCATGTCCAAAGACAAGAAAACACGAGAACTCGGTCAGTGTTGCTGTTTGAGCCACCGAAATCTCTGAAACTGTAGCAGTGTGGCCCCTTCCCTGGTCCTCAATCTGGAGTGTGGGGCTTGGGCCAATTCCCTTGCACTGTGCTTACCTACACTTTTTCTGGAGCTATTAAAGGCAACAAGACAAGCTAAACGTTGTTTTTTGTTTTGTTTTTTTTAATTTGCCCACAGTGTTTTTTTCCCTCATTTTTTCCTTTACCCACAAGCTTCCTTCTACAGAAGTTCTAATTTCTCACAACACGATTTCTTTCTTTTATAATAGACGTATTACAAGAAAAAAGAAACCAGACTTCACACAGAAGATCAAGCAGTATTGCTCAACGGTTCAGCGATTGCTGGGCTGGGAACCGTGTGTTAGTAACTCCTGGCACGTTTGATTGTAAAAGCACCTGGGTAGCAGCTGGGAGGCTCTGTTCATGTTCTAAAAGCCCCAAAGCAGAAAGCAGAGACTCTCCTGGTTCTGAGTGCAGGGCTGATGCCAGAGACACGGAAAGATTCATTTCCACCTACTTCAGGCCCATTCTTCACTTTGGCTCCACCTGTGGGAGATCTGCTTTCTGGTGTGCTTGGATCCTGGAAAGACGGGGTGAGCTGGCCACAGGCCTCGGGCCGTCGGTCACACCAGGTGCTGGACACTTCCTTGCGATGACACAAGCCATCGCTCTCAGAGCAGCGCAGGCCTGCGAGGCTTCGGAGAACCTCATGGTTTCATTGCTACCTTGTTTGGGGAGCTGAGACAAACTGTACTGTAGAGAGTTTTTTCTGAGAGTTTTATGGTAAAATGGTAGGTTTTATGTTGTATTTTAGCAAAAACTTTTTGTAGAAGGCTTATGAGAGAAGTAGAGGCTTTCCCATATGTGATCTCACTTAATTCTCTCAACCTCCAATGGCGGAAAAGAAGACAGATTGTAGAAATTTTTAAACGAAGGCTCAGAGAGGTTGAATGGCTTGTATTCTAACTGGGTCAGCTTTACTCCAGAGCTTATCTCTCCGCCTTCCCACCGCCTGCTGACCTGGAGATCACACACACACACACTCACTCACTCAGTCTCACCTTCAGTGCCTGCATTGCCCCTTTGTTTTATTTTTATTAAGTTTTCCTTATTGGAAGAAATCAGTTTCTCTTCACCAGAGGGATTTGTCAGTGGGATCCCTGGCAGGAGCTCCAGAGCCCTTTTAATTAGGAGGAAATAGCACAGAATGATTAAGAACACAAGAGCAGGATTTCCTGGGTTTGCCCCCTAGCTCCTCCACCTGCTCGCTGTGTGACTTTGGGCAAGTGACTTCACTTCGCAGAGCCTTGGATACCTCCCCATAAAAAGGAAATGCAAGTAGAAGCATGAGGGGGATTAAATGACGTAGTGTCCGTCCCTGAGAACAGTGCCAGGCACACAGGGGGCCTGCAGGACGCCCGTGGGTCCTGTGGTCCTGCACCTCACTTGGGAGCTCTGAAGATGGCATTCTAGACCCTCAGAACTTGGAGGGCGCTGTGGCTGGGAGGCTTACACACTTTGCTGATGTTTATTACTGGGATGGTGGGAATGGCTTACCAATGTGATGAGAAGGATGACTTGATATGCAAAGTAAAAGGGCTGGGAGGAGACTTATTACCTTGGAGCAAGTGTGGTCCCAGACCCCCAGCAGCTGCTGGGAACTGGAGAGAATGCAAATTCTTGACCTTACTCCTGCAGACTTCTTGAATCGGAAACTCTGGGGGTGATGCCAGCAGCGCTGTCCTTAACTCGCCCTCCCACTCTAGGTGGGGGTGCTTGCTGAAGTTGGAGCACCAAGCCTTAGAATTAAAGAGCCAGTGTCTTATTTCCTATCAGATAAGTTTGGATGTACTTGTAGCCATTGGGGAAGAAATCTCAAAATCCATTCACCTGTGCCAAGAAAAGAAAGGAATCCATGGATCTGGGGGCTCAGTTGTATTTCTAGCAAAGGCAGTGAATCCATCCCGGTTCTTTGCTTGTCTGGTGGTGAAACGCAGTGGCCAGAGTGTGGACCAGAGGAACAGCAGACGGCCGCGTGGCCAGTGCACTGCACCACTCCCCTTCGCCCAGCGCGACAGGAGCCCAGGGGGAGAAGTCCTCTCCGCTCCCACAGAGCTCCCACGCTCCCTCCCTAATGTACCAGCGTCCTCCTTCCACACCCTCTCTCATCCTTGTTACTCTGTGGGTCAGTGTTAGCAGCAGTTGCTTGAATACAAACCCTCTGCCTCCTCATCCTCGTTTTCTCTGGGCAAGCTCACATGGGGACTGCAGGACATCTCAAGTAGTCACACTTTTCTGACCCTGTCTCCCACCCAGTTTGGCAGAATACCCCCATCTAGTGGCAGTGGAGCCCCCCTCCTAACACAGGATGAGCAGGGAAGGGGCAATGAAGGGAGGGGATGTTATTTACTCCTTATACATCCTTCTGGCTTCTTCATGCTTCCCTGAGGCCGGGACTCCACCCTGTCCTACGTTTGTGGGGTATCACGAATCTCTTCTGCTCCCTCGTCTTGTTTTCTTTTCCCTTCAGTGTTCTTACCTCCCAGATTTCTGGACAGAGAGTTCTCTGAGATTTTCACTTCTACTTTTTTAGCTGCATATTTATTTTGTCCTTTCTTTTGTACTCACCCTCTCAGAAAGCTCCTCTGTCCTTTTCCCTCCTCACCCCATTTGAGATATTCCCAGACCCCACTGGGATGTGGAGGAATATGTTATCTTGAGCAGGTAGGAGCAGGTGTGGGCCTGGGCAGGCGCATCACACCTGGGGCCTGGGAAGCGGCTAACTCTGACGTTTGTGGGCAGGGGGCCAGCCTCCGCCGTCTGTGGAGGGGCCGGGTGAACCCCAAACCACTGACAGTTGGTGTTGGGACTCAAACCTTAGGGACCCCTCAGATGCTGGTTCATTCCAAAGGAGCAGGTGGGGATAGGGGAAAATGTTCCTTTTTGGAACACATCAAAGCTGTAAAAATAGCAATAATAGCTCCTCTTTCTTTCTTTTTTTTTTTTTTTTAAGATTTTATGTTATTTATTTGACAGAGAGAGAGAGAGAGAGATCACAAGTAGGCAGAGAGGCAGGCAGAGAGAAGGAAGCAGGCTCCCCACCGAGCAGGGAGCCCAATGCGGGGCTCGATCCCAGGACCCTGAGATCATGACCTAAGCCGAAGGCAGAGGCTCAACCCACTGAGCCACCCAGGCACCCAATAGCTCCTGTTTCTTGAGAGTCTGTCTGTTCCAGCTAGATGACTCGTTCTCAAACCAGCAGGGCTTCCGAACCCCTAGACGGCTTGTTCAAACACAGGTTGCCCCTAGCGTTTCTGACTTGGTTAAGTCTGGACTGAAGTCCCAGAAGGTTCAGTTCGTGCAACCAAGTTTTCAGGTGATGCCGATGCTCCTGGTCCAGGAACCCCTCTCTGAGAGCCCCCCATAATCATCCCACAGCTGCTCAAGGGATTCACTCTGTCCTCAGGACAACCCTGCAAACTAGGAATAATTGCTCCATTTTACTGACAAGGAGACAAAGGTTAGGACAGAGAACAGCTTTCTGCAAGTGATGAGTAGCAAGAATGGAGCTGGGATTTGCCCTCGGAGCCCTGGCAGCCACTGTCCACCCATTAGCCACTCCCCCTCACTGTTTGGGGTCAGGGCACAGTCGTTCCTCTAGCTGAGATCCAGACTCCCAGGCAAGTGCTCTGTCCTCTATCCCACGTAGCTTAACAGTCCTATTCAGGTGTTTGCTGGGGGCACCTGGCTGGCTCAGAACATGTGACTCTTGATCTCGGGGTTGTGAGTTCAAGCCCCACGTTGGGTATGAAGCCTACTTAAAAAAAAGGTTTATTGGGATTCTCCTTTGAGAAGGGCCCATGTGGAACCCTGATATTGCTCTTCGGGTGGTGGAGGGAGGCTGTGGCAGGGAAATGTGTGGAGGGCATGAAATAGTCCACAGCACCCCGTGGCATATCCTAATCCTGTTTGATGTCACCCTTTCCTGCCGTGTTCCCAGGGTGCTAATGCCTGCAAGTGGCATCTCCTGGGCTCCCATGGAGTCCGGCCAACGCGAGGCTCTGCAGGATGCCGCAGGGGGAGAAAGGGAAATGCCAGCGTACTTCTGCCCCTTCTTCTCCGTGGCTGGTGGTGTCCTTGGCAGTAGCTGTTGACCCTCTACCAGGGCTCTACCCACACCCTTGCCCCCCACCATCTTTTGTTTGCCTTCTCACCTATATAGCAAATTCCCTGGATTAAATTCTCTTCGTTCTAAATACTTGGATTGTTTTCTCTCCTCTTGATTGGGTCCTGACTCCTGCAGTGCCCCAACACACAGGCAGACACTCCTCTGTTCTAACCTAAGACATACTACTCTTTGTTATGATGTATTTGTACACGTGTCTTCTCCAATAGCCGGGAGCTCTTAAAAGTATTCATCATATATAATTCAGTGCCAAGTCCTTAGAGCCTCCCCAGCAGCTACGACTTGTGACATGTTCAGTTATTCTTGATGAACGAATGAAAGATGAGGTGTGGCCAGGGTCTAAAATTACATGAGAAAATCAGAGTATGTAATAGCCAAATTTGTGCAACCGTCAAGAATTACCATGTGGAAATATGGATGTATGATGCCCCCACCCCCAATGTAAAATAGTAATTATAAACCTGACGTGTATTGGCCAGAATGCAGATTTTTATTATATTTATTGTATTTATTTATTTATTTTCAAAGATTTTATTTATTTGACAGAGGGAGAGAAACAGCAAGAGAGGGAACGCTAGCAGGGGGAGTGGGAGAGGGAGAAGCAGGCTTCCTGCTGAGCAGGGAGCTCGATGTGGGGTTCGATCCCAGGACCCTGGGATCATGACCTGAGCTGAAGGCAGATGCTTAAGGACTGAACCACGCAGGAGCCCTGCAGAATTTTATTTATCTATTTTTAAAAATAGGTTATTTTTAAGTAACCTCTATATCCAACACGGGGCTTGAACTTAAAACCCAGAGATCAAGAGTTGCACGTTCCACCGACTGAGCCAGCCGGGGGCCCCTGGAATACAGATTTCTAAAGTCATAAATCTGAGGGTGTGCATCGGTTATTTATTGTTGTGAATATAGTGGCTTATAAAAACTCGAGATTCTGTGAGCTGCTCTTTAGGTTGGCTTTAGCTGGTCTTCCCTGGGCTCACTCATGTCTCTCTTTGCAGTGGTTGGGCTTAGGCTGCCTGGTCCTGGATGGCCTCACTCACCGGTCTAGGGCCTCAGGAGAAATGGCTGACACAGCGGGGCCTTTCTTCCACCCTCCAGGTGGAGTGTCATCGTCAAGGAGGCTAGCCACGGCTTGTTGGAAAGGCAGCCGTGTTCCGAGAGGGTGAGGAGGGAAACTCTGAGACCTCTTGACGTGAAGGCTTAGAAATTATGCAGCATCATTTCCTGTGCATTCTGTTCCAAAGCCAGTCACTGACTCAGCCCAGATTCAAGAGTTAGGGAAATAAGCTCCACCTCTTAGTGGGAGGGGCTTCAAAGAATTTGTGGCCATATTTAATCGACACAGGAGTCTTAGTACAAAACATTCTTTATTAGAATATTCAGTACAAGTGCACCTTAAGTAGAGCCTCCTGGAGTAGATGTAAAAGGTGATTCAGTAACTAAAGGCCCAGAAACAGAGCTACCTCTGATCACTGATTTTCTTAGTTCTTTGTGTGACCACCAGATGGCGGCATTGCTCAGTGGACCTGGAGCATTTCAAGGCCCACACCAGATTCCACCTGGAGATGCCCTTAAGGCAGAGGGAATCCAGGGGTGCCTGGCTGGCTCAGTCGGTGGAGCATGTGATTCTTGATCTCCAGTTTGGGAGTTCAAGCCCCACTTTGGGTGTAGAGATTACTTAAAAATAAAATCTTAAAAAAGGCTGAGGGAATCTAGTGATTTTGCCTGGATGGATAATGAATCAGGACCCCTTGTTATTCTCATAGAACTGTTGTGGAAACAAAGATCACTGAAGCCTCTTCACTTCCTTCTTACTACAGTACAATGCTGTAAATGTCATCCCATCACAGTGGACACAATCATGAAGAAACATTGTAATAAAGCAACCCATGCCCACTCAGGAATTGCCTATCAAAATCATATTGTATTGATTTCATGACAGAGTTGTAAATAATTCTATACCAGGGCTTTCTCTACGCTCTGCACCATTATAGTCATCTGTAAGCTTAAAAATGAGAGTGTATGCAAAAGCTGATGATGTCTGATTAAGATCTGTAGTCTAGTTCATCATATTGTGCTGTCGGTCCTGGTTTGGGTCAGGTAATACAGTTACATAAAGTGTCTGAGTCTGCACACATAATACGCACCTGCTAGACCAGCCCATCAGCTGTGCACAGGAAGGGGCATTCACTTCCCTCCTTCCCCTCTGGACTCAGAAACCTGGCATTCCTGGTGCCCCTACATGCAGGGCTCTGTCCTTTACGGAGCTCCTCCCATTTAGTGTCTTGGTAGTGTCTTCCATCACTTCTGTCTGGCTCATAGGAAGGCACTTTTTATCCCCATTTTGTAGATAGGAAAACTACCCCTAGGGGTCAGGGGATTTGCCCAAGGTCATAAGCGGTAGACCGAAGGCTAACCTTGACTTTTAGCCTGGGTTTCCCTTGCTAGTTCCTAAACAGACTAAAAAGAGAACAAAAAAATTTCAAGTGAAGTAATAAAACTTGTTTTTAAGTTGACATGTTTAAACTCTAAGCCATTATGTCACATGTTTTTATTTATTGGCTTGCTCTATTAAAATGGAACCTATAATATTCACAGTGTTTGAAGTAGAGAAATGAAACTTTCTCTTATGAGTAAGTGGATGCAGTGGTGTTAACTTTTTTCCCATCAAAGAGAAAACAATAGGTAGCACTTGGCTTAGTAGTTCTGTGACAAAAAGGCATTTCCTGAAATTGAATCAATGCCAAAAGGAGACTCTGTTATGTTTTGCTGAGCAAAAGAACGTGGGAACTTTTCAGTCAAAATAGAAGTTAAAACTGTGAAAAATAGAAACAGCATCCAAAATGCTTTTCAGTGTCCACCACACCAGGGAAGTCAGTAAACCCCGGGGAAGACTTGGACAAGGGGTCCTGTCCTCAGAGAGTGCGCTGTCCAGCCACGGGGACAAAGACCAGCATGTGAGAAGGCACAGGGCTGTGTACCATGGGCGTTTCTGGAAACAAGAGCTACCAAAGCCTGGATCACTCAGAGGAGGCATCAGCTGGAATGCACCTGACTTGGGGGATGTGAAGATGGAGAGGGATGTCTCTGTCTTGACTCTCAAAATTGTGGTGAAAAATCGGGCTCTTAAAATCAACTCTTATAATCATTTACTAGCTGTGCGCCCCTGGAATAATTATTTATAACTTCTCAGCTTCGGGGTGTGTGTGTGTGTGTGTGTGTGTAAAATACCCAGAACACAACACTCACCATTTTAAAGTATACAATTCAGTGTCATTGAGTACATCACGAATGTCATGCAATGTCACTGCTCTCTAGTTCCAGAACATTTTCATGGCCCACAAAGAGGACCCCGCCCCGGCCGAGCAGTCAATCCCTCCTCCCCCAGTCCCCGATCTGGTTCCTGTCCCTCTGGGTTTGCCTCTTGTGGACACCTCACACGCCCGGAGTCATCAGTTTGTGGCCTTCTGTGTCTGGCTTTTTTCAGTCCTCAAACAGCGTTTGTTTTCAAGGGTCATTCATGTGCTTTGGCCTCAGTTGCCTTCTGAAAACTTCCTGTGTTAAGGGCACTGTGGGCCATAACTAGAAGAACAAAATACGGTTCATGATACAGAAAGGAGCACCCAAGTCCGGGGCGAAAGGTGCTGTGTGCTTGGGTAAAGGCAGGTGGTCTGTGGCTGACGAGCGAGGCCTGTGGGGCCCAGGTGGGAGCTGAACCCAGCTCGGGATAGATGTCTTTCTGAGAAGTCTGGATACAGTGACAAGTTGGAGCCCCTGAAGGTTTTGAGGAGAGGAGTGAAGCCCCTCCCCCCCCCCGCCCCCAGGCCAGGCTGGACGTGGCTACCTGGCTCGGTAACACTCTGGAGCTTCATCTGGGCCTGGGAGTGATGCAAGGGGAGTAAGAATCATTCCACAGAAGTGCTGACTGGGGCATCAGCAGAGGGCATAGCGCAGAGTGGCTGCATTTGCCTCTGCCATTCTGACTGGAGACAGACTGAAAAGACTCAGGCCCCGTGTGGATGTGGGGGCTGCAGGAGAGGAGGAGGTGAAGATGGCCCAGAGGGATCCAGTCCAGCCTTCCTGTTCAGCCTCTCTCATTTTTGCTTTGTTCCGCCGAGGGCTGCTTGTATCCTGAGAGGCTGCTAAGTCACAGAGCCATTTTAATAACACTGTAAGGGAAGGCTCTGTGGGTCTCCCTGGCAGAGCCCAGCTCACGGCTTATCCCCATGCCTCTCAGCTTGCCCTGGTCCTTCCCGCCATGCATTCAGGGATTTTCAGTCCCTAGCCTTCATGCAAACTTCCCTCAGGGGCTTTGGGCATTTCTGAGACTAAGCAGACTGTCCCTTATCTGTGGCCCCTGCTGTGACAGTACTTAAGGCCTTTGTGGCTGTCCCATTTTGCAGATGAGGTACTTTGAGATGGAAAGGTTGTCTGTGATGGTATTGCAAGGAAGTGGCGGGGCTGAGATTTGAACTCAGGTCCCTTGCTTCAAGAGGAGCACAATCTTTTCTCAGTTGTCCATGCCTGCGCTGGCCTTTGCACTTCTTGCTGCTGAGGTGGGGGTCCCTGCCTTCGGTCATTCTGATTTTGCCCCAGATGTGCCCCAGTTTTCCCTCTTTCCAGCAGTTTCTCTGACAGGCTGAGGAGGGCCGGGGTGGGGACACCGCCATCTCATCCCCCGACATTTGCATTCCTCCATGTACCTCAGGCAAGTGAGCGAAGGGTTGGGAAAACGACTCAGGAAGGCAGCTGATGGCTCCATCAGTGGCAAAGGGAGCAGGAGCTTGAGGGTAAGAAGGAAGGAAGGCCTGCGGTCCTGTTTCTCCCTTCCTCACCACCAGCGTTTTCTCCTCGGGACTGGATGCAGTTCCTGGTGGGGGTGTGTGTGCAGCTCTGGGGGGCTCTGCTGGCCACAAACCCAGGAATTGCATTCTTGCCAAAAAGCCAGAAGGTGTGTGGCATCACTCCAGCTGAAATGTAGGAGCAGCCCCCTTCTGCCCTGGAGTTGCTGTTCCTTTTGTTTCTGGAAAAGTCAGTGAGCCGTTCAGGAGCCGGTTAATCTCCAGAAAATCCTCATTCACATGGGATGAACAAGGAAGGAGAGGATAGTTTTCAGAGGGTAATCAAATCCCAAATCCCTGACAGAATTCACTTTTTAAAAACCAGCATCCTTTGTCTTCTTCATGAACTCTCAGAGCCTGGGTACCTGAGCCATCTTCTCCATAAGGTTAAGTATATACACACATGCGTGCGTGCGCGCACACACATACACACACACTTGAAGAGCACTCATCTTAGAACCATCTAGCCGAAAAAATAATTAATCATTAATTAAAAAAAAAAACATCTAGCCAAATGTTGCTGCAGTATCTACTGCATTTGCTGGGGTCAGAGAAGCAGGAAGTGTCAAAAGAACGACCAAGGAGTGGAGTCTAGAAACATATAAGCAGTAAGCAAATATATATTGTCCATTTACTGAGTGACAAGCACTGTGCAACAATGGATGGAAAAATGTATGAGATTTAGATTTAGGCCTTGCTCCAAAGGAACTTAATAGTTGGAATTGTTTTTGTTTTTGTTTTTTTTTTTTTAAGAGTTTATGTGTTGATTTGAGAGAGACAGAGAGCACATGCGCATGCAGAGAGGCAGAGGGAGAGGGAGAAGCAGACTTCCTGCTGAGCAGGGAGCCTGACCTGGGGCTCAATCCTAGACCCTGAGATCATGACCTGAGCAAAGGCAGATGCTTAACTGACTAAGCCACCCAGGTGCCTCAGGAGCTTATTAGTTGGGAAGATGTCATCAGAGAACATGAAAAAAGTCAACTGCCATCCTATGACCAATATCATGCTCACTAGGGAAACCTTAGAAGCATTCCCAGTTAGAGTCAGAAATAAGAGTAAGGATACTAGCTATCACCACTGCTGTTCAGCGTTGTGCTGGTGGACCTAGCCAATGCAATAAGAGAAGAAAAATAAATGAAGCATGAGGATGGAAAATAAGAGACAAAGTTCTTGTTTTATGAAGATCATATGATTATGTACCTTCAAAATTTCAGAATCTCAAAGAAAATTAAGAATTTTCAAGAGTATTATATATAGTAAAAGAGGTAAGCATAATTGCAGAGTACAGTATCAACATACAAAAAGCAATGGCATTTCTGTAAAACAACAGTAACCTATAGGAAAAAGGATATTGTTCATAATAACAACAAAACTGTATGACACCTAGGAATAAATGAAATAAAACATAGATAAGGCTTTGATAAAAAAATCATAAAATATTATCAGAGTATAAAATAAATGGATAATGGTATGTTCAAAGATGGGACAACTATTTGCATAAAAGCATCTCATTTAAGACAATTTGATCAATATTCCAATAGGATTTCTCTTAGAGCTACACGAACCAATTCTGAAATTCATTTGGAAGAGTAAGGTACATAGATAGGTCTGATACTTCTGGAGAAAAGAAAAGTTTTAAAGAACAAGGAGATCAATAAAACAGATTAGAGAGCAGAGAAACAGACCTAAGAATCCCTATGAACTTTTGGCATGGGTAGCCATGTATTATAAACTGGTGTGAAAGTCTGAGCTCTTCAGTGACTCATGTCAAGACGGCTTGCTTTCTGTAGAAAAATATTACATCCTTGTCTCATAACATACATAAAGATAAATTTCAGCTCACCCCAAATGTGAAAATCAAAACTTTGACACGGTTAGAACATAATTCAGGGGAGTATCTTTATGACCTTAGGGGTTAAAAGTAATTTGTTTTAGAAAAGACATCCCCCCCCCCCAAACTCCAACAACTCAGAAGTAAAAAGGTTGCTAAATTTGACCGTGTTAAAGGACCATGATTTATGGATGTATAGTAGGAGACTATGGCTCAGAAGTATACACATAGATGTTGTCCCTGGACAGAATAGGAGGGAGGAGGATGAGATGTTTATCTTCAATGTATTGAGGAAATGTTAACCTTGGTTAATTCTGGATGGTGGGGATATGACAACTTGCTATATTTATCCATATTTTTGTATTGAAAATTTTTTTTCAAGAAAACACAACGAGGGGCGCCTGGGTGGCTCAGTTGTTAAGTGTCTGCCTTTAGCTCAGGTCATGATCTCAGGGTCCTGGGATCAAGCCCCATGTTGGGGCATCCAGGATCCCCAATCTGCAGGGAATCTGCTTCCCCCTGCTCCCCGCTCCTGTGCGGGCACCAGTCTCTCTCCCTCTCTGAATAAAATATTTTTTAAGGGGCACCTGGGTGGCTCAGTAGGTTAAGCGTCTGCCTTCAGGTCAGGTCATGATCTCAGGGTCCTGGGATTGAGCCCCACATCGGGCTCATTGCTCAGTGGGAAGCCTGCTTCTCCCTCTGCCCCTCTCCCTGCTTGTATTCCCTCTCTCACTGTCTCTCTCTGTCAAATAAATAAATAAAATTTAAAAAGAAAAGAAAAAGAAAAAAGAAAACAATGAATGCTCACTTCAGCAGCACATATACTAAAAAAATAAAAGCACAAAGCAACTACCAACCCAGATCAGCATGTGGTGTGGAAGCTATAGCTGTATTAGGGCTATAGCTGTATTGCAGGAAGCTATAGCTGTATTGCCTGGCCCCAAAAGTCTGATTCTGGTCCTGGCACTGTCATCACCGAGTTGTGTCCAAAAGTGAGAACCTTCCCTCTCAGGGGCTTTTCATCAGCTAAGTTCCTCTCCCTTGGTGGCTCTCACATTTCCTCTTCTCTCCGTGGGAGAGGTTACCAAGGCAGGAGGAGCAGATAAGGAAGAATGCATGGGGAAGAGCCTTCTCATAAGCATCAATTCTGTACAAGTGCATGGAAGTGATTATCATTTCATTCAATTCATACTTGCCTGGCCTCTTAGCTCATAGGCGCCACCTGATGTCTCTGAAGCTCTAGACTTTTCTGTTTTCCTTGGCGGGGTGGATCTGGGTGCCCTGTAGTGATAAGTGCTCTCTACCAAGTGGCAGAGATTCTTAATTAGCTGGGACTGAGTAGGAGTGGCATGCTGCTGACGTTCATGTCCCTGCTTAATTGGACTCCATTATTCTCCATTATCGTTCTGGAGTCAGAGTCTGAAACAGAGCCAAGAAATACACCCTGTACGGTACAGTGTTGGGAGGATGGGCACGGAGGATGGATGTCAGGGGTGTCTAGGGAGAGACCAGTGTTTTGGTCGAGATGGTTGTCTGTGGGCTGGTAATTTAGAAACGGGAGCCTTGGAATCCTGCCTCTCTTATGGATCTGCAGGCCTGTCTGAGTTTTCCTATCTGAGAAATGGCATTGACCTGAGGAGACCAGAGTGCTGTCGGGGATCATTTCCTTTGTGCCTGCAGAGAGAGGGCTTTGAAAACAAGAAGGGAGGAGTTGAGGCAATTTTCCACTGAATATTTGGAATTCCAGTTGTCTCTGCTCTCAATCCAAGCAGGGAGTGCAAATGAGATCTTAAATAATGTGTGTGTGTGTGTGTGTGTGTGTGTGTGTGTGTGAGTGCACGTGTACAGATTCTTCAGACTTTACACGATGTCCTTGTAAAACCAATCTGGGTGCAAAATGACACGAAAAATCAGAGTTGAAAGGCAGGGAATCCTCTCATGACTCCTCTTTGCCACAGCAATGAATTTTAAGAGACTAGACCGAGTTTTAAACTGAGAGGCTGTTGTAGCAGGATCTAACTCGGGGCGTAGACACACACATTCCCTCTATTCGCCTTGACCTTCCCCCGCGTGTCCTAAGGACATTTTCTACCACAGCCTATCTCGTATCTTATCCTCTTCTCTTTCTCCCACTCTTCATTTCATTTGAACATCTCCCCTTTGCATCTTCTGGGTTCTCTCCCTGCAAGGTGGTTTGAGAAATAAGGGGCTTTCGGAGGCTCCATTCTGTGGTCACAGCTGTGGTTCTCAGAATATGCCCTAAAACAGACCCGCTAAGGCTCTTTGTGACCTGAACCATTCCAAAGAAGTGGCCACACCTTTTCAAACCCACGGTTCCTGACGCACTGGCTGGGACTTGACCATGCAACTTTTAACTTTACCACCAGCTTGCTGACGTCTATGAAGAGAGTGTTTCCATTTAAGGGGGTTCCTTACAGTGATGGTGTTTGCAGGCCAGAAGCTGAGAGTCCGAGGGATCCGGGAAGAGTGGACATTGTCCAGAGGCAAACAGAAAGCTCCTGGGTTTGCAGTGACCAGTGTTGAAAACCTGTGCTTTATGGCAGTTATTTTAACCTGTTAGACAATTGTAGAGAGAATTAGCAGTAAACGAAGTTGCTCTTTAAACATGTATTTGTATTAAGAGGAAGCCGGTTTCTTAAAAATTGTGAAGATTTACTTCTTAAGCCCCTGCTGCTGTTTGTGCCTCTCCTTCTTCACTGTCCCTGCCCAGCCCCCCAGGCTGGGCGATGCTTCCTCTAGAGTTCCTTGGTCTGGGGCACTGGCTGTTCCCCTGGTGTGGTGCTGTTTCCCAAAGTGTGATGCATGACTGGTGGTTTTAGCAGCATTGTTTTCCATGAGCATCTCATTGGGAAGCCACCCTCAAGTCCAGGCTTGATTATGTGTCCTGTTTTTTTAATCCCTGCTCTTGCACCATCTGAATTGTATCACTGCATCAATATTAAGGGAGAGATTTGCAAAAGCCCTGTTAATTACAGGCACTCCAACATTTCTGGCCGTGAGCTTTTCTTTCTGAAATATGCAGAATAGAGTCCTGGGTAGGCAGACTCAGTTATGGGGCTACCTCAGGGCAGTAGATACAACACTAGGAAATCTCTCTGATGAATTTGTAACATACGGAGTGGGTATATGGGGGGAGGTGTGTTACAAATAGAATTTGCTTTTTTTTTTTTTTCCAAAATAGAAGTAAAAGTAATTCTCAGTTAACTCTGGATGAAATCACTATGGCCTTGGCTAAATCAATCAAGTTTGTTAGACGTTAGTTGCGTTGTCAGCGAACTGGGAATAAGAAGTATTTACTTGGCTGTAGACAGAAGGCTGGTTGATATGGTCTCTGGAGAATTCATTTATGGGGTTTTGGTCTGCTGAACACTGAGCTAAGATAGAGAAGTCTGGACATGGAGTATAGTTGAAACAGGTAAGTATGTGATTGTTGATGTTTTTTCAATCATTTTTAATTGTAAAATAAGGCACGCACCCCCCCGCCAAATTTTTGAAGTACGTATGCAGAGTTTAACAAATAAGCCAAACACTGATTTAACTATCCCGGGTCAATAAATGGGATGCTACTGGCTCCCAGAGGCCCCTGAAGGTCCCTGACCCCTGCCAGCCTCCTTCCTCGCTTATACTTTTATGGTAACTTCCTTGCTTTCGTCACTAGCTTTCCCACCTCTGTTTCGCTCTCCTGGGAAAGTCACACACTCTCCTTTAAAATTTACAGTATTTGTACTTGAAGTAACGTTCATTTCCCATTGGGTAATACCAGGCCTTCGGAACACCCTGAAAACATTTACCCCTCCAACCTTATTTTCTCTCATTGCTGTGTGTTTTCCTTCTGTGCAGTTTAAAGAACACCACGAAGTATTTTGTCCTGCTCAGTTGCATTCGTTGAGATTCAGTGCGTACAATCCTCATGGCTCTTTGCTCTTCCTTTTCGTGTTGCTCGCCTTCCATCTGGGATCACTTTCCTCCTGTCTGATGTGCAACCTCTAGGGTTTCCTTTGTCAGTAGCGAACTCTGAGGTTTTCTCTACCCGAGAAGTCTGGAAAGCGTCTTCATCGTAGAAGGATAGTCCATGGACATGTGATTGTTTCCCGTGGCTGCTGCAACCAACTTGGTGACTTAGATCAACACACAACTGTTCTCACGTGGCTCTTGGAATTCGTTTCCCTGGGTTGATGTCCAACTGTCAGCAGAACTGTGCTGCCTCGGAGGCTCTAGGGCAGAGGCATTTCCTTGCCCTTTCCAGCCTCCAGAGCCATATGCCTTGCCTACCTTGGTTCGCGACTCCTACCGTCTTCAAAGCCAGCATTGCAACATCTTCACATTTCTGCCTTCTCCTCTCACACACCTTCTGCTCCGTGTCAGATCTCCCCCTGCCTCTCTCTTGTTATAATGCTTGGGATTGCATTTTGGGCCCACCCGTATCATGTAGGATAGTCTACCCATCTATGGATCCTTCACTTAGTCATTCTACAAAGCCATTCTCGCCCCATAAGGTAACATCATCGGTTCCAGGGATGACGACTGACTGTCTTTGGGGGCCATTGTTCATCTCTGCACAGGAGCGCGTGAAATTCTAAGTTGATCGTTATTTTGTTTCAACATATTAAAGATACAATTCAGTATGCCTGGGTGGCTCAGTTGGTTAAGTGTCTGCCTTTGTCTCAGGTCAATGTCCCAGGGTCCTAGGATTGAGTCCCACATTGGGCTCCCTGCTCAGTGGAGGGTCTGCTTCTCTCTCTGCCTGCCATTCCCCCTGCTTGAGCTCTCTCTCTTTCTCTTTGACAAATAAATAAATAAAATTTTTTTTTTAAAAAAAGATATGATTCAACTCTCTTTGGCTTCCATTTTTGATGTTGAGGTATCTCATTTCTCAGCCTTATCATTTGTTTTAAGGTGATCTATATTATTTCTTTAAGATTTTACTCTTGCATTTGATCACTGTGATGTGTCTTGGTGTGCATTCCTTTATATTTATTTTCCTTAGGCTTTTCTGGCTCTTTTGAATCCATGGTATCTTTCAGAAGTTTTGGAAAATCCTCAGTTCATCTTCCCAATATTATCTCAGTCCTGTCCTAACTCTCCTCCTCTTCAGAGACCCTCCCCCTGCCCCTGCAAAATGTACATTGGATCTTTTCACTGTGTCCTCCATGTCTTAAATCTACTCTCCTGTGTTTTCCACACTTTTGCTTTTTCTGTGCTCTATTCTGAACAGTTTCCTCTGCTCTAACCTATAGTTTCTAATTCTCTCTTCTTTTTGCTTTTAATCAGCTGACAGCCACCTCTTTTGAGATTTTAATTTCTAAAAGTTCCACTTGATTCTCTTCCAGATCTGCTAGGTCATTTTTTATAATTTTTTTTTCTCTCCTGCAAGTATTTGCAAACTTGTTGTTTCCTTTTTTCATGTGGTAAACGTATATAAACTTAATGAGCCTGTGTCTGAAACTGTCCAGGTGTTTTTTTATACTCAGTTGTGTATACTGGTTCTCCCTCATGTTGCCTTATTCCCTGTGCATCTGATTATCTTTAACTGTTTTGCTGGTTATTGCCCTTAAAAAATTACTTGTGGAGCTTCCTTGAGGCTTGGAGTAAGTGTACTTTCCTCCTTCTGGCTGCCTTTTAGGGGCACAGCCTGAGGACCACTTTAAACCAGACTCATTGCCCCTTCTTGCTGTATGTTCCTGGGGTGAAACGTGCATGGGGGGGTGGTCTGTTGTCACATCCTCTCAAGAGTACTATATCCCTTACTTTTCCTTCTCCTGCTCTGCTTAGGTACAGAGCAACCTTCTTTCTGGGCCTGTGGGTTTGGGGAGGAAGAGGAGGCCACAGATTCGTTCTGCTTCATCCTAATCCTGAGTCTGTAGCCCTTTGGAACCCAGCTTAATGCAGGAAAATGTATCCTGTAAGTCCTTACACTGAATTCACCCTGCACCTTGCCTTCTATCACCTGTACCCTTCCAGTGTCTTCAAAACAAAAGCAACTTTGGCACTCATTAATCCCCCAAACTCTTTGGGTTCAAGCTTCTTCCAAAATTGGCTTGGCAAGACTAAGCTATCTTTTCTACTCCTCATTGCTTTTAAGATGATTTCTACAGAGTTGTTTTCAGCCAGAGGGTTTATCTGAATATCCCACTACCTAACCTGCCTTATGTGAAATAGCTATTACAATTTTATTGTATAAAATGATGCATTTGTGTTTAACAACTATGATATTTGCCTGTAGGCACTTTACAGTGCAAAAGGATCAAGGGAATATAGACCCACAAGTTTTTATTTGCTCTAAGAGATTGGTAGTAACCATTTGGAAGATTGATCTGGTATAGACTTTGGGATAAAAACGTGAGACTACTGATGGATGGTGGAGACCATCCTGCTTGATGCCACTTGTTTCTTCCTCATGGGCTACCTTTAATTGGTTGGCCAGGAAGTTGTATCCTTGCCTTAAAAAAATAACCACCAGGGGTGCCTGGGTGGCTCAGTCGTTAAGCGTCTGCCTTCGGCTCAGGTCATGATCCCAGGGTCCTGGAATCAAGCCCCTCATCAGGCTTCCTGCTCTGCGGGAAGCCTGCTTCTCCCTCTCCCATTCCCCCTGCTTGTGTTCCCTCTCTCGCTGTGCTTCTCTCTGTCAAATAAATAAATAAAATCTTAAAAAAAAAACCACACACACACCAAAGTAAAACCACTCTTAGCTGGTTTTCCAACCTCCTCAGCCTGGCACTGCGCTGCCCTGCCGGGTAGTGGCTGAGATCCGGCCTCTTCAAGTTAGGGGCAGCTGTACGGGCAGCTGGCTTCAATTCAGATGGGAAAGACAGCATTAGTCAGCAGCCTCTCCTCCCATGGCCTGAGGCCCTAGCACTCCAATGTGTGTCAACTCCTGACTCTGGCCACGGATAAGTGGGTGCACTGGGGACAGGTTTGTGCGTCCAGTCTTTGGCCCACTCCTAACACTACATTTTGACTAGCTGGTCTTGGATCAAGTTTTTATAACTTTAAATCCTGAATGTCAAGAATGAACTTCTGACCCCCTGGTCCTCCTCTCCAAAATATGGTCCGAAACCTCTGAAATTATAATCAACATGGGGAAAAGCCTATAAATCATTTGTTGATTCAGAAAACATTTTATGCACTTCTACTGTCTGGAATGCAATGTGCTGGGTATTGTAGAGTCCTTGCCATCAGAATGCTGATAAACTTGTCCTGTGCGGAGAGCTCAAAGACCTAAGAGAGAAACTGAGATTTAGAGGGGACCCTGGGGCTGGTTGTAAGTGACCGGTGATGTTTGTCATCCCATTGATTTGGATGATCCGCCTGGTGTTCTCTTCCTTCCCCATACCTCAGGGAGTATTTCTCCCAAATATGGGCTCACATCAGTGAGAGTGACCTTCCCACCTGGAGGAGGACCATCCTTGGGTCAAGGTACAAAGGTGACTGTGCTTCTCTGTTGAAGGGTCAGCAGAGACAAAGTGGAGAAAGCCTGAAGTTGGGAACCAATTCTTCTGCCTTTCACCAGGCTTCAAGCAGTCATAGCCCCAGAGGCAAAAATTAATTCATGATTTATACATCAGAATAGACTCAATTTCTAAAAATCATTTCATAATGGATATTGGAGTTTGGTGAATAAAAAGTGGCTGTTCTTGCCAAAAAATGCGTTTTCCTGCAATGCTCTTCCATGAGTGAGGTTGGTGCATTTATTAGCTAATGCCACTGAGAGAGCAGTTAGAGCTTTAGAAAACAACTGCCTTGTGCACCTTTAAGAGAAAACCAGCTTAAAATCAGATTTGTTTCCTTAATAGGAATTGGAGGGTAAACTGCTGAAGCTTCTCCAAGCTGCCCTCTCTTCCTCGGCAAGCTGTCAAGCTGTTAACTTTCAGCCTCCCAACTTCCTTGACTGTGGGAAGGCCTTTGAGCAGATTGATTCTGAGCAGATCCTACCTGCTTTATTTGTGCTTTGTATTTGCTTATCATTCTCCTTTTCTTGTGTGTGTTCTTTTTCCATGCCCCCTCCTCTGATTAGGGTGACTTCTGTATTCAGCTTGTTGTGAAAGTTCAGTACCATGACATGCAGTATGTTTTCCATTTCTTACATCTTTATACTCCTCTAGCATTTAACCAACCATGGGGGTGATGTTTTGCTGAATGTAATATTCTTGCCAATCAAAAAAATTTTTTGAAGATTTTTTTTATTTATTTGAGAGAGAGACAGAGACAGAGACAGAGCATGAGCATGAGCAGTGGGGAGGGGAGAGGGAGAGAGAAAAGCAGACTCCCTGCAGAGCAAGGAGCCAGAGGCAGGACTCTATCCCAGGACCCTGGGATCATGACCTGGGCTGAAGGCAGATGCTTAACCGACTGAGCCACCCAGGCAGTCCTGCCATTCAAATTTTAATTGAAGTTAATAGTAAAACAAAGTTGTAGTAGACTTCCTCCACCTTCTGTTCCAGATAGGACATCAGAAAGCATTCATACAGTATGCAGAGTATTAAAATACCAACAGATCAGGGCACCTGGGTGACTCAGTTAAGTCGGTTAAGCATCTGACTCTTGGTTTCAGCTCAGATCCTGAACTCAGGATTGTGAGATTAAGCCCTGCATTGGGCTCCAGGCTCAGCATGGAGTCTGCTTGACATTCTTTCTCTCCCTCCCGTTCTACCCCTTCCACCTCTAGAAAAATCTTAAAAAAAAATACCAACCAGTCCTTAAACTTAGGATCCCATCCTATCATTTACTTTTGTTTATGCACATGAAGGAAGAGTGGTTGTGTGTTGGGATGGTGTCTAATACGTTTGAGGGTATTTTGATCTTTTGTGAAAGCAGAGGAGGACAGTATGAGAGCTGGGCCTGGCCCTGTTGACTGACTGATGGAGGTGATGGGAGGCAACTGGGCTCCTGGAGGAGAATCAGGACCAGCCTGGGTTTCAGCCACCCTGCTTCTCCCCGGGTGCTCCCACAACACCCAGCATCCCAAATGCTCGAAGTGGGGCCCATGCTTAGATATTGTCTTGGTCCGTAGGAAGATAAGCGGCAGCTGTCTCGGGTGGCTTGTGTCTTCTGATCCCACAGTGATGGAGTAGACTCATTTATTGAACAATATTGACTTGAGTTTCTGTTTGTGCCAGATACTGTTCTGAGTGTTAGACATGTAGCAATAAAAAGGGCAGACAAGCTTTTTGCTCTCATGGAGCTTGTATTCCAAGGCTGGGACAGGCAATAAAGTACGAAACAAATAAGGTAATTTCAGACAGAGATAAAGGTAGGATGAGGGGACAGAAAGTCACATATGTCCTTTAGGTTCCTGGATCTGTGGTGACCTCTTTGAGAGGATGACAGTAGCACAGGGACTGGAGGTTGAGAAGGAGCCAATTACATGAAGATCTGAAGCAATGCTGTCCAGTAGAACTTTCTGAATGCTGGAGTTGTTACATACTGTGTGATCTAGCATGGTAGCCACTAGTCCCATGTAGTTACTGAATGCTTGAAATGTGGCTCGTGTGATTCAGGGACTGAGTTTTAAATTGTAATTAATATTAGTAACTTAAATTTGAAAAGGTACATGTGGTTAATAGCTACCCTATTGCACAATGCAAATCTGGAGGAAGAACTTTGAGGCAGAGGGAACAGATTGTGCAAAGATCCTGAGAACCCAGCATGGGATTTATACCTGGAAGCTAGGTTCAGTCTTTAAAGAGCAACCCTGGAGGGGTGCCTGGGTGGCTCAGTCATTAAGCGTCTGCCTTTGGTTCAGGTCATGATCCCAGAGTCCTGGGATTGAACCCCACATTGGGCTTCTTGCTCAGCGGGGAGCCTGCTTCTCCCTCTGCCTGCCGCTCCCCCTGCTTGTATCCCTCTCTCGCTGTGTCTCTCTCTGTCAAATAAATAAGAAAATATTAAAAAAAAAAAAGAGAGCAGTGCTGGAAAACTTAAAAATGCTTCCTGCTTCTGTTTTGGGGGCCCTTGGAGAACCTACTGAGGAACAACAGTTACCCAGAAGGGAATTAAAAACCCCTGATCAACAAAGAACCAGCTTCCTTTTCTAGGAAGGGCCCATTCCCATGTAGTGTGACTCACAACTCTTGACTGGTTTCCTCTGCTAACGGGTTGTGCCTGGCCTTTGTCTGTGCAGGAAGTAGCCATTCCAGGGCCGAGCTTGTTCATTCTGGGAACGAATCCTGTCTCTGTTCTCTCCTTGCATCTTACTGTGACAAGAGACTGAAACCTCTGCCCTGGCTCTGTTGAGGGGTCACTTGCTGCCTTCCATCCATCCCAGGGGCCTGAGACCTCCTCTTTTCTAGCTGTGCTTTTCTTTTCCCCCACATTGCTAAAGATGGCGTAAGTCAGCCCTGGATATAAGGAGAAAGTGGTCTTGAGAGATTGTTTGACCAAAGTTGCCTGGAGAGTGGGGGAGGGAGTGGCCAAGGCAGGGACCAGCTCTGGCAATCCAGTGTGGGTGGAGATTCTAGCAGGATTCCCAATCTAAAACAGAGAGTGCTGAAAATTAGAGGAGGCCCAGCTACACAGTCTGTCATCCTGGGCCAGCCTGGATTAGTCATTGGTTAGCACTCTCCTTGAACTTGCACACCCAAAAGAAAACACAGTTACTTAGCACTGCCCTGAGAAGTATAGGAAACTGAGCCAAGGAGATTGAAATGTCATATCAGAGACCAAGGACCCAAGGCCACTTCCAGGGTTGTTCCATGGCCCTGCCTTTCTCCCTCTGTCCTGCCTGACTGCAGTTAGGTCCTCCTCCCTACCCTCAGACCAGCAGTGGTTTGGGGGCAGGCCAGGGGAAAGGGTGGAGGCTGTCGACTTTGAATGGTGGCATGTACCAAGAAGCTGTCTTCATGTTAATGACTTTGATCTCTCTGGTGAGAAGTCAGAGGTCATAAAGTGAACCTTCATTTACCCCTGGACAACATGCTGTGTGTTCTGCCTGCTTTGTGCGTGGTGCCTTCTTGGCATACAAATGTGAAAACCCACCTGAGTCATGTGCTTTGGCCTTGGGAGAGGATGAACGTGGCCATGCCTTGCATAGATGCCTCATTTTTCCACATCCCTTGCATATGGTTCTCCAGGAGAGAAGTGTCTGCTATGGCAAGGGGCTAGGTTACACTCCATGATATGAAGGGGTCATTTGAAGGTCCTTATGAGCTAGATGGGCACCATTAGCCCAACTGAATTTATTTTCCCTAAAACATTACTTCTAAAAAGTAAACATGTTTGTTAAAGGAAATTTGGAACATTCACAAAAGGAGAATGGAGAAACAAGTTACCCAAGTTTTACTGTCTAAACCCAGCTGCCCCTTGTTGACATTTTGATGTGTTCTGTATTTGTTTTTTTTTTTCTACCTGAGGGTTATTTTTGCCTTTTACATGTCTGTAACCATAATAAATATGCAATTTTGTGCACTGGTTTTTGATTTAACATTAAAGAGAAAGTGGATAAACATTGCTTTTATTTATTTTTTTAATTAAACATTGCTTTTAAAGGCCACACAGCATGCCCGTAAGTTCCTGCATACTTGATACTGGGGTGTTCTGAGCCCCCAGAACTCAGTGACTGGCTGGAGGTCACACAGTGAGCTGGTGAAGAAGGTGGGCACCGACCCTGTGTTTCCCACTCCAAATGAGTGTTCCTTATACTCACTGGTTCTCAGCCTTTCTCTGCCTTCCTTCCTCACACGTGAGCTGGAGACACATCCCTGCCACTTATGTGTCTCGTTATGCTATTGTGTATGACTTCGCCTCCCCCACCTTCCACTGAGGATCACTGCACCACCATAGGGGGCATCTCCTCAGGAGTGGAGGCCAAATTCCCCCTTTCCATTGGGTCACCTGAAGAAACTCACAGTATCATAATGACCAGCAGGATTCGTTTGGGCCAGATTTGCCTCCTGCTTCTCCCAACCCAAGAAGTTCCCTCGATGAAACTTTCCAACACCCTTGCATTAATGCCAGCTCTGCAGCAGGAGAAAGAGTGGCCAAAGGAAACAGGGAGAGACTTCGATGTCCAGCAGAGGGTCCTGGGCTGTGGTGCTCTGGGAACTGCTGCGGGCAGTGTAGATGGATGACAGAGCTCCCACCCCCCACCCCTGGCCTCTCAGAGCTCTTCCCTCCGTTTCAGGACTGACTTCATGGGCATGTGTTCTCATAAGGCCCTTTGATTCGAAGGGTTCTGCACTTAATTTAATGCTCTGCTGTTGCCGTCTTGAAATTCGTAATAATTTTTGAACAATGACCCTCCATTTTCATTTTGCAGTGGGCCCCACATATTATGCAGCCAGTCCTGTTCTCGTTTGACTTGGAACACACCTTACCTGCCTCATTTATCTTGTTTTATCCTGTTATGTACACTAATGACTCACCTTGCACCTTGGAGGATGTTTCAGTGGGAGGACAGGCCTTTAGAATCAAATAGACCTTGTTTCAAATGACCATAGATTGACTTTGGGACTTTGGGTTAGTTACCCTGTCATTTTGGAGCCTCAATGTTCTCATCTGTAAAGTGGGCATAGTGATCTTAAATTTTTAAGACTTGCGATGATCAGGTATGTGAAGTGGGTAACATAATGCCTTGTGCATCCACACTCAGTATTACCTTGTGTTCCTTCTTCCTTCCTTGTCTAGCACAGTGTTGGTATACAGTAAGTGCTCAACATGTGCTTACTACATTGCAGTTTGTGATGATCAGCTTGTGCCTCTTTGTTTCCAGATGGAGCCAGTCTGCTTTGTGTCCTAATCTCTGGTTAAGAGCTAGGGTCACACAATTAGAAGGGCTCATTCTAAATACTGACTTTTCTTCTCCTTCTCCTTCAGATTTGGGGAGATGTATGTGGTAGAGTGTTTTTTTTTTTTTTTTTTTTTTTTTTTTGAGAAAGCGGGTTGGAGGGAAGGGGCAGAGTGAGAGGGAGACAGCAAGAGAGAATCTTAAGCAGGCTCTATGCTCAGTGCGGAGCCTGATGCGGGGCTTGATCTCACAACCTTGAGATCATGACCTGAGCTGAAATTAAGAGTCCAACACTTAACTGAGCCAGGTGCCCAGGTGCCTCTGGTGAAGTACTTTTCAGTAAACTCTTATCCTAAGAAAGTCCCGAGCATTATCATGAAGTAAGACAGAGACTGAGGAAGGGCAAAATGTGCAGTCACTGATTCGAGCTGAGCCTTGTGCCTCGAGAAAACCTGGTAGATCATGGGTGGGACCCACAGCCTGAGCAGAAATGCCACTGCAGCCAGGTTGGCTGGTTGCTGTAGGTCAGGATCTGGGACTGGCGCCTTCGGGTGTCTGTGACTGAGTCGGCGGCAGAGAGCCAGGCAAGCCTGGGGCAGCCTGTGGGCTATGACTAAATTAGGAAGAAAGAGCCCCCGGGCTCTCCCTGGAGCTCAGTAGGCAGGTGGGCAGCTGGAAGTGGGCTATGTGGACTGGCTTTCACTTGGACTTTTCAGTGGGCTGCAGGAAGGTCATACCCTGAGTCCTAGCAGAGAGAAGCTTCCATCATGCCAGTGACCATACCCGTCCCCTGCCCCCTGCCTTTAGGGGAGGACATAACATAGGAGAACCCAGTGAGCTTTAATCCTTAGTCCTATACAAGGTCTTTGGGGAGGTTTTACTTTGTAAAAAGCATACCCTCCTGAATAATTTTGAGAGGAGATTATATTAAGATACCGAGTGTCACAGATGAACACCAGACCATCCAGACAGGACCAACTGGGCTGAGGGCTGCTTTACACATTGTGGCAGCGAGGTACTCGTGGACAGCTGGTTTGGATTTAGAACCTTACCAAAGGGGTGGTTTGGTTTGACTGTTTAAATATTACAGGGTGAGATTTGGAAACAGGAGGGAAAAAGTGGCAGAAGAACAGGGGCTCCTGGAGAGAAAAGGGCGCAGGTTCCTAAGTAATTAAACCACAGTTCAGGCAAAGCCCTTCGTGGACCCTGCAGCTTCGTCAGCTTCGCCCAAACAGGGGTGTCTTGGCTTGCTTATTCTTCTTTGTTCTGTGTCGCGTCTTCTGTGAGACTGGTGGAAGGGCTTTAGCATTGCAGCGGTTTCTCAGTGGAGATTCTGTTGACATCTGGGGCTGGGTAATCCCTGTTCGCGGGGTCTGTCTTGAACATTGTAGGATTTTGGCAGCATCCCCCAGTTCTGACAAACAAAACACCTCCAGCACATCCGGGGCGGGCAGTTGCGGGGAGATCACCATGGTGAAGAGCTGCTGCTTAGAGCAGAAGACCGTCCATTTTTCTTGTTGAAAAGCATTGCCATCCCCGCTGGGCGGGTGAAATGAGGGGTCGTCTCACTCCATCTTCTGCTCCATAAACATAAAACCAAGAAGGGGCAAGCTGTTCAGGAGGTTTGCTGGTGGGGAGTCAGCATGCCATGCTGTCTGATGTGGCTACATGGCTAAATGTCCCTTGGCCACCTTTGGGCCCTGAGTGTTGCCCGTGAAAACCACACACACACACACACATAAAAAGGAAAAACAAGCCAGTAAACAAACAAGCCACCATCGCTCCCACCACCACCACCAATGAAAAATAGGAAAGTAAACCGGGACGAGAGGCTTTGGGGTTTTATTAAAAGTGGTTGCATCATTAGCGCAAGACCCCGTCCTTCAGAGGCGCTCCCAGGAGGCCCTTCTGTGCGGCGCTGGCTTGGGTGTTGATATGTGAAGAGGCTGAGAACATGTGGCATAAACACGGACTGATATTGTTTGCCATTTAACTCAGCGTGTGTAATGCAGCAGGAATGGCTCCCGGCGGCATGTGACTCCCCTTCCAGCCGGGGCATGCGGTGCCCTGGGGCCACTCTTTCTCTTTCGCTCGCTCCCTCGCCCGCGTTCCCCCTCCTCTGCCCCTTCGCTTGCATGATTGGCAAGCAGAAAGCTGGTAGAATGTCGCTGGAATTTTCTGGGGAGGCTCATGCACAACACCCAAAATGACTCCCAGCTCCACTGGCCTCAGGTGAGCGCTCCATGCCAGGCACCTTGGTCCTTCTCAGAAAGGTAAGGTTGCATGAGTCCATCCCACCTTTCCCCAGCACAGGAGGGAAGCCGAGGGTTTTCCTTCTCCTCCCTAGTCCAGGCGGCTCTTCTGCCCATGTTCTTGGCGCTAAGCATCCGTGCATGAGTATGCGATTTGTCTGTATCCCCACCCCCTCCCGCTGGAAAAAAAATGGTAAGAAATGACTCACAACGCGGGGTAACATGTGACCTCAGGCAGCTCCCCATGACCCCAGGGAAATCAGCGATCCCCATGTCAGCGAGTCTAGATGCTCTTTTTACGCTGGTTACCGAACTCTTTGAGAAAGAAAAGTTGCGTCGCTGCGGGAAGACGAATTGCGTTATCAGCGGACCTGAGGGCATGGGAGGGGGCGTTTTCCGAATCCTGAAACCTTATGAGTGACGGGGGTTTCTTAAGGCTGAGGTGTTGCGTGTCGAGGGCTGGAATTTGTCAGTGATGGAAAGGGAACCCAAAGGCATTTGAAGTGTCTTGTGTCCATGGAGGGCAGAGTCAGGTTCACGGACCTGGAGGGGAGTGCTGTGTTAGAATTCAGAAGCTCGGGCTGTTTTGCCAAGAAGTGCTTGAAGGTTGCTTCTGAGCACCTCTGAAGGAGCCATAATACGCACTTCTGCAACTATTAAGTATCTTTAAGTAAAGTTATGTTTCAAAACAGAGCTATTTTAATAGACCCCAAGCAAGCAAGCAAGTGTATAAACATCTGTTGTGAGGGTCAGGGAACGTATTTGGACATGAGTGTGATGATCTGTGAGCAGGCTCAAGCACAACCAAACATGACTCACCTCGTTTCTTTATCTGATGCAATTAAAAGCAGCTTTGACACATGCAGGAGAGGACTGCTGGTTTTCTTCTTGCAAGTATGTAAAAGCAAATCCGTACTCGTAAAATGGTGTGTAAAATGGCGTGTGTGATGTGTCTTACCTCGTGGGAAATTTTTAACCTTAAAAAAATCCATCGTGTAGCTTTGCCATTGGTTTTTGCCTTATATGTGTTGGAATCCTTTTTTTTCTTCTTTTTTTGCACGCCTTTGCTAAGATATCAGAAAACCGAAGGGTAGATATTTTCACACACTCACCCCTCCCCCACATGCATACACTAACAGCTGCCACGTTTGGTTTTGTGGAATTTGATCTTTTGAGCGAAATGACTTCTTTATTTTCCATAGTAATATAATAATCAATTTTACCATAGAGAACTGTGTACATGTCCAGCGTTGGCTGCTCCTGATTAGCAATGCATGAGGTAGCAGAGGAAAGTGCTGGAGAGCAGTTCTGAGGGAAAGAAAAGTCAGCCATGGAGTTTTAACCCTTCTTTCCTGCCTCAGCTGAGGCAATTCTCAGTCTCTGTGTGTCTTAACCCACAGGCTTAGGTTGTGGTGATCTGAGAAAATACCCAGGGTGGCACGTGCAGATGTAACCAAGATGGCTACCTCTGACTGTTGCTGGTTTTTGTCTTTTATCTACTCTCTTCAGTAGCTTTCATATGGCCACAGCTGTGTCATGTAGAGACAAAAACCAGAAGTAACCTATATATAATATTCTCTGCCTTGGGGGCATCTGTGTTTTGTTGTCTGTAGTCAGAAAAGTATGTGTCTTAAGGCACCAGAAACCTCCATCCACTTTGGGAAACAGATGCTTTCTCAAATAAATATTTACATGATATACTTATAATGCTTCAACCTTAATATTCTCATTTGCTCTAAGGAATTTAACAGAGTTAGACAGTGTACGTTCCCAACACACACACAGGAAACATATACGTAGTACTTCACAATGAAACCCTGAGCAAAATTTGTGCAGTGCTTCAATTTGCCCGGCACTGAGCCAGATAGACCTTCAGGAATTTGAAAGATTTTAGGATGTGGATGATGTCTTCAAGGTGTTTATAATTTAGAAGGCAAAAGTCACCCCGGGCCATCGTCCTCTGGCTCCCTGCAGCAGAGACTGTGTGGGTGCTGTGGAGAAAGTCTTGCCACAAAAATATGTATTGAGCCATGAAAAAGATGCTTCGGTGTATATAGCTAAGAAAAATTGATTGATGGCCCATTGTGTTTGTGACCCTTTGTGGGCTTATAAAAAGTTCAGTGTTTATTCTTAAGTAAAATTTCAGACAAATGGTCATACTGCTTGTAGTGCCAAAAATGGCTTGTGGGGCTCAAAGTAATGAAGAACAGATCGATTCTATTTCTTTATAGATTGGCAAACCTCAGACTTGGCTTCACAAAAGTTCTCCAGGGGAGCTATTAAAAATCCCAGTGCCTGGGGTAAATCAGAATCCCTGGAGATCTGACCCCAACATCAGTGTTTTAAAAACACTCCAGGTGATTGCAATACTGCCATTTGAAATTTAATGATAAGGATGATTTGTCAATAACTTTTTTTTTTTTTTAGCCTGGGGTGACTTGGAAAGGTGGATTTTCTCACAATGTTGCTTGACTAAAGAATTTTTGGCATTCTGGAGTCTGATTCTTCTACTTTCTGCACTAGTGAACTAGTGTAAATCGAGCTCTGCGTTCTTCCTATTCAACAAACCTGATAACATGATGCTAAGCCAATCTACAAACTAATTAGATTACCTGAGTAATCTTGTGAACCTTGAGTGTTTTAGTTCCAAGAGGCCAAATGTTGAACACGTTCATTGAAACTCTCTCTCTCAAAGATTTATTCATATATATATTTTAGAGAGAAAGTGGGAGAGCACAAGGGGGGGAGGGGCAGAGGGAGAAGGAAAGAGGGAACCTCTAGCAGCTCCCTGCTTAGTACAGAGCCCAGTGTGAAGCTCCATCCCCGCAACCCTGAGGTCATGACCTGAGCAGAAACAAGAGTTGGACGCTGAACCCACTGAGTCACCCAGGCGTCCTATGGACTGAGTCTCTTAAAGGAAGGTAGGTATAAGGGTAGCTGTGTGTGCCCTTGAAGTTATTTTTGCAGTTTCTGAAACCCTCATGAAAAAGGAAGGCCCTTCTTGGTGTACTGGTTGCCTAGTAGATAGAAGTGGCTGATTAAAAATACAGTTGTTACTAATTTCTCTGTAACTCACCATAGAGTCTTAGAGTTGCAAGGTAGGTTCAACATATTCTAGTTCAGTGGTTCTCAAAGCACAGCATCATTGTCCCCTGGACTTGTTAGAAATGCAGATCCTCAGGCCCCAACCCAGACCTCCTGATAGAGCAACGAGGGGAGAGGCCAGCATCTGTGTTTTAAGAAGCTCTGCTGATGTCCACCTAACTCTTAAAAAAGCTCTGGTTTCACCGTGTCATTTTACAGACAGGTCTGTTGAATGCAGGTTAAATGTCTCTCTCTGAAGTCACCCAGAACTGGAGGAGGAGTAGAGAGGCTAGAAACTCAGACCTCCCAAGTCTGAAATCTATCACGATACCATGGCCGGATAATCTTAACTTTTCCATGTGCCATAAATAACAGCTTTAAGAAAACACCCACCATTCTCAAATCATGTGGCATAAAGGAACCTTAAAAATGTTGTCTCATCTGACCCTCCCATTTCACAGATGGGAAAAGTAAGGTCTACAGGGTAAACTGACCACAATGAGATGTACAATTATTGGTGGGAAAGTCTGTTTAATAAGTGGGTCTACTTATGACCAAAACAGTGCTACACCCCCCCACCCCAACCTACCCCACACTGCCTCTTGAGTTTCCTATGGACGCCTACTATTTGGCTTAAGTCACATTGGTTGAAATGTCCAGGTTAATAGGCAACTCTGGGACAACACCAGCTATATTGACTGAGAATCTTAATTTTAAAAAATTATTCTATGGGCGCCTGGGTGGCTCAGTGGGTTAAAGCCGCTGCCTTCGGCTCAGGTCATGATCCCAGGGTCCTGGGATCGAGGCCCGCATCGGGCTCTCTGCTCGGCAGGGAGCCTGCTTCCTCCTCTCTCCTCTCTCTCTGCCTGCCTCTCTGCCTACTTGTAATCTCTCTCTCTCTCTGTGTCAAATGAATAAATTAAAAAAAAAATTTTTAAAAATTATTCTAGAATTTTATTTTGATTTAAAATTGACTTAAATTTTTACCATCCTTATACATTCACCAGAAAAACTTCTGGTGATACAAAACTACTGAAAATAAAGTTAAGAGAACATAGGGATCATTCTCAGAGCATGTGTTTTATCTCAGAGTCATGCAGATTAGACACATCTTCTCAGATCACACACTAAAATTGCATTTTCTCCAGATTTCATTAAAAGGAAAAATGTGGCAACCAGTCTATTTGTGGAATATTTTAGACTTTTATACTTGATGTGGTTGGTGGTATTTACATAATTTGGACAGTGTTTAAAGACCAAATCTAATCCACGTTCTCTGCAGAGCTTCCTCTGCAGAGCCTGTAGCACCATACACATGGAACATCTAGCCAGAAGCCAAACAAAGAATGTGATACATGACTGCTGAGTCCACACACATGCACACACACACACACAGAATGGATGTGTACGTGTATAGAGGTGTTTATTGGCTCCACACCTAACCTCGTACCAGGTGCTGTGACATGAAATGGAACACATAATTCCTGCTTTCAGAATAATCACAGGGCAGCAAGGACATCAGATGAGCAATTGCATAGACAATTAGGACAGAAAGTGGTAGGAGCTAGGAGAGCACAATTGAGGCTAACGGAGCAGCAGGGCAAGATAGAAGAAATTAAATGGTTTTATGCTAATTGGCCGGCAACATGTAGATCTGAACCACGCCATATATATAACAATAGTTTCTGTAAAAGCATTTCTAGGGGCGCCTGGGTGGCTCAGTGGGTTAAAGCCTCTGCCTTCGGCTCAGGTCATGATCCCAGGGTCCTGGGATCGAGGCCCACATCGGGCTCTTTGCTCAGCGGGGAGCCTGCTTCCTCCTCTCTCCTCTCTCTGCCTGCCTCTCTGCCTACTTGTAATCCCTCTCTCTGTGTCAAATAAATAAATAAAAAATTAAAAAAAAAGCATTTCTAGGAGCTTAACAAGAGCTTAATTTGTGAGAAGTAATAATAATAAATCACAGATTATATTATCTTACAACATTTATTGTATATCAATCATGTAATACTATAGTGTTAATAATATGTGGTATGTAATATATGAATAAGAATAATATACTATTAAATAATGTTCATTTTATAATATTTATATGTTATTATTCAATATTATTGATTCTATCCATGACGTCATCATGCTTTACAGAATGTCTGCCCATCACGTTCGCTCTTGGCTACAGCTAGCTAGATCAGACATTATCTCTGCTTGACAGATGAGGAAATTAAACCTGAGATTTATCAGATTTCAGAGGTGGAAGAGATCTTGGCAGTCCTTTCATCCAGCTTTCTCATTCTACATAAAAAGGGAAGCTGACTGGGCTCCGGTCCCATAGGGAGTAAGCAGTGGCTGTGGCACCTGGGTCTTCTGATTCTTCTAGGTCAGCAATTTTTTCACACCACCACCCTGCCTGCAGTCCTCAGTGTGTTAAAAGAAACTACAGAGAGGCACCTGGGTGGCTCAGTCAGCTGAGCGTCTCCCTTTGGCTCAGGTCATGGTCCCAGAGTCCTGGGATGGAGCCCCGCATCAGGATCCCTGCTCACTGCTCCCCCTGACCCCTGCTAGTGCCCCCCCAAATATATAAATAAAATCTTTCCAAAAGAAAGAAAGAGAGAGTAAGAAAGAGCAAAAGAGAAAGAAAGAAAGAAAGAAAGAAAGAAAGAAAGAAAGAAAGAAAGAAAGAAAGAAAGAAAGAAAGACTACAGAGAATATGCATTTCTTTCTTTGGAAGAAGTATTGTTGAAACAAGTCCTACATGCTGGTTTATAAGCACACACAGGTATAGAAAAGTCTCTTATTTTTATACTTTTTCTATGTTTAGAGAGATACAGACAGATATATAGATAAATAGGCACACACACCACACGTGGATGTCCCTAGGGAGATGGAGGAATCAGACTGGGCAGAGAGCCTCAAAGGGGACTTCGATTTTGTATAGTTTTGTGTTGTTGGTTTTTTTAGAAAAAAATATCTGAGGCAAAAATGACCATAATCATGGCATTCGTTAATTTGGGGGGATGAGCAGGCAATGAACTTGAAAAGATTTGTTATATTCTTCATATTTTTATAGCTTTGAAGTTCAAAACAAAACCAAATGTGAATATTAAAAGTAAGTTACGACAGTAACTTTAAAAGTAAGTACCAACAGTACTATTAAAGTATTAAACTATTTAATATTTTAGTATTTAAATATTTAAAGTATTTAAACTATTAAAAGTAAGTACTGACAGTACTATTGTTTTATAAAACATTTTATTTATTTGTTTATTTACTTATTTTTAGGGGAGGGCAGAGGGAGAGGAAGAGAGAGAATCTTAAGCCGGCTCCATGCCCAGCATGTGAGCCCGACTTGAGTCACCATCTCACAACTCCGAGATCATGACCTGGGCCAAAACCAAGAGTTGGACACTTACCCGACTGAGCCATCCAGGCACCCCTTGTTTTATAAAATAAGGGATAGTTTACAGAAAATAAATTGGTACAGAAGAAGGAAAAGAATAAAAGGAACGCATGGTTCTTGGTGGATACGTTGACATTAATTCTGTCTCTGCTGTAAATCTTTCCTGTTGTGATGCTAGCAGTGTATGTTCTTGGCTCTGCATTTGCAACATTATCATCCCCTTGCACATTTTGAGCACTCCTAATAACTCCAGCAGGAAAGCAGACCTTCTGGTCAATTATAGAACTGCTAGCTGCCCCTTGGTGATTGCAACATCCCCTGGTTTAGAGAATCTTATTCTGACTGAAGGAATGTGGAACAGAGTACAGTGGACCAAAAAGCTGGTCATTTCATAACACCAAATGTATTTAAAATCACATCTTAGATTGTTAACCAAACTTACTGTGGCAATCATTTTATAATATTTACATATATCACACCAATACATTGTACATCTTAAACTTAATATCAATATGTTAATATCAATATGTTAATATCAATAAAGCTGATGGGACACCTGATTGGCTCAGTCAGAAAAGCGTGTGACTCTTAATCTTGGGGTGGTGAGTTCAAGCCCCATGTCGGGTGCAGAGATCACTTAAATAAATGAAAAACTTAAAAATTTAACTATGTCAACAGAGCTGGAAAAAAATGAAATACTGTGACAAATTGGGAGAAAAACCACAAAATAAAGAAAAATGCCCAATATTTTAGTATCTTTAAAGAAACAAAACAAACCCCTGAAAAACAAACCACATCCAAAGAAATAGAGCCAGGAATGTGGATTGAGAAGTTCTCTTTAGAATATGTAAGCAGAGGGTAGAATCCTGGCCTTAGAGTAAAAAGACCCTCATTCAAGTCCCTCATTGAGGGACTGAATGCCTTCAGGTGTTTTACTAGACCTTTCTTGGTCTCAGTCTTTTTAACTAAAGTGGAAATGAGCATATCTCACTTAACTTCCCATGTGGTTGTCTTGGAAATCAGATAGCTAATGAAGGGAAAACACTGATTAATACTTCAACTACTATAAACATTGGGGTAAATACCCAGTAGTGCAATTGCTGGGTTGTAGGGTAGCTCTATTTGCAACTTTTTGAGGAACCTCCATACTGGTTTCCAGAGTGGCCGCACCAGCTTGCATTCCCACCAACAGTGTAGGAGGGTTCCCCTTTCTCTGCATCTTCACCAACACCTGTTGTTTCCTGACTTGTTAATTTTAGCCATTCTTACTGGTGTGAGCTGTGGTATCTCACTGTGATTTTGATTTGTATTTCCCTGATGCCAAATGATGTTGAGCAGTTTTTCATGTATCTGTTGGTCATTTGGATGTCTTCTTTGCAGAAATGTCTGTTCCTGTCTTTTGCCCATCTCTCTTTTTTTTTTTTTAAGATTTTATTTATTTATTTGACAGAGAGAGAGATCACAAGTAGGCAGAGAGGCTGGCAGAGAGAGAGGAGGAAGCAGGCTCCCCGCCGAGCAGAGAGCCAGAGAGGGGCCTCGATCCCAGGACCCTGAGATCATGACCCGAGTGGAAGGCAGAGGCTTAACCCACTGAGCCACCCAGGTGTCCCTCATCTGCCCATTTCTTGATTGGATTGTTTGTTCTTTGGGTGTTGCGTTTGATAAGTTCTTTATAGACTTTTGGATACTAGCCCTTTATCTGATATATCGTTTGCAATTATCTTCTCCCATTCTGTCGGTTGTCTTTTGGTTTTGTTGACTGTTTCCTTTGCTGTGCAAAAGCTTTTTATCTTGATGAAGTCCCAATAGTTCATTTTCCCCCTTTACTTCCCTTGCCTTTGGCGATGTTTCTAGGAAAAAGTTGCTGTGACTGAGGTGGAAAAAGTTGCTGTGACTGAGGTGCCCATGCTATTCTCAAGGATTTTGATGGATTCCTTTCCCACATTGAGGTCTTTCATCCATTTTGAGTCTATTTTTGTGTGCGGTGTAAGGAAATGGCCCAGTTTCATTCTTCTGCATGTGGCTGTCCAATTTTCCCAGCACCATTTGTTGAAGAGACTGTCTTTTCTTCCACAGGACACTCTTTCCTGCTTTGTCGAAGATTAGTTGACCATGGAGTTGAGGTCCATTCTGGGCTCTCTGTTCTGTTCCATTAATATATGTGTCTGTTTTTGTGCCAGTACCATACTGTCTTGATGATGACAGCTTTGTTTTTTTTGTTTTTTGTTGTTGTTGTTGTTGTTATTTTTTATTACAGCTTTGTAATAGAGCTTGAAGTCTGGGATTGTGATGCCTCCAGCTCTGCTTTTCTTTTTCGGCATTCCTCTGGGGTCTTTTCTGGTTCCATACAAATTTTAGGATTATTTGTTCCATTTCTGTGAAAAAAGTTGATGGTATTTTGATAGGGATTGTATTAAATGTGTAGATTGCTCTAGGTAGCATAAACATTTTCCCAATATTTGCTCTTCTAATCCACAAGCATGGAACATTTTTCCATTTCTTTGTGTCTTCCTAACCAAACTACATAAAGAGCCTAAATGTCTATCAATAGATGAATGGACAAAGAAGATGTAGTATATATATAGAATGGAATATTAGGCAGCTATCAAAAAACCCAAAATCTTGCCATTTGCAACAACGTGGGTGGAACTAGAGGCTATTATGCTAAGCAAAATAAGTCAATTCAAGAAAGACAATTACCATATGATCTCACTGATTTGAGGAATTTGAGAAAAAAGACAGAGGATCATAGGGAAAGGGAGGGAAAAATAAAATAAGACTAAACCAGAGAGGGAGACAAACCATAAGAGACTCTTTTATTTTTTTTAAGATTTTATTTATTTATTTGTCAGAGAGAGAGCACAAGCAGGCAGAGTGGCAGGCAGAGTCAGAGGGAGAAGCAGGCTCCCTTCTGAATAAGGAGCCCGATGTGGGACTTGATCCCAAGAGCCTGGGATCATGACCTGAGCCAAAGGCAGCTGCTTAACCAACTGAGCCACCCAGGCATCCCCATAAGAGACTCTTAATCTCAGGTAACAAACTGAGGGTTGCTGGAGGGGTGGGGGGTGGGAGGGACAAGGTGGCTGAGTGGATGGACATTGGGCATGTGCTATGGTGAGTGCTATGAATTGTGTAAGACTGATGAATCATGGACCTATACCCCTGAAACAAATAATACATTATATGTTAATAACAAAATTTTTAAAAATTAAACTAAAAAATATATTTCAACTAAAAAACACGCAACAAAAGAGAGATGGTAAGATCATCGTTTCTGTTACGAAAGCCTCCAAGATTTGTCATGGTGATATGCATCATCCTGTGGTAATGTCATGGCTAAAGCCCACACATGGGATAATGCCAGCATTGACCCAGTCATCTTGAAATTACTCACAGAGTCCTCACTAGTAATAATCCAGTAGCCCTATCATTACTAAGCAGAGAGCACTATCAGAAAAATAAGTGCGACCTCCCTCTTTTCCTCACAAAGGAGAAGACTTGGCAGGAATGTTGATGGGGATGTGTCCCACCGAAAGAGCTACGTTAGCCCTGAATGATGAGGAGATATGGACTCCGTCCCTGCTCTCCTCTAGCTAGCTGTGTGACTTGGGGTGATTCACATATTATACCAACTTCATGAAGTTCCACTTCTTTCCCCTCTGTAGAATGAGTGGGTTAAACTAAAGTGATCTCTAAAACCTCTTCTTGCTCTTAACATTTGTGATAATTAGCTAGAGTTTGAACCCTAGCCCCGATATTACTGTGGTATCATTATTTTTGTCTTTGTAACCTGGCCTTCAGGGACTGTTCCCTGCGGCTCACATCCTGACCTAGCTTCAAAGAGTTTTATGGTAGAGTTAAGGATTGATGATTTGGAGTTCAGCTCCCAGGGGACAAGGGAAAAGCAGGACTCAGCAATGACTTGACCCTAGCCATTGCACTTTATTTGATTTGACCACGTGATAAAGGTGTGTAACCAAACCTGGAAAACATTCTCTTCCCTGGTTGTGAGCTCTCTTGCCTGGATCATATTTTATATCTTGCATGTAAGAAGAAATGACACCTTCGTTGCTTGACCAAGAAGGGGAACTGAGTCGAACTGGAAGTGAATTTAAGTTCCTGATGGGTTATCGTGAAAGATATTGTGCTTAACTGAAAATGTGACCATTCTGGTTGACTTAGGCACTCCAGTGCTCTAGGCTGTAGTTCTTGGCTTCCACTTCCCGGTGGCTGAGCATTACCAGGGAAAAGCCTGCTGTCAGTCCACACACATTCATACTGCTGAACTTCATTCAGCTGCATCCTTGTTGTTAACCTACAACCCTTTAAGTCTGTTGCTGACTACTTACCCAGGTCACCAAGCAGCTGTTATAACTCTCTCTGTTCGCCCCAAGTCCCAATCCGCATTCCTGCTTTCTCCTCTCTCAGCAGGCATCCACCCTTATTTTTACTGCCCTTCTCTCCGTATTGACCTCTTTGTGTTTTCCTCTTCCATCCCTACCTGTCTCTCAGGAAGGCTTGTCTTCCTGCCCGGGCAGAGCTCACCTGCCATCTGCACTGATGATAACAATGATGATGGTGATGATGATGGTGATGATCATGCTAATAGTGATGGTATTGGCGATAGTAATATTGATGAGAACAGTCATGGTGATAGTGATGGTAACAATGAGAACAATGGTGATAGTAATGGTGATGGTAATAGTAATGGTGATGGTAAATGTGATGGTGATAGTAATGGCCATAGTGATGGTGATGGTAATGGTGATAGTAGTAGTAATGGTGTTAGTAATGGCGACGGTAATAGTAATGGTCACATTAATCATAATGATAGTGATGGTGATAGTAATGGTTATAGTGATGGTGATGGTAATGGTGATGGTAAGGGTGGTAGTAATGGTCATGGTAAGGGTGGTAGTAATGGTCATGGTAATGGTGATGGTAAAAAGACTAGTAGTAGCAATGGTCGCTGCTACATGGTTCAGTGAATGCTTGCTTTTTGCTAGGAACCAGGCAGAACAATTTATGTACACCCTGTCATTTAACCCTCAGGAAAAGCCTATAGCTTAGATACAGCCATCCGTGCTTTAATGATGATGACCCTGAGGCTGAGAGAGGTTAAGCATTTGCCACCCTCCCCAACCTACAAGTAGCAAACTGGAATTCACACCCATTTTGATGCCAATTCGGAAACCTGTGCCCTTAGCCTCTGGGCCGTGCTCCTTCCCCTCCCCAGCCCCATCTGGGGCGTAGAGCACAATCACATTGATATGGCTGGTACTCCATAAACATAGCTGAACTGACTTTAACTTGTCCTACCCTGAATCCTAGCGACGTTGAGCTTGACTCAAACCAAGGAAGGACACTGCCTCCCCAAATACCAATCCATCATTGCAACCTGCTTGAGACTCAGAATAAAATATGAAAGAGCTTTGGGACAAATAATCAGCTTTGGGACAAATAATGAGCATTTTCAAGCCAAGACAGCTGTTTCATTCTCCGGTGAATACAGTATGTTGCACATCCTTTCAACACTACGGAATTAAACCGTTAGGAACAGTTTTCATCTGGATCTCGTGAATATCCTGACATTCTAAAGGCAACCAGTTCTCTTTTATGTTATATTTTATTTTGAAAACTCTTGAGAGAAATGCTGCTTTAATTAAAAAATGCTAAGTGAGCAGGGAACCAGAGTTTTTCATGTAATTATGCATGGAGACTTCTTTGTGACAGTTAATGGCTCAGAAAGGCAAGCCGGCTTGGCGGCGCCGGGGGCAGTTAGCCTTGCAGTGGCCTGGGTGAGTCACCCTGGCTGTGCTGAGTGATAAGGGCTTCCCGCTCCCTGCCAGGCGGCTGAACTCCCTGCACGGCATGCCCTCCTCCCCAGTCCACGCTTCCCCTCTTTGGCTGCAAACTGTGCCACTGCACAGTTTAAGGAGAAGAAATGAGGCAGGTGCAAGAGAACTTTGCCTCTACGCCCTCCCCAGACAAGGGGGCCTCCCTGCTACCACCTCCAGAGTTGTGGGGATTCCAGAAGGGGACCACATGTTGCATCTCCCTGGTGCCCCGCAAGTGCCTTGCATGTCAGAGGGAGTCAGGATCTCTCCGAGCGGAGCAGAGAGATAAATATGGGGGAGATGATGATTTGGTGATGAAATAGATAGTTCTGGGGCTTAGTTAGGGCTTTTGGAGGCAAGGCTATTCTGTCAGGCACGAGAAGCTGGTCTGGGTGATCTGGGCTCTGGCTAAGGATTTGCTCTCACCCAGCTGTGCGGCTCTGGGCAAGTTACTTTCTCTCCTTGTTGTGGGGGTGAGAGGATGATTGGATCCCTAACTGATCCCTGCAGTTCAAAGATTTCCCCACGTTGCCACTCATCCATCTGGGTTAAAGAAAGCTGACTTTGAAAAGGAAGAGACATCTGGGTTTTGCTGGCTTCTGGCAAGGTTCCCAGAGGGTGTTGGGACAACCAGTCAGAAAGTCTGTGCGTCCTAGGCCCCCGGGGGTCTGAGTCTATACCGACAAGATCCAGCCAATACCCCCACACCCACCACCGCCTCTCTGAGAGAAAGCTGCTCTTGCTTCTAATTTTCTTGCTGGATTATGTTAGTTCCTATTGCTTCTGGAACTTATTATCAGAAATTGAGGGGCTCACAACTATGCAGTTTTCTTATTCTATAGTTTTGGAGGTCTGAACTCCAAACTCAGTCTCACTGAGCCCAAGTCAAGGTGTCAGCAGGGCTGGTTCCTTCTTGAGACTTTAGGGGAAATTCATTTCCTTGCCTTTTCCAGTTTCTAGAGAGTGCCTGCATTGCTTTGACTCGTGGCCCCTTCCTCTCAGAGCCCCTGCATTGCACCTGCTTCCGGCCTCCTATCTTCTCTCTCTGACTGTGATCCTCCTGCCTCCATTTTATAATGGACGCTTGTGATTACATCGGGCCCACCCACATAATCCGGGATAATCTCTCCATCTCACAACCCTTAAATTAATCACATCTGCAAAGTCCCCTCTACCATATAAGGTTACATTTACAGGTTCTGGGGTTTAGGATTGGATTATCTTGGGGGGCGGTCATTATTCAGCCTACCGTAGGAATTACTCATTCAGTTTCAAAACCTAGACTTGGGCAGAGAGAAGGATGTGTTGGAACTCCTGCTTTGGCGTGGGGAACGGTAGGCACTCTTTGAGGCAAGTGACTCTATCTGATTGGGGTTTGAGCCATATACAATAGCAAAGTCCATTTGCTTTCTAGGTAATTCAGATTCTCCTTTTTGAATTGTTCGAGGGTTTTTATCCACAGAGATGTCTACTCTCAGGTGAGGGGTCCACATCTTAAAGCTGCCAGGTTCTGATGAGCCACGTCCATTATCTTCCTTCTTCCATTCCCTTCATTGAAGTTACTGAGTGACTACTAGGTACGAGTCAGCATGCCAGGGTGACGCGAGAATCTCTACGCCATGCCCTGTTCCCTGGTGGAGCTTATGTCTAGTAGAGGGAGAAAGGTACATAAGCAATTACTTTGAACACAAAGCAGGATGTGCTAAGTGAAGTCACAGAGACAAATGGCGGTGGCAGGAATACAAGAAGACGACATTAGTTCCAGCCCCCAGAGATCTCACAGTTCGGGGCTTAAAAATATGATTGCTCTATGCACCTAACTTTTAGGTTATTAACTCTTGTAGGCTAAGGATTTTAGGGCTTGCTTCCTCCCTCCCTCCACACCCACCCACCCACTCACTCTCTCTCTCTCTCTTTCTTTCTTTCTATAGGATGATGTCTCTTCTTTTTAAGGATCTTTGGTTCAAAAGGGATACCTAACTCTCATGATTCACATGAAGTCACTTCCACTCAAAGTTGGCAAAGGCTGGGGGACAATGTACATTTGTGAGGCAAAGCAGAAGCTGGGAAGAAAATCTAGTGAGCCTTCTTATTTCATGCTGTGTCTGAATGGGTAAACTTCTGCAGCCTGCGCCACACTCGGAAGAGCACTTGTTTCTCGTGGCTGACCTACAGACACCCAGCGAGGTTGGCTTCCCTAGTTGGAAAGATAGCTCTTCCTCGCGTGTCCTTTCAGAGGTGAAGGGGAATCTTCTGCAAGAGCTCCCTCCAGCCCAGAACACAGTTTTAGAAAATACAGCTGACTTCTCTGGGAAAAACAAAACCAATCTTGCCTTACCCTGGTCATGGAAACGAAGTTGGCACCTCATTATCGCCTTGTTAGCGGGGACAGGCTGCTGTGTGGACAAACCTGGTAGGAAGGGTTGGCCCTGTGTGGGCAGGGTTTTGAGTTAAGCTTAGTTGCTCTTCTAAAGCTCAGCTACTTAATACTACACAAGTAGAAATCTCTCATCAGACTCTTGACCATCCATCCTCCTTTCCCTTCATATTCTCGCCTACGTAGACAATTAGCGCTTCCCTAGCGCTGCTGCCGCCGTGATTGTGGTTGGGACACACTGGGGCACCAAAACTTGGCTGTCACCAGCACAACTACCCAGAGGAGGAAAGATGTGTAACCACCTTTAACCATGACTTCCCCAGTATCTTAAAACACAGTCAAACTGTTCTGTCCTGGGAGCACAGCAGGGCTGCTGGGTAGGTGAAGGCAATGTTTCTTCAGTGACTTATGGAAAATTTTTGATTTCTCATAGAATGGGAAAGGGTAATCCCGAATCATTTTTATCTGGCTCTGAAATGTGTTTTGCACTTACATTTGAATATTGGTGTGCCTGATGTCCTGAGAACTCACTTCAGACAAAGCAGTGCAGCAGCCCAGGAAGAGAAGATATAGTCAGGCAGGGCTGAGAAGCCACATACTCAGCCACCTTTGCCCCTTCTCTTCTTTTCAAAGCCTGGCTGGGGTTCGAATCCCATGCCTGTATTCAGCAACAGTGAGTGTTCCTAAGAAGGTCACCTCATCTTGCCGTGCTTTAGATTCTTTTTTTTTAATCTTTTTTTTTAAAGATTTTATTTATTTATTTGACACAGAGTGAGAGAGAGATCACAAGTAGGCAGAGAGGCAGGCAGAGAGAGAGGAGGAAGCAGGCTCCCCACTGAGCAGAGAGCCCGATGTGGGCCTCGATCCCAGGACGCTGAGATCATGACCTGAGCCGAAAGCAGAGGCTTTAACCCACTGAGCCACCCAGGCGCCCCGGTGCTTTAGATTCTTGCCTTGCAAGTTGGGGTGAACATTTTCCACCCAATAGGACTGATGGAGACATCAAAGGGGATGACATAGGCCGAGCACTGGTCACACAGGAGCATTGCACATAGTAAATGTTAGGCTCTCTCCTGCTCCCTTCCTCCCTACCACCTCCACACCTCCTCCCTGCCTCCCACTGTTCTCTCAGACCAATGCAAAGTGCCATCCTAAGCAGAAGCTCTCTTTCCTCAAAGCATCTGCAAAGTGGGAGAGCTGTGACATGCCCACACTTTCCATGTCTCCCCTTTTTTCCTCACTGGGCCCACCTCCAGCCTCTCTGTTTCATCAGACTTATTCTGTCCAGAGCCTATGACAGTGGAAACCTTGTGTGAAGGGTCCCAGCCTTGCAATTTCTGCCCCAAAATCCCGTAGGCATGCTGAAGGTAAAGCCTAGGTTGTACATGGTCACCCCACTTTCAAATGCTCAGTCTTGTTCTTCCCATTAACGTTACCATGTCCTGGGAATTCCAGTTCATCAACATCCCAAACACATTTCCCCGATTACACCCACCAACCAGAAGGGGAGTTGAAGACCTAGAAAATATGGTCTTACCAAAGAGCCCTGACAATAGTAATCACATATCCAGACTTTCTGGGATCGTGGATCCTGGTTTTTGGTCAGGTAAACACGATAACCAACCAACAGAGGTCAAACATGAAAGGCACGCGTCAGACAGAACACGGCCACAGTAAGCTTCCATGAGAGCCCACCACTGCCTACAGCTTCGGGTTCAGAGCCTTCACTTGTGATTTTTTTGGTTATTCCTTATGCTAGTTGGATTTGAGAGTGGATTGAAGGGAGCTTGATTCCTGTGGCTTTTGGATGTGAAATGAGGATCGGGGTGAAAATGTGTTTGGCACAAATATACACATAATTTACCCCTGAAGCAAATAATACATTATATGTTAATAAAGTTAAAAAATGCATAATTTACTCTGGATGCGAATTTGAAGCCTACATTCTTTTGGGTTTGTTTTGTTGTTTTTTTGTTTTTTTGGGTTTTTTTGCTTAACATATAGAGTATATGGATGTGTTCGTGTCACTCATTTGCTGTTGTTGTTGTAAACAATGACCTTACCAAATCCGAGATAGTATCTACTGTTGGCAGTGGTGGGGTGGAGCATGGATGGGGAGAGCAGAGACCAGGGGGATTTTAGTGTGTTGGAATGTTTCCTGTTTTAACCTTGGTGTTGGGTACACTTCTTTGAATGTTTTAAATATTACATAAAAAAGTAGAAATTTACATCAACAGTAAATGATTCCTTGACATTTTATTATGTAGATGTATCGTCATTTACTTCATTTAAACCCTCCCTTAAACCCCGTTACTGGAAATTGGTAATTTTCAACTTTGGACTTTTACATGATGTAGTATTATTTAACATCTTTAGGCACCAAGTTTTGTCTGCATTTAGCTCATTTTCTTAGGACAGATTTACGGAATTGAATTACTAGGTCGGAAAGTATGGCTGAAATGAGTGTACATTATCAGGCTCTTTTAACAAAGTTGCACGAGTTTAGACTATCACTAACAATGTGTCCACTCCACTTTATCTTATCAGTACTGAACGGTATTACTAAAAAAAAAAATGTATTTATTTTTGCTATTTTGCTAGGGAAAAGTTTTTTTCTAATGGTTTTAATTAGCTTGTATCTCTGATTACCAGTGAGATTGACCGTTCTGTCATAAAATAATTTTCCTATCAGAGTTTTAAACAAATTGGCGTATGTGTGAGTACAGGTTTTCTGCAGACTTGGTTGTATGTGGTGGTCAGTGTGGTGGGTTTTATAGGAGATTGGTGACCACACATAAGCGAAGAAAGAGCCCCTTTCTCTCTGGGTGAAAGCTGGCTGTTGCATCTAGCCTTTTGTGTTTCTGCAGTGCCGCCAAGCTCCTGGACAAGAACCCGTTCTCGGTCAGTAACCCGAACCCTCTGCTTCCTTCGCCTGCCAGCCTCCAGCTGGCTCAGCTGCAAGCGCAGCTCACCCTCCACCGGCTGAAGCTGGCACAGACAGCTGTCACCAACAACACCGCGGCCGCCACAGTCCTGAACCAAGTCCTCTCCAAGGTGGCCATGTCCCAGCCTCTCTTCAACCAGCTGAGGCATCCATCTGTGATCAGCGCCCCCCACAGCCACACTGGGGTGCCCCAACATGCTGCGACCATGCCCAGTGCCCGGTTTCCCTCTAATGCAATTGCCTTCTCGCCCCCTGGCCAGACACGAGGCCCAGGGCCCTCTGTGAGCCTTCCCAGCCAAACCCCCAGTGCCGTGGTGATGCATCCTTTCAGTGGGGTCATACCTCAGACCCCCGCCCAGCCAGCAGTCATCTTGGGCATCGGCAAGACGGGGCCTACCCCTGCTGCTGCAGGATTCTACGAATACAGCAAGGCCAACTCCGGCCAGGCGTATGGCTCTGAAACAGACAGTCAGCCCAGCTTCCTGCCAGCCACGGCCTCTACCACAGGCAGTGTGACCTACGAAGGCCACTATAGCCACTCGGGGCAAGACGGCCAAGCTGCCTTTCCCAAGGACTTCTACGGACCCAGCTCCCAAGGGTCGCATGTGGCAGGTGGATTTGCGGCTGAGCAGGCCGGGGGCGTGAAAGGCGAGGTAGGTCCACTGCTGCCAGGTCCAAACAGCCAGTGGGAGAGCCCCCATGGATTCTCTGGCCAGAGCAAGCCCGATCTGACATCAGGCCCTACCCTGTGGCCTCCGCCCCCCAGCCAGCCCTATGAGCTATATGACCCCGAGGAGCCCACCCCAGACAGGACCCCTCCTTCCTTTGCGGGGCGGCTAAACAACAGCAAACAGGGTTTCAGCAGTGCCCGGCGGCGGGGCAAGGAGGAGCCGGCCCTGCTGTCCGTGCGGCCCCTGCATGCTCACGAGCTGAATGACTTTCATGGTGTGGCCCCCCTGCACCTGCCCCACGTCTGTAGCATCTGCGACAAGAAGGTGTTTGATTTGAAGGTGAGTCCTCCGAGACAGCCCGGGAGCCACATCTGGAGCCTGGGGGTGCTCACCACCACAACCCAACGCTTGCCGCTCAAGAGCTAGGAACGGTTCCATCTGGGGACTCGGTGGCAGGATTCTGCCACCAGCATTCTTGATCAAAATTAGAGATGTTAGAACCCAAATTCATTCCAGAAATGTATCAGGACCACTCCCTTGCTTTAAGGCAAGTAAGAGATTCCTACCCATGTTTATCGATGAGAAAGCTGCGGCCGAGTGGGGGTGACCCCACCTGCGTGACAGACACCTGGTCTCCTGCCTCCTTGAGGAGGGCTCTTGCTCTGGGGTATGCTCAGAGTACATCGTACTGAGTGTGGAAGGGGAGGAAAACGCTGGCACAATTTTGGATGAGGGCCAGAGAGCACGTCTCAGGTGAGACCGAGAGACATCATAATAGAGCGCCTCAGTTTCCCATCTGCAGGACGGAGATGGAGCCTCATCACAGCTTCCCCGTGGTCATAAGATGCTTTGGGTCCCTGTAAGCAAAGGTCTATTATAGTATAAGTCCCCGCCCTCCAGGATGTATTAATGATACAGTGGAATAGTCCAAAGCAGTAATAACTAAAACAGCTAACGTATTAAATCCTTTCCGTAGGCCAGCAGTAACTCTGTGAGGTGGAGACTATTATTAATCTCCTTTTGAAGATGAGGAAACTGAGGCCCAGAGAGAGCAAAGGACTTGTCCAGGGCCCCATAGCTAGAGAGTGGCAGAGTGGAGATTCAAACGTGGGTCTGGCGCTCCCAGAATCTGTGTCACTTAAGCACTGGGCTGTGTAGCCTCTCTTCTCCCAGCCAGTCTGCAGAGTACAATGATCCCTGTGTAGTGGGAGTCACGCCTCAGTGTCCTTCACCTCTGCTTGGGTCACACTGTGCAACTCGGTGGGGGGTGGGGGGCAGGGCTGGCCGACCCCTGGGAGGCCATGGCAGATTTTGTCTCTCATAAGCTTTGCAGCTCACTGTGAGTCCCCCTGCCAGATTTCCCCAGCCAGTCACAGAAGTGGGTGGGGTCTCTCTGGGGGAGGAGGGAGGGAGTGGAAGGTGGGAGGTGCCATGGGGATCAAGGGTCCACTGAGAGGGGAGGAGGGACTCTGGCTTGGGATTCTGGGCTCCTGTCCAAGATGGGTGCAGGAGATGCGGGTCTGGCCGATGGCGTGAGGCTGAACGGACAGGAAGGCAGGTGTGGGGAGGAGCCCGGGAGGGAGAGGGGTTGGCAGGGTTGGTCCGGTCTCTGGGCTGTGAGCCCCCCAGCCTGACGGGGAAGCCTACACTCATCCCTTTCCTTCTCATGGACTCAGTTCTACTTTGGTCACTTTTCCTTTCCTTCTGGTCTAGGACTGGGAGCTGCATGTGAAAGGGAAACTACATGCTCAGAAATGCCTGGTCTTCTCTGAAAAGTGAGTGCTGGCCAGGAGAACAGGTGCTTACAGACGCTCAGCAAATATTCCTGGAGCACCTACGGCACGTTCTGTTCTAGGCGCAGAGAACAACACTGGCCACGGCCCTGTCTTCAAGGAGCTTATACTTAACGTGGGGGGGCGGGGAGCGGTTGGTGATAAAATAAACAAGCGACTCGTATAGCATCCCAGATGGTAAATGCTAAGCTGCAAACAGCATCAGGACAGGACAGGAAGCATGTGTGCACACGCATGTGCCCTCACGGGGGCTGGTCCTTACATTTTAAATAGGGTGGTTGGCGAAAGGCCATCTCTGAGGATACCTCAGGAGGGAGTGGCATGAGCCCAGGGCTGTCTGGGGGACGGGCACTCCCGGGGCAGAGGGAACAGCAAGTCTGAAGGCCCTGGTGTGGCCCTGGGATGCTTAGGCAACATCAGTATGATGAACGTGGAGTGCTGGGGTGAGGAGCCAGGCAAGGTGCCCCAGGCCCGGATCCTGAGCTCCCGGGCTTCTCGTGAGGACTTCATTTTGCTTTGAGAGTGACTGGAGTATCAGAGAGCCGAACAGAGGAGTGATGCTCTCTGGCTCCACGGAGTGGGACCCTGGCTGCTGGGCTGACAATAGGCAGGGGCAGGTCGAGGGCAGAGCAGTACGCAGAGCGCTGGGGCCATCCTGGCGGAGAAGAGGGCACGTGACCCCGGATGGGAACAGCAGACTGGTCCAGTGCTTCCCTTTCTTATTCACAATAGCCAGTGGGTGGAAGCAGCCCAAACGTCCACTGACAGATGAATAGATTAACAGAATGTGGTCATTCCATACATTGGAATATTATTCAGCCTTAGAGAAAGGACCTCTGACCCATGTGACGGCATGGCCAAACCTTGCGGACCTTGTGCTCAGTGAAGTAAGCCAGGCACGAAAGGACAAATACTGGATGATTCCACTTAGAGAAGGTAGCTAGAAGAGTCAGGTTCATAGAGACAGAAACCAGAATGGTGGCTGCCAGGGGCTCAAGGGAGGGGAAGTGGGGTGTTCATTTTTAATGGGGACAGCTTCAGTTTTGCAAGATGAAGAGTTCTGGGGATGGGTAGTGGTGATCGTTGCACAACAGGGTGAATGTGCTTAATGCCACTGACCTGTACACTTAGAAATGGTTAGGATGGTAATTTTGTGTTATGTATATTTTATCACAATTAAAAAAATAATTTTCTGGCTTCCTCTTTTTTTACTGTGGTAAAATTCACTCAAGATTCACCATTTTAACCATTTTATTTTATATTTTTATTTTATTTTATTTATTATATTTATTTTATTTGTTTATTTATTTATTTAATTAGTATGCTCCACAGTCAGCATGGAGCCCAGTGTGGGGCTTGAACTCATGACCCTGAGATCAAGACCTGAGCTGAAATCAAGTCAGACACTTAATCGATTGAGCCACCCAGAAGCCCCCATTTTAGCCATTTTAAAGTGTACAAGTGAGTGGTGTTTAGCAGATTCACAAAGTTGTGCTAATAGTATCACTGTGTAGTTCCTGAACATTTTCATCACCCCAGGCCCCACACCCATTAAGTCGTCATTCCCTTTCCCCTCCCTTCTAGTCCACTAGCACCTGCTTTCTATCTCCGCGGATTTTCCTCTTCTGGACATTTCGTACGAATGGAATCGTTTAATATACGGCCTTTCATTGCTGCTTTTTTTCACTTAGCAAAATATTTTCAGGGTTCACTTATGGTGTAGCATATATAACCTTTTTATGCCTGAATAATATTCTGTTGTAAGTAGGTACCACATGTTGTTTATTCATTTTTTGATCTATATTTGGGCTGTTTTTACCTTTTGGCTATTGTGAGTAGTGCCCCTATGTTCATCCGTGCCCAGGTTTTTGTTTGAATGTTGGTTTTCAACTATTTTGGGCCTATGACTAGGAGAGGAATTTCTGGGTCACATGGTAACTCTTCATTTTACTTATTGGGCTCCTGGTTCCCCTTTTCCACCCTCTCCAGCGCTGGTATCCGGTGTATCCTCGGTTCGGCAGAGGGAACACTGTGTTCCTCTCCCAAAAGCACAGCCGTTTATAACCCTGCTGGGAACTCTGAAGGTGAGTAAGGCCCTTCAGGTCAGCAGCACAAAGCAGAAACCAGCTTCCCAAAGACTTATGATGTCATGTCTTTAATAACTAAACTTGCCTGCGAATGTGTCCCCACCCCCCACGTGTGTGTGTCTGTGTGTGTGTGTTTGTGTGTTTGTGTGTAGCAAATAGATCCCAAGACACTAAAACGTATTGGCCTACTGTCTAGGCTCTTACAGACATAAGGCTTTGTTGGTTATCAACATGCCCAGGAGTAAAATCATACCAGTCACTAATCAATATATTAAGAGGATATTTTAATTTTTTTCTTCTAATTTACATCTTAATAACTTTTGAAGGTAAAGTAAATGACTAGGATTTCACACAGTTGGTGTAATTTATCATTTAGACTATGCCTCAAATCTTGGATCATCATATGCGGCCATTCCAGCAAGGTCATTTGCTCAGTCAAATCCCGCATTTCCTTCGGCTTCCCCTGGGACAAATGTGAGTACAGTAGCGTTTTCTCCGTTGTCATTGTCATTGTCATTGTCAAAGCATTTGTATCTCCTGGCTCCGCCTGGGTATAGAGGTACGCAGAGGAGGCGTGGATGAAGCTGGGGCAAATGTGACTTTGTGTAGTGCAGGAAAATGCGTCCCTTGGGCAGAGGTTGACAGCTGTTTAATTCAGCTAGTATTGAAACACATAGATTAAAAAAACTAACATGCATTATTAAAATCAAAAGCATGCCTAGACTTTCTAGCATTCGACAATTGTTTAGTGGGGTTTGAGCTTTTATATGTATGTGTGTTTTTAAGACTTTTTGATATTTTATTCAAGTTGGTTATTTCCTATGAGTGGGTAATTCTGAAATTTGAACCAGAAAGAGAAAATGTGTTTGAAAGTAAGGACTGTGCAGTCATGGTATTTGTTGGCCCTTTGGGGAAGTAATTGCTTCTGCGAAATCCTTTGTATTTGGTTGTATTTTTGTTCCTCTCTCTCTACAACCTGCTCTTCAGTCCCCCAAGGCTTCATTCCTCCTTTTCCCACTGACAGTGACAGTTTCCTCTCCCTCTTGGTTTTGCTGTTTGTCCACGGTGTGTAGCTTCTCCCCCCTGCCCCCCGAAGCTGTCGGCACCTCCTCTCCTGAGAACATGAGGAAGGAGATGGGAGACGCAGAGCGAGACTGACTGCAAAACAAAATGTGTGTGGCTGGACCGGCTAAAGGCTGCGTGTCCGTGTGTTTGTGGCTGGGCCTGTATTTCTCCCAGTTTGTGGTGTGAGCAGCTGCAGCCCCTTTCTCTCCTCTCCTGCGACCAGCGAGCACCAGCTCCTGAGAGCAGCCCTCCGAGAGCTGTCCCTTGCACACTGCTTCGGGGTGTTCCTGCAAAGCTCCCTGGGGGATGAGTGAGTGGAGAGGCCTGCCTGGACGGAGATTTCTATTTGTTTGTGTCTGTCCGTGTGTGATGTTTAATGGGAGAAGTGCTCCAACACAGAGCTCTGGGCTCACAGCCCATGCACGTTTTGGTGAAAGAGAATTTTGTGGTTTCCCTCTCTGCACTCTCTATGCTGAGGGCCATGCCGGGTCAGTGCAGCTTTGGGTCAGTCCCAGGAGAGCAGAATGGCTGGGTTCAGTGAGGAGACCTATCATTCGTCTTTGACCTTGTGTCTGGATGCGGGTGAGGGCAGCTCCAGCACCACCCCCACGGCAGGGCCTATTTCCCACTGTGGATCGTGGAGGCATGTCTGTGCCCACAACCCTGCTCTGAGATCTTAGCAGTAGGAAAAAGGGACTGTGACCAGATTGGGGAGGCTGGATTAGCTGGCAGATGGACCAGGGGTCTGGGCAGAGAAGGGGAGCTGGTGTCAACTGAGCCCCTTTATAAAGGGGAAGAGGCTGAGTGGTGGAGGAGAAGCAAGAGCAGGATGATTCTGCATCTGTTCCATGCCTCCACCCCACCCTCCAGCACTGACTGGTGCACCAAGAGCCCTCTCCTGTGGATGTGGAGCCAAGAGATCTAAGGCTGAGCCCTAGTCTGGAGCCCACCAGCTAAGTGGCCACGGGCAAGTCACTTTATTGCTCTGAGGCTCCATTTCCTTAAATGGGGAGAATCACCCCACTAATAATGGCTTTCCAAAATAAAGCAAACAGCTGCATTTTTACCCAACTTGTGAAACTGATTGTTTTGATGACGCTTCAAATCTTGGAACATTCACACCACCCGAGCAGTCTCCTGATGGGTGGTCAGAGCCGGGCGGTGGGAGCGAGGCTGCGTAGAGACTAGAGCTGTCAGGAGGATCACGCAGGACACGGAAGGACAGTGGTGCGGGAACTGCGCATGTGTAAGGAGCATCAGTGGCTGCGACTGAGCAACCAGTCCTTTTAACCCCTTGTGGGGAACCTATCCTGTCTAAGGCTGAGCTGTCACATGACTGCCCCAAGGCCAATGGCTGGCCAGGGGGAGAAGCCCCGTGACCTTGGGTAAGTCTCAGTAGCATGGTACCTCACTCCCGCACAGATCTGCCTGGTAATTCCTGTGGTCCTGTCTGCCCTTTCTTAGGGACGTTGCCAGTCTCCCATGAAAGCATTCTACTTACGTGTGCGGTGGGCACAAGCGATCTGATGATTCGTGTTGATAATGACTCGTGTTGATAATGATTCATGATAATTTGTGTCAATTCCTGGAAGCTCTGAGTGCTACTTCCTCCAAACGGCTGGAGATGAGAGTTCATCTGGCTTGAGCCTGAGGAGGGGCAACACAAGGAGAGCTTTGCTTTCTGCACTGGCGGCCGGCAGGAGATGGAGACCCAGACATTGCAGGCTAACGATGCCGACCATAGTTAACGTTTATATAGTGCTTAATAGGTTCTTAGCATTTTCATATGTATTATCTCATTTAATCCTCCAGAAACCCCTGTGAGGTGAGGAAACAGGCACAGAGAGACTAAGTGCTTTGCAGAAAGTCACACAGCTGATAAATGGGCGTGTTGGGATTTGGCCTGGCTCTAGGAGCCACTTTAGTAGCCACTGAGCCCTGCTGCCCCTCTTTGGGGGCCCCTGAGTTCTCTTCCTTGTTTTGTTTCTCTCTTTACTGAGCCCTTCTCTCCCCCCACCCCCCACCCCCTGGCCCCCATCCGCTTACACACCACATGCTGCTCAGGGGGATCTGAAGCTGCCTTGGGGATGGTAAGGACTTCTTGGACCTCAGCTAGCCATCAGCTGTGGAGCAAGGCGAGGAGGCCAGTGAAACCTGGCACCTGAATTCTTTTGCACTGTGACAGTGTCCCCCAAGATGAGCAGAGATGTTTGGAGCTGTTTCCTACAGATCCAGCGTTTGGGAAGGGACACCACCTGACTGGTCTTACTGTTATGAGTTCTGTGAAGTCTCGCTGGTCACCTGAGCCTTCCCAAGGACATCTGGGGAACAAGGACAAAGCCTAGCCCACCCAGTCTCCTTATCATCGTGCCTGGATGGTCACATTCTTCTGTCAGATTGTGGCCCATCAAATGCAAGGGTGTCTATCTTTGGGGAAACTGGAAATACACAAATACTGACATTTGAAGAGAAGCTGAGAAATAAAGAGCTGATTCATCCGCTATGTAAAGAGACTTTGCAAGACTCCTTTCAGTAGCAGGGGTGTCCCTCAGAGAAATTATTGATTGTTTTTTCTGCCTACAAATACTGACCTCCAAAGATAAGCAGGTACATCAAGGGGTGATTACCCTGTTACCAAAAGACACTTTGTGAGACTCAAGGAGTACCCACCCAGTGGGCTCCTTTTGTATTTACATTTCTATTATTTTTTCTGCTTACATAATTTATACTTAGGGAAAAAAACAGAAAAGAAATATTTCATGAGGACAAGGATGTTCCTCCATTATCCCCCTCCCAGCCCTCATAGAGAACCCATAAAAGCTTTGATGCATTTTTCCTCCAGAAATGTTTCCTGGTCCTGTGCCAGGGCTTTTGCAGGCCCCTCCTACTTACATACAACTTTTCAGAAGCACATTTGGTTGAGTAAAGAAACAGCCAGAACTCCAGCATTATAATATCACTACGATCCGCGGAGCAAAGAGCAATTGCTGTCTCTAAAGCTCCCTGTCTTTAAGCAGGAAAACAAAGAGACTCAGGGCTCTGGGAATGGGCTTTCAGAAGGTCTCCGCACTACCATAAACTTTAAAAGGACCGGACAACCCATCTACCACCTGCACGAAGCCCAGACTGGGCTGAATGGGCACTCTGTGGGAGTGCGAGCCTTTCATTTCCGTGTTTATTGTTGACACTCAGCTGACAGTGGTGTGCTGGGTTTCTTGGGGGGGGGGTGATTTGTGCCTGTCCCTCCCACCCCAGGGTCCCAGGAAAGGGGTGTTCATTTTCACTTAAGCTTTTGCCATTTGACAGAGCAGAGGCACTTTATCCTTGGCTGCCCAAGTCATCATAAACAGAGTAATCAGGTTTCTGGAAGCAGCCATTGGGGCCTTCTCAGGCTGTAAATAGTTTTCTTGTGCCTGCCCAAGATGCACTTTGCTTGCTCACTGTCCCCATAAAGTGGCATTGCCATCTTCCCAGCCACCTTGGAGTTTATATGGTGCTGGGGCTGCTCATGGGCTGCCCTGGCCCGGGAGGCCAGACATCTTTTCCAGGGTTTCTTTCTCCCCAGGACCCTGCCCAGCAGAAAACTTGTATAAGGAAAGAAACCAAGGCACAGAGCAACATACATGTTTGTGGAAGGCAGGAGATTTAAGTTACTCTTCAGATGGCTGGCAGTTCCAGAACTTCTCTCTGTCTGTCTGCTGTGGCCTTCCTGGCCCATGGCGCAGAGCACCCTAGTCTCCTGAGTTGCAGAGAGTGTGAGGAGCAGGAACTGATGTGGCAGAGGATACCTGCCCCTTCCCCACCCTCCCAGCTCTGTCATTGCTCTTGTGCCCTGGGTGGCAGCCACCCTGTGCATTTTCAAAGCGAGCAAAGAGCAAGGGGGAAACAGGATACCTAAGTGGCTTTTGTTTTCTGGGTTTTTTTTCCTTTTCTTTTTACAAATCTTAAGTGTTTTTTCTTGTTGCAAAAGTAGTACAAACATGGTATAAAAAAAAATCCAAACAGTAACAGAAATATAAAAAAGAGAAAATCCAGCTTTACAAGGAAAACTGACAGCAAATGTCTTATACTGTTTAGCTAATGTACATGTGTATGTTTAATTAGAAAAAGTATATATTTTTGCAAGCATCGGAAAATGCCGTATAATATTGTGCAACTTGGTTTTTTTTCAATACATATTTTAACTGGTGTCTAGACATCTTTCCATAGCTAAATGTAAAACCCTATCTTATGCTGTAACGCCATCTACTGAATGCATTTACCTTGATTTATCAAGTCTGCAAACGATCGATTTTTCAGTGAGACCAGAGTTATGATCACAAATCAACCACTGTTTAGTTGCCCACACTTAGTTTCTCCTAGTTGCTTCACAGTGTAAGATTCCGTGACTCTAAAGTTTACAGGGATATTGAAGTTACTTGGCAGGTGAACCAAGACCTGAGGCCAGTCTGGCACCAATAAATGTAGATGTACTTTAAGTCAAAGCTAGTATGCTTTGTAAAATATATGAAAGTGTCAATAAAAATATCTGTGTCTATCCTCCAAGTTAAGCCAACATCCGTAGCTATGCAACCCATGCCCATTTGCTATCTGCATAATATGTTCATAGTCCACACTGTGAGGAATAAGTATTTGCCCTGTGTCTGTCCTCATGTGTGTTTAGCCCAAAACCAGAGACTGTGCCAGGTGAAATTAGGTCACACCTGAAGGAGATTAGGCTGGAATACAGAAATTGTTTATTGAAGATCCAGTCTTCACTTTGTTGCCCTAGGAAGGACTTAGATACACTACTCTCACTGAGCAGGCCCGTTGCTCTAAGCCACATTTTTATTGCAACTTTGTGAGTGATTGAACTGAGTCTCTTCTTTTAACTTATCTATGAAGCCTGTTCTCACATGCATCAGAGGGCATGGAAAGGTCTCAGAAAGTTCCTACACAATCTGTTTGCTGCTTTCACATTTCCATCCACTTATAAAAGATTGAGTGAGTTGAGAGGTCTGGGACCCTGCCACTTGAACCATTAAAAGCAGCATCTGGTTTTAAGTACGTGACTCCAGCACGTAAAAACGGCCAGCCTGAGCCCTGATTGCACAGGGGGCATTCCATGTCTGAGCTGGCTTGCAGGCCGACTGAAGTGTCCCCCAGGCTGGGAAAGGATGACTGTCCCTTTAGGTTAGTGGTCAGGACTTTGGTTACAACCCGTGACACCTTAGCTGTCTTGGAAATCTGACTTGGGGCTGACAGTTACAGATGCACCTGTCACATGTGTGCCTTCCAGGCAGAGCAGCCGGAGGGACGTCAACACAGCCCATCAACACCTCACATCAAAAATTCAAGTTGGCAAAGTCTTAAGCGACTGTCTCTAAACCCATCAACTCTTCTGCCCCAGAGCACAAACATATATACATAGTACACATCTTTTAAAGTGTAGTTTTTGTAACTTTTACTTTTAATATGATTCAAATTACAGAAAAGTTGCCATAAAGGTGTATCTTTTGCCCAGATTCACTACTCCTTTACATTTTGGCCTGTTTATCATTCTCTCTCTCTCTCTGTCTCTCTCTTCCTTCTGTTCATGCATCTTAATCTGTCCGTCTGTCTATCCACCCGTCCATCCGTCTAATCATTTATGGATATTCTCCTGAACCGCTGGAGACGTAGTCCCTCTTCACCCCTAACTACGTCAGCATGAATTTCTTAAGAACACAGATTTTCTCTTCAATAACCATAGTGCAGTTGCATTTTCTTCTCAGTCTGGGACCATCACAGCATATCCTTTAACCGTTGGGGGAAAGAAAGAGACATACATGTCTTAAGGAGCCTGCTGGATGCCAGGCATTGCACCAAGGCAATTGACATACGTTGTAGCATTTTTGTCTTCTAAAAGGCCCTGTGGAATCCATTTTTATTTTCCCTGTTTTATAGATAAGCAAACTCTGGCTTGTAGAAATTCAGAAACTTCCCCGGGGTTCATCACTGGGGAGCAGACACAGATCCAGGTCTGTCTGATGCTCTCACTGCCCTGGCACTGGTCCCTGGAGACTTTAAGGCCCAGACATGGTGTGTGTCTATCCTCAGAGAGGTGCCAGGCCTGCCTGTTTAGTTCATCTCAATATGTCATCTCGACTCTTTTTTTTTTTTTTGGTCATCTCAACTCTTGATGGCGTTGCAGACACAGGGTCGTTCAGGGAGCGGCACAGCTCTTCAGCAACGTGCTCACAGCTTGGAGCTTATCTTTAGCCCTGTGGAGACCGCCCCCAACACAGGCACGTCTGCAAGATGAACATGCTTGTGAATATATGCCTGCTGAAACCCGCTGATCCTACAGAGAGGGAGGGCAGAAACATGACATTCACTGGGACAGGGGGTGGGAAGGACACAGGTTTCCTGTTGACGCCCAGCACCGTTGGGGAAGGTTATCATTGTCTTAGATCCTAGGGTTTAGCTGGGCAAGCCTTCCGGGAGGAGTGGAATTGCAGAATTTAGAGCCATCCATACACAGAGATTTCACATCTGGAAAGCACTCTAGATGTATAGGCTACCTCCCTCGTTCCAGACACTGGGAGACTGAAGCGCAGAGAAGAAAATGAGTTTTTCACGCACCCAACCAGTGGCCAGGCTGGGACTCGGATCCACGTCCCTTGTCTTCCACTACATCCGGAAGCCTCATGCTTCTTACAGCCCAACCCCTTCATCATCGACTCCTACCTACCTCAAGCAGCCACTGTCCTGCCTTCCATGTTTGGAAAAGTACTGTATCTGCCAAAGGAAGTACTTGTATTAGTGAGTAATTAACTAGTTACCCATTTTTATTAATCAAAAACATAGATGTACGAATCAGACTTTCTCATCAGCTTAAGATCTAACCAGGGTTACCATATTGATAGAATAAAGAGACTCAACTCAGGCTTTCTAAATGTCAAAAATCATGACCCTCCCTTGAAATACTATTACCTTCAAAGACCCTTAAGGACACATTAGAGAACCGACGTTGGGAATTAGCTTACTGCATCATGCTGTGTGCTCAAAGGCACTCAGGGCCGTCTGTGTCCCCAGTGGACAAATTTTACTCTAGCTGAAGTAAGACCTCATTCTCCCTTCCTCTCCCATTCCCACTCCTCTCCCTCCCTCCTTCTCTGCCTCATTGTTTGGATCTGCCATAGGGTATAAAGAAAATAACAGCCATGTTTATATAGATGGTCTCAAGAATAGATTAGAACGATTATGCCTATAACTGGACACCTGTTATGAATCAAATATGATTTTGAACCTAATTGAGTTTAATGAAAAGGTATTTTAGATCAATGCAGAAAAGAACATAGACCAAATTATCCTAAATCAAATCTTTGCAAAAGAATATAACACATAAAAAGTTGGGGTTTTTTTTTCCTAACTAGATAGAGTTTCTCACTTGGCCCTGAGCCAGACACAAACAAACCATTAACACAGCAATTCTCAAGATTTTTCAGTCCTCAAGTTTTTCATTTCATGGGTCACTTCGGAAAATGAGAGATGGCAGTAAACTGGATAAGTGAAGAAGCTGCTGCTGGTCACTGGAGGTCCTTGGCCTCCACTTGAGTCAGTCAATTGCAGACCTAGCTGCCCCATCACCGTCTGAGAAGCTCCAAATTAGTAAAAAAGTAACCAGAAGGCTACTAAAAGTCTCATGATTATGTGATATTAAGTGACAAGGGAATCGATAAAATCCAACTTTTACTTCTGATTAAAAATCTTGGGAGAATAAAGTGCTCATGAAATGTATTTTTAAAACTCGAGTGTAAACCTTAACTGAGATCCATTCATTTTAGGACCTAACAATGTCCACAGCATGAATTCCTCTTGCACTTTGGTTCCTGGCCGCTGAGGGGGTGCTTGCTCTTCGGAAGGCCTGGTCCAGTGCCCAGCAGCTTGGGTACAAGGCTTGTGAGCTGCCCTTCCAGCCTGGAGGAGACCGTGACAGAGGGGCTGGCCTTCATGCCGGTCACTAGGCAACCGGACAGGCAAGGAGCAGGGAGTGGCCCAGAAGGGCCCTGTGGTTCTGTGGTCTGCTCTGTTGTCCAAGCACGAGTTAGCCCAGGCCGACCACGGCAGAGTCATGTGGGGCAGACACGTGCTTGCTTGGAGGAGGACAGGCAGAGCACCCAGCTCAGTCTGCCTGGTGATAAACTCTGAGGAGGACCAGCCACTTTGCCCTGCCTCGGAGCTCAGCTGGGTCTGTGGTCTTTGTGCAGACTGCTCACCCTAAAGGAGAAGCAAAGATCGTGCATCTTTGTGGTCATCCTGGAGAAGAGTTCAGTTCTTGTTAGCCAGGCTCAGACTCAAAGTCTCATAGCTCACGAAGACCTCTGTTTGTACTCCATGGAGTCACAGGGTTGTTCTGGGAGCTGCCCAGCCCAGACGCTCAATCCCGTTCCTTTTTGGGAAAGTGCTTGACCTCTGGACATGGTGGAGGGGGAGATCTGCAAGGGGCACTTGGGTTTCTCAGTTCAGGGCTAAGCCATAAAAGGAAATTCTTACTGACTCTAATTGTCCTCAGCCCAGATGAGACAAATGAGGGCTTTTTGTGTGATAGAATTACCCAAATATTAGCCCTTGAGAGGGATGAGACCCACATCAAATGTAATTAGATGTTGAAGTTCACTTTATCATAGAATATGGTGATTATGCAAATGTGGGTTATGCTATTAGACCATGTTTCAGGTCTGGAAAATTGCATCCTTCTCTTGCACACTGGATTGGCTTCTGGTTACTCATTCTTGAACCTCCCAGAGACTCCAGGCTGATTAAGGTTTGCACAGACCAAACAGACGCACTTCCTCCCTCCTGGAGGCCCCATTCCTGGCTTCCAAACTGTTTTCCTCAGAGGTCCTTTGGGGCTGCTGGCTGGTGGCAGTGGCAGGGGGCTGGACCCTGGGATTTGTCTGAACAGCTCCTCTTATTTGTAGAGTATATTGGGCTGGTGAGCAAGCTTGTATTTGAGGAAAGGATTCAAGGCTAACACCGTTGTGAAAACCACCGCCCTAAACCACAGGTTGTTGTCATGGATGTCTATATTATGTGGTTCCCACAAATCCTTGCTGTGCTCTTTTTTCTGTGGGTTATACAATGAGGTATATATGAAAAATGTTTAAAAAAACTCTCTCCTCCTCCTACTTTCTAGTTCTGCTCTTTGACGATAACTAGTGTTGACAAGTTGCTTAGGTATCCTCCCCTGCCTCCCTTTCTCTGTCTGTGCTGATAGCCTTGAAAAATTTTTCATTATGAAAAATTTCAAACACACAGAACAGTACAGACTAGTATAAAATTAACCCTGAGTTCCAACAATGATCAAAACTTTACAACACTTGCTTGTTGTGTCTCTTTGTCATGTATAATCTTTTTGTTTTGTTTAACAAAAAAGGGATTGGCCTACATGTGCTATCTGGCAACTTGTTTTTTTTTGTTTTTTTTGTTTTTTTGTTTTTGGCTGAACTATCTTTAAAATTATTCCTTATTAGATCATTTACTTCTGCCTTTTATTGGCTCCTTGGTCTTCCATTGTATGCTTGAACCATCATCTATTCAAACATTCCCCTATTCTCATTCAGGCTGTTTCCAGAATTTTATCCCACCTTGTAAATAACTGCAGTGTCCTTGAACGTAGGTGTTTATATATTGGTGCATTTATTTCTGTAGGAGAGATTTCCAAAAGTGGGATGGCAAGATCATGGGCTATGTGTACTTTAAGTTTTTTTAAATATTGCTCAAGTATATTCTCAAAGGTCCTAGCTGTACAGCCTGCCACCAGTGACACAGGAATAAGCCCATGTGTTCACATCTCTGACAGTCCTGGATGTGATTGCTCATTAAAATGTTGGAAATCTTTTCTGTTATGGAGTGGCATAAAATTGGTATTTTATACATATCTGGGAATGGATTCTTTTTCTACATTAATTTAATAAGTTATCCTTTTGCAATCGTTATTGGGGGATGATGGTCATTAGGAACATCTGGAACAGAAGGCCAGAGGGAAATGTATTTTGAAGACTAGCCACAGCTCTCTGTTCCCATTAGTTTGCACAGAGGAAAATGGGTGCAGGCCGCGTGGTGCACATCTGCAATCTCCCAGAAGGAAGCTGCACGGAAAATGATGTCATTAACCTGGGACTGCCCTTTGGAAAGGTCACTAATTACATCCTCATGAAGTCCACTAATCAGGTAGGTCTGGGCACTTTCTCACTGGGACGTACCAAATAGACCACACATTGGTGGAGGGAACTATATAATTTTTTTTAAAGAAGCTATTTGTGGGGGACACCTGCGTGGCTCAGTCAGTTAAGTGTCTGCCTTCCACTCAGGTCATGATCCCAGGGTCCTGGGATCGAGTCCCACACTGGGCTCCTTGCTCAGCAGGGGGCCTGCTTCTTCCTCTGCCTGCTGCTGCCCCTGTTTGTGCTCTCTTTCCTTCTGACAAATGAACAAATAAAATCTTTTTTATTTTTTTTAAGAAGGTATTCTTGGGGCTCCTGGGTGGTTCAGTCGGTTAAGCAGATGCCTTCAGCTCACTCAGGTCATGATCCCAGGGTCCCAGGATCAAGCCCTGTATTGGGCTTCCTGCATAGTGGGGAGCCTGCTTCTCTCTCTACCTCTCCCTCCTGCTCTGCTCTCTCCCTCTAATAAATAAATAAAATCTTAAAAAAAAAAAAGGAAGCTATTCTTAAAATAGGTAATACACAGCTGGCCTCTTGTTGGTACAGCACAGAGGGTTTTATTTGGTGGTGGTGTTTTGTTTACCCTTATCTCACCTTACCCTCCTTGTAATGGGTACAGGCCTCTGTGAGTTGCCTGGAGATAAGGAGGTACTTTGGAATGAGGGACTCATTAACACAGAAAAGCTAACTGGCCGCCAAAATAGAAACCCATGGACTTGAGTCTTTTCACTGGATTACAAACCCCCGAGTTGGGGGCTTAGTGGGTGACTCAGTGGGTTAAAGCCTCTGCCTTCGGCTCGGGTCATGATCTCAGGGTCCTGGGATCGAGGCCTGCATCGGGCTCCCTGCTCAGCAGGAAGCCTGCTTCCTCCTCCCTCTCTGCCTGCCTCTCTGCCTACTTGTGATCTCTCTCTGTCAAATTAAAAAATAATCTTTAAAAACAACAACAACAACAACAACAAAAAACCCTGAGTTAATGCTACAGTCTTACCATCTAAGCTTCTTGTATCTGAGAGCCTGGGTTTGGAGCGAGCCAACAACTCTCTCTGAACAGATGTTTTCACAGATCTTTGGTGTTAGCATCTGAAGGCCTTAGGTCTTGTTGCGGGAGAGTGGGTGGGAATTGATGGGTGCCTGGTAAGTCTAAAGGACAAAGAACCCTTAACCCGTGGAGGTTGAGTGAGAACTTGAGGGTTAATATGGCTGTCTTTGCATCTGAAGTCAAAAGGATGAGTTTATACAGAGAAATGGTCAGGTCATTTTATCTTTTACTATTAATAAATTTTTTTTTAAGCAGGCTCTTTTCTCTCTCTCTTTTTTTAAAGATTTATTTATTTATTTATTTATTTGACAGAGAGAGCTTACAAGTAGGCAGAGAGGCAGGCAGAGAGAGAGGAGGAAGCAGGCTTCCCGCTGAGCAGGGAGCCTGATGCTGGGCTCGATCCCAGGATCCTGAGATCATGACCAGAGCTGAAGGCAGAGGCTTTAACCCACTGAGCCACCCAGGCGCCCTGTTAAGAAATATTTTTACTTTATGAACCAAAGGACCAGACATAGACGTTCTTTTCTTTTTTAAGATTTTATTTATTTATTTGTTTGTTTGTTTTGAGAGCGAGAAAGCATGAGTGGGGGAGGGGCACAGGGAGAGGGAGAGGGAAAGAATCTCAAGTGGACTCCACACTGAACACAGAGCCTGATGCAGAGCTAGATCCCACCACCAAAACCTGAGCCATAACCAGGAGTGGGGCACTCAACTGGCTGAGCCATCCAGGCACCCTGGGAAGTTCTTTTCCATGTGGCTCAATCCCAGAATAACAGGATCATGACCTGAGCTGAAGGCAGACACTTAACTGATGGAGCCACCCAGGTGCCCTAGTTCTTTTCTTAATTAATACATGAACTTTAGAAACTCTGAGCCACATCAGATCATTGGTGGTCTTCCTCCATCAACGTGGGCTTAGGCTACTCACTTAGTCCCATTGTTCCAACTGCTCAGAATTCTATTTTGGATAAATTGTACAGAATTCAGCATGCAACATTAATGCAGTGAGATTCCCTGAATTAGTATTATTCCCATTTGACAGTTGAGAACTGGAGGTGCTAAAATGTTTGCATCGAGAAAGAGGCACTTAGAAAGCTGGGTGACAGGATCTGAAATAAAACCCTAAAGAATCTTGACTTCTTCATCTCCCACACATCTGCCATAGACTGTGACAGCAGGGAAAAGCATCTCCGAAATTCAGAAACAGATGTGAGGGAAGGAGGGAAGACGAGCTTGGTTAGCCCACTCGGTTCAAGGAACTGGGATTGTAGGGGCTCACAGTGAGGGTTCCCTTGTCACAGACCACTTTCCCTTTTTAACATTGAGGGACTGTGTTCTGTCTGTATAGTACAAACCAAACAAATCTAAGAAATGGTGACAGGATGAACCTGCCACAGCCGCTATTGGGGTAAACTAGCAGGTCAGTCAAAACAGTCTACTTAGAAACTCTCTGGAGACACTAATTGAATGCAAAAGCCCATTTTTTTGGTGTGTTTTATCAGAGGAGTTAAACAAAGAGGGAAAACACTGTAGAGTTATAACTGAGGGTTTTCTTCTCTCGGTAACTCAAAAAGCCATGGCCTTCTTTCAAGCCTTGGGAGCCCCTGAATCATTTAGTATTTTTCTTTCCTTGCGAAGAAAGTGAGAGCTCAAAGACCCATGGCTGTGTCTCTGTCTCCTGCCCTCATTGCGACAGAATAGCATATTTTGCAGGGATCAGCCCAAGGTCACTTGTACAATAGACTCACTCACCCCACTACGTCCCCTCAGGGAACTGTGGGTTCATGAATCCTCCCATCCCAGGGGGGCGCCTGTGGCATGATAAAGCCCAAGATGGATATACATAATTTAAGAATTATTGGTAACCAGGGGGATCAGGAGAGGGGCCGTCTTATAATGAGCTCTTTGGGTGAAGTTAATAAATAGGTCTCTTTGAACAGAAACAGGTGTTTGAACAGATGAGATCAAAGACAACTTCTTGCACTGAACTTTTTTCTTTTTATTGAGGTATAAAATACATACTCTAAAGTGTACTAGTCTTAAGTGTACAACTCCATTAATTTTCTGCATGTGTACACCCATGTAATTACCATGCAGGTCAGGATAGAGAATACTTCCACAGAACCTCAGAAGGCTTCCTCATGCCCCACCCAGTCAGAACCCCACCCCCGCCCCAGAGGGAAGCTCAACTCTAACTTTTATCAGCATTGATTCATTTTGCCTATTCTTGAACTTCATAGACGTGGAATTATACCTAATATTGAATTTTGTTTAAGACCATTCATGTCAGGGGCGCTTGGGTGGCTCAGTTGGTTAAGCATCTGACTCTTGATTTTAGCTCAGGTCATGATCTGCCCCGTGTCAGGCTCTGTGCTGGGTGTGGAGCCTGCTCAAGATTCTCTCTCTCTCCCTCTCCCTCTGCGCCCCCCACCCCCCCAACACAAAAAAAGACCATTCACATCAAGTTCAGCTTATGTCCTTCCATTTTTTTCTAGGCCTTTTTAGAGATGGCTTACACAGAAGCTGCCCAGGCCATGGTCCAGTATTACCAAGAAAAATCTGCTGTGATTAATGGTGAGAAGTTGCTCATTCGGATGTCTAAGAGATACAAGGAATTACAGCTGAAGGTAAAGCATTCTCTTATTGTTTAGTCATTCAGCAGCATAATCTGAGTGTCTCCTTCTGGGGCACTGGCCTAAGTGCTGGGGGGATGGAGAGGACAGGAAAACATCCAAAGATTACCTACTGCCTTTGGGAATATCACATAGGAAGGCCAAACTTTATAACATGGCAAGAAAAATGCTTATTGAGATAAGTACAAAATACAAAGGGATGCTGGAGACAGGATGACTAGCTACGTGCTACCCAAGGAGGATTTTACAAGGGAAGTCTTTTGAAGGATGAAGGAAGAAAGGAAAGGTGGTTGCATTTCAGAGGTGGGAGCTCCAAGCATAAACCTCTGAATATAACTTCCTTCTCTACCCATACAGAGCTTCAGTAACTTTCTCTTCCTCTCTCATCACCACCCCACCTCGATCTCTTATTCTCTCCTCTGTCCTCTATAATTATATCTTAAGCCCCATAGAATGCTTCTAAGCAGCACATGACTGAATTGGCCACTGTCAGAATGACTGTCTGGGAGGAATTCAGATAATTCCAAGCAGGGCTTTTGTTTCTGTTTTAACTTGTTCTACAATTCTGTCTTCTTTTTTCTTTTCTTTTTTCCTTATTTTATTGTGAAGTATATAACATAGATTCAGAAAAATGACTAATTATGTATTGTGTAGTTTAAGAAGTAGTAATGGGGGCGCCTGGGTGGCTTAGTCAGTTAAGCCTCTGACTCTTGATTTGGGCTCAGGCCATGATCTCAAGCCCCTCGTTGGGCTCTGTGCTCAGTGTGGAGTCCGCTTGTCCCTCCCCCTCTGTTTCCCCCGTGCCTGCAAATAAATAAATAAATAAATACAAACTTTAAAAAGTTTTTTTTAATGTAGTAATGAAATCCCATAAATCCCATAAAACCACCACCGAAGTCAAGAAATACAACACGAGCAGCACCCAGAAGGCCCTCTGAGTCCCTTGTCAAGCTCCACCCCTCCCTCTCCACCCTCCTCACTTTGAGGATGATCATTTCTTTGCTTTTCCTTATAGTTCTACAACTGATTTCTGCCTCCCTCAACGTTAGCATTTAGTTTTGCCAAATTTTGAACTTTACAGGAATGGAATTACACTCTTCGTGTTCTTTCATTCAACATCTGCCATCCATGCTGGCTGTGTCTATTTATTCTCACTGTTACATCAATTTCCATTGTAAGACTATGCATTTATTTATACGTTCCACTGTTGATGGACATTTGGGCTGTTTCCAGTTCTAGGGTACGAGGGATAAGTTCCTGTAAACACTCTTGAACATGATATCCTGGGATGTATGTACACAAGGTATAACTAGGGGCACACGCATAATCAGGAGTAGAATTTCTGCATCTCAGGGCACGCTTACCCTGAACTTTACCAGCAAGCCCTTTTCAAAATTAGTTGTCCCAGATTTACATTCCTACTAGTGGAAGAGCTTTCAGTGGTATGCATTCTTACTAACATTTTGTTAAATAACTTTAACTTTTGCCTATCTGGGAATGTATATTGGTTTATCATGGTTTTATTTTTTATTTTTTTTCCCACACATGAGTAGGGGGAGGAAAAGAGGTAGGAGGAGAGAAGCAGATTCCCCGCTGAGCAGGGAGCCTGACATGGGGCTCATCTCAAGACCCTAAGATCATGACCTCAGCAGAAACCCAGAATTGGACACTTAACTGGCTGAGCCACCCAGGCACCCCACCATGGTTTACTTTTTTATTTTCCTGATTACTAATTGAGGTGAGCTCTTTTTCCTATGTTCATTGGCCATTCCATGTGGATCTTCTGTGGTAGAAGTTTCTTTTAAGGTCATTTGCCCATGCTTTTCTTTAGACTGTGTCTTCTTTGTGGTTTGCAGGAAGGAGTTCACTTAACTGGAGTGCTTAGTCCATTCGAATTTATCGTAATTAAATTGCTATATTTGTATTTAAACCTACCTCTTATTTTGTGCTTTCTACTGTCCCATTTTAATAGCGCCCTTCTAGTTCACTTCCCCTTATTCCGCATTTACTGAGGGTCCTTTTTGTTCAAGACCCACAGCCTTTAATCTGCCTTCAAGACTGAAGGCAGGAGACAAAGGCTCACTGGTTGTTGCTAGCTCGGAGTAGCATTCTGACGAGTACACGTGTGTAGATGGTAATGTCGCCAAAGCCGTGATTCTGCTTTGCTTGCATTATTGCTTCAGAAGTTCCTTTGCCAACGATTCTAGCAGAACCTGGCATTTTCCTCCCCCTGGGGAATGAAAGTATGCTGCTTTGCTCAGACAAATGAAAGATCCCATCCCACTGTAGACTCAGCCAAAGTTTCTGTTCTCCTGGATTCTCCCGTGGAGGCTAGAATTGAATTTCTGCACTAAATTCCCAGTGGATCTTTGGTCTCTAAAGATGTTGCTGTAAGATTCTGATTGGGATTAGCAGGAGTACTCAGCTTTTTAAATGAAGGGACTAAGGCACCATAGTACCTTACTGAGGGAGATAGTTTGGGTTAAAGAGGTCAGATGGGCAAGGTCTGCATTCAGCAAATGTTCGCTCCGTGCCCACTGGGGGCGGGAGCTGGGCCAGACACCAGGGTTATAGACAAAGCAAGCTGGTGGAGGAGCTCCCAGTTGTGTGAGGAAGGACAGGAAAACAGAACCCTTGACAACCATGTGACCTAGTCCAGACTGGAGGGTGCTAGTGCTACCTAGGTTTTACCTCGTCCTGTTCTGATGAGCTTGGACAAGGTGCTCCAACTGTATGAACCTCAGTTTACCAGATCAGGAAAGGACTCTACCTTGAGTTCTTTGGTTTTAAGTACTTTTTTTCCCTTGTATTATCTCCTTGAGTCTTGCAGTCACCTTCCCCTGGGAGGTGTGCAGGGTGGATAATAACAGTAATTATAACAGTAGAACAGTAGCAAGAATAGGTCCTCAATTAAAAAATTGAGTCGTGGTACTCTGGGTCAGGTCATGTGCCAGACACTTCACGTATGTTACCTACTCTAATCCTGACATCAGTCCCGTCAGACAGGTATTCGTTATCTCAGTTTAACCGATAAGGGAACAGAGGCTCAAAGAAGTTCAGTGACTTGCACAAGATCACAGACTGGAAGAGCCCTGATCAAAACCTAGGACTGTTTTGGCTGTGTGTCTGCACCTCTCTGTTGTGTTAGTAGGATCGCCACTGTCCACGTGAGAAATCAGGTAATCTGCCGGTTGTCCTCCAGCCCGCAAGCAGCAGACAGTATTCTCACAGAGCTTCTCAAACTTTACGTGCACACAAATCACTTGCAGGTCCTGTTAAAATTTCAGGCTCAGCGAAATAAGTCAATCAGAGAAAGACAATTATCATATGATCTCTCTGATATGAGGAACTTGAGGGGCAGGGTGGGGGGTCGTGGGGGGTAGGGAGGGAAAAATAATGAAACAAGATGGGATGGGGAAGGAGACGAACCATAAGAGATTCCTAATCTCACAAAAGAAACTGAGGGTTACTGGGGGGTGGGAGGGTAGGGATAGGGTGGATGGGTTATGGACATTGGGGAGGGTTTGTGCTTTGGTGAGTGCTGTGAAAGATGTAAGCCTGATGATTCACAGACGTATACCCCTTGGGCAAAGAATAAAATAAAAAAAAAAAATTTCAGGTTCAGTAGGACTGGGGCAGGGCTGTGATTCTGCCTTTCCAGCGCGCCCCCAGGAGGTGTTGCCGGTTCTCCCAGCACACTCTGAGCAGCAAGGGTCTAGAACACATTGTTTTCTGCCCTTTACGAAGGATTTTCTGCTCCCAAGCTGTCACAATGCCTCTATGTGAAAGCTTCTCAAAACCCACTTCAGCTGCATAGGGATGTGTGCATCGTGGTCCCTACGTTGGCATGAATCATCCAGGACTTTCTCTGCAAGTGACAGAAAATTATCTCCTTTAAGCTTATGGACTAAAGTTTAAAATGGGGGGGGCGGATTTATTGGCTCATGTAAATGAAGTCCAGGTGTAGCCCTGGCTGCAGGAGCAGCTGGCTTCAGGGCCTCAGTGATATTATTAGGACTTGGCTCTTCTCCACTCCGCCTTCTTCTGTTCACTTGGCTTTGTGTTGGGGGTCTCCATGGGACGGCCCCGGGCATCCCCAGCCTCCCTCCTCTAGGTGGCGCGATGGTTTCATTGACTGCAGCCTTCTGGCTTCTCATCCTCCCGGTTCCTTCCACAAGAGAGCCAGGGTGTTTCCGAGTAGCTTCCTCAGAAGTCCCAAGAAGCACTGTGATCCGGCTTGTTCAGGACCCACGTGCATCTCTGAGCCATTCTCTGTGGTTAGGGAAGGCCATGCTGTGGCTGGCCAGGCCTGTGTCGCCTTAGGGCAGGGTGGAGGAGGGGGAATGGCCCCTGGGGAGGTAGATGGCAAAACACCGTCTCTGTATGTGTCTCTGGGCCATGGGGGCCCCCACCTGGGGTCCCACCAGAACTTGCAGAGCTGGGGGGATATTTTGAACATTTTTATTTTATTTCATTTTATTTCTTTTTTAAGATTTTATTTATTTATTTGACAGAGAGTGAGATAGCAAGAGCAGGAACACAAGCAGGGAGAGTGGGAGAGGGAGAAGCAGGCTTCCCACCCAGCCGGGAGTCCAACGTGGGGCTCGATTCCAAGACTCCAGGATCATGACCCGAGCCGAAGGCAGACGCTTAATGACTGAGCCACCCAGGCGCCCCATGGGGGGATATTTTGATTGGTCTCTTTCCTCTAACTTTACCTTTGGCTTACCAGGCCAAGTGGAGGGAGAGAAAGGAGAGATTTAAGGTAACTCTCATCTCCCCTCCTGAATATTTCCTCATGCTGGCAATCAAGTCTCCCCATACCCTCTTTATGGCAGAGGGTACTATTCCTCAGGGCACTTGGGGCAGAACTTTTCACAGAACAGGTGTCCACAAATACATGGAATGAATGAGAAAGAGCAAATCGGAAGGATCAATAAAAAATGAGTTTTTTCTTCCTGCGGACCTGGATAAGAAGAACGAGCTATGTTCTGGGTTGTTCTAGAGAGACTTCTCCAAGAACCATAATGTCTTATATGTGGAAGGAACTTGGACTAATTGAAACCAATGTCCCAGTTACTGCATCAGACAATCATCAGGGGAGTTTTCAGGTTCTCTTGACCAGATTCCCTTCAGTAGATTTGAGGTGGGGTTGAGGGTCCCAGGCGGTTTGGGGGCAGAGGGCCTGGTTTCAGAGCCACTGGTCTTGCCAGCCTCCCAGCCACAGAGAGGGTCTCTGGCTCTGGCGAGCATTCTTGGGTACATTCCATGGTGAAGTTTCAATCAGCAAATGGTGACCGAGGGTCTGCTCCAGGTAAGACATGGTGCTGAGGGCTACAGGGAATAGGAGGCTTGGTCCTCACTTGGGGAGTTTGCTGTGTAACTGAAGAGACAGGCTGTTCCTCTGGAAATTCTACAAGACTTAAACATGAGTGCATCGGTATGGAGCTCCTGGAAGTCCAGTGGCAAAAGGCAATGTGATTTGCTTGTATAAAGAAGAGAACGATTGCCAAGTAAGGCTTGAAGGCTATGGTGAAGCAGCTCAGCAGAGAGGGTGTCTGGGAGGAAGGAGTCAGGTGAGAAGGGACAGAGACTCTGGAAAGCACAGTAATGTCGAGAAGGGTCAGGGCTGCTGTGACAGGTCCCGGCTGTGACAGGTCCCGGGTTCACACGGAAGGTTTCAACATCTTCCTGGGACTTTGGGGGCATGAAAAACAGCCACGGAAGGGTCAGCAGAAACCCTCCAGCAGCTCCTTCTGTGTAGGCCGAGCACCTGTGACTTTTATCAGCATAGCCCGCCATGCCCGGAGGCTACTGGTGGATGCCAGATGGGCCTCCTTATGTCTCCTTTATAGGTGGAGAGAGGGAGTCTCCCACAGACAGCAAGCCTTGACCCCAGATCACCAGCTGGCTAGAAGCAGAGCTAGGCTGTTCTTCTTGGGTTGAGATCCTCAAGTCCAGGTGCATCCCTCTAGTATATCAGCGCTTCCCTGGGGAACAGTCTAGGGCTTGGACTCTCACCCTTGTCTGAAAGCAGCAAAATGTGTTGACCACAAGCGCCGTGGATGGTCCCCCTGTGGGGTTATTGAGCCATGTCAGTATCCTCATAGGAGGGATGAAAAGATCCTATGTCTGGGATTTGCTTCAAAATATTCTGTGGGGTGGGGAAATGGGTGGGGGTGTAGATGAACTAGGTTGGTCAGAATTGTTGACGATGGAAATGGGGCACGGAGGTTCAATATACCATTCTCTGTGCTTTTGTGTATGTTTGAAATGTTCTATGGTAAAAAGGTACCCAAAATGTCAGGGCCACTGCATTCAGCATTATACTCACACTCCTCACACCCTGGATTAAACTTTTTTTTCCTCTAAGAAGGTACTTTTTCCCTTTGGGTGGACCGAGCCGTGGACCCGAGTCCTCATTGCTTCTCTTTGGCATCTGCACGGTGATCTCTGGTCTGATGATGACCTCTCTGACTTTGCCTAGAAACCTGGGAAAACTGTGGCCGCCATCATCCAGGACATGCATTCCCAGAGGGAGAGGGACATGTTCCGGGAAGCGGACAGGTGAGGCCTCAGCCCTGGGCATCAGGGCGGATTCTGGGCAGCTAGAACACTCTCCTGCCTCTCATTGGTAGGGATATTCAGTCACACTGTGGCCTGCCCTTGCCCCAGCCCTGCTCCACCTCCCCCCACCCCCCCGTCCAACAACCTTTCTGGGCCCTACTTTTACACGTGCCTGATGGATGGCATCAGTGCTGCTCAGGGTAAGCCTCAGGAAAATGCAAAATAGTAGGCTTCTTCTCATGGGCTTCTCCTTTGTTGGAGAGGAATCTATAGAGGAGGGGTTCTGTTGATATTTGGCCCTTTGGGGCAAGTGTACACTCTGCTAAAACAGCCTGAAAGTAAATGTGTGTGTGTGTGTGTGTGTGTGTGTGTGTGTGTATTTGTGTTCTATTTAAAGCCACCTCTGATTTTTCATGGAGTGAATGTAGATGTAGGAACAGGAATGTAGGTGAACCTCCCCTACCCAAAAAAGTAGGGGCTTGACCAGTCACTTACTCTGAACATGGAATGCATTCAGTTTTCAAATTCATTTCTTCCGGCTGAAATTGTGACCATGCCAAGTGGGGGCTACAAGTTTCCCACTGTTGCTGCCCCACAGAGACGGTCCCTGTGGAGAGCTGAGGTAGAGTGCAATCTGTGGTTCTTACCCACTGCTGCCACAGGTGGCGCTCTAACGTCACTGCCCAGGGCTAAGTCCAGGCTGACTCCCCACCGATGGTCAAGGCATCTTGTCCCAGTGAGCCACATCTGGGTGTCCCCTGGTCAGTCAGGGCTGCATGGGTTTCCTGTATTTGGGAACCAAATGCAAATCACCTGTTCTTTTAGAATAAAGAGTATATATATGATTAAGTAGATCTGCTTAATGTTCAAACAACCTTCAGAAAGAGAGAAAGGGAGAGAGTGTGTGTTTATATGTTTGTGTATCTTTCTGTGTAGCTGCTTGGGTTTGGGATTTCCATTTATTTGGGCTTTTAAAAAGATTTTATTTATTTAATTGACAGAGAGAGAGAGAGAGATCACAAGTAGGCGGAGAGGCAGGCAGAGAGAGAGGAGAAAGCAGGCTCCCCGCTGAGCAGAGAGCCTGATGTGGGACTCAATCCCAGGACCCTGAGATCATGACCTGAGCCGAAGGCAGAGGCTTAACCCACTGAGCCACCCAGGCGTCCTTGGGGTTTTTTTTAAATGGTTTTTGAGTTTTTGAAAAATATACATATAAAGCCATACCTTGCAGCTTGCAACTCTGTGGTGCACTGTCAGGAGGAACTAGGAGGTCTTGCTCTGAATCTTAGGCAGATTGAGGTCCTTTTCTGGGTTTCAGTGTCTTCATCTAAAACACGAGCAGGTTGGAGATCTAAGGTTCTGAACCTCCAACCCTAACATGACTTCCTCGTTCTTTGGTTTGGGAGCCCTGAACCTGGCCTCCTCACTCTCGTCCCCCAGTGATTAACATCCTTCTGCCATGCCTAGGATCTGAACAAACTGAGATGAGAAGTAAACAAGACAAATGGAGGCCAAAAGGTTACCTTTATTACAGTAGAGGCCAGGCGGGGTTGTGGCTTTGGTCTTGTAGCCAAGAGGCTGGGCCCTTGAACCCCAGGGTCAGGCAGCCTTGTCTGCCAGGCTGGACTGGCTCCCCACACCCCAGGAGAAGCGTTGCCCACCCCCTGAGCCTAGCTTCCTTCCAAGAGGAACAAAGATGGAGCGGAGCCAAACCAGTCCAATTATTTATCCCAGTTCCCAGGAGCAGAATGAGTAAAGGGGCAGAGACAGCCAGGACTGTACTAGGGAAAATCCTTCCTCCTAGAAGCCCAGAGTGAGGAAAAGCTTTCTCCTGTAGCACTCTGTGTCGTCTGCACAGCTGCGGTGAAGAGCGTGTGGCCGCACGGGGTTACATGCACGGTGTGTCTGTGCGAGGACTGGGTGCATCAGTGCATAGGGGCCGGGAGATGTGCAGGTTCTAAAACCCACTCCTTCGCTCCCTAACAGATACGGTCCAGAAAGGCCACGGTCTCGCAGTCCCGTGAGCCGGTCACTATCCCCGAGGTCCCACACTCCGAGCTTCACCTCCTGCAGCTCTTCCCACAGCCCCCTGGGCCCCGCCCGGACTGACTGGGGCAACAGCAGGGACTCGTGGGAGCACTCGCCCTATGCCAGGAAGGAGGAAGAACGAGACCCGGGCCCCTGGAGGGAGAACGGGGAGGACAAGAGGGACAGGGCAGACGTGTGGACGCACGATCGCAAACACTACCCCTGGCAACTGGACAAAGCCGAGTTAGAGGAGCGGCTCGAAGGAGGGAGGGGCCACCGAGAAAAGCACCTGAGGCCCGGGTCGCCTAGCCCGCTGCACTCTGTGTCGGGCTACAAAAGCCGAGAAGACGGCTACTACCGGAAGGAGGCCAAGGGCAAATCGGACAAGTACCTAAAGCAGCCGCAGGATGCTCCCGGGAGGTCCAGGAGGAAAGAGGAGGCCAGACCGCGGGAGAGCAGACACATCCACCCCGAGGACTCAGGCAAGGAAGACGGGCTGGAGCCCAAGGTCACCAGCGTCCCCGAGAGCACCAAGTCTAAGCCGAGTGAGAAGAACAGAACCAAGAGACCCGATAGAGACCAAGAAGGAGCTGGTGATAGAAGAGGAAGCAGGCTGTTGGGGAATGAGGTGATGACACACTCTGTTCCCCAGGTAAGGAGAGGCAGGTGCCCAGGCAGGGCAATCTTAATATGATGATGATGTACTTTTATTGAATGACTGAAACGCTAACTGAAGGTTGACTCTGTGCCAGGCACTGAACTAAACACCTTATTTCAATCAAGGTGTTTAATCTTCACAGCAACTGTGGTGAGGTAACATGGGTAAAAATATGATTATGGCTTTAGATGAGGGAACTGAGGCACAGAGAGCCTAAGTTAGTTGGCCACCGTTGACCCTGGGGTTTGATGAGAGGTGGTAAAGAGGAGCAGCCACCACCTGCTAACTTCCCTGGGTGCCCAGGGCTTGGTGTGCTGCTCTGGGCACTGTCCAGAGCTTTATTCCCACTGTAATAAAAATGCTCAGCAGTTGGCTGGCACCTTTCATCCACGTGTCTGAAAGGGCTGGATAACTTCAGTTCACACGGTCAGTCGTGAGGACTCATGGTACAGAATTCACACTCTTCCTGCCCAAACCACCTACATTTAGGTAGGAGTAGGATAGAGGAGGTTGGGGAGCTGGATGGGTCTGGATAAAGAACCCAATTTTAAAAATCCTACATGCGTATTTCCTAGTCTGACCCAGGACTTAGTGACAGGGACGGAGTCGAAATAAGAGCCCAGTTCTCAACTCCATGGACACTGAAGAGTCACCCATCTGTCCCCTACTGTATTTTCTCCTCCAAGCCTTTGCCACTTGGCCAGGCAGTGCGCTAGGCACAGGGGGTCCAAAGATGAACAGGACAGGGTCCACGCTGTGGTGAGACCAAGGCCTAATGGTTGAAGGAGAGCTACAAAAATGATCGACATTCAGTGGGACCCATGCTGGAGCAGAGTAGTGGGTGAGCTGCTCCAGGGACGTTCCCTCTGCACAGGGACGGGGGAAGGCTGCACAGGGGAGGTGACATGTGAGCCGGGCATGGGGCAGAAAGCTCTCTGGGAAGCAGCAAGGGCAAAAGCGAGAAAGGAAGACCGTTTCCAAGAACCTGCAGATACTCGGTGTAACTGCATTTTAGGGCGTATTAACGAATAATGTCTTTAAGAAGTAAAATCATGCTCTTGTACAAACGTAAAATGAATACATGTCAAGGACGTATTTAACTCACGAATTAATGCGGGTGCCTACAGGATGTAAACGCTAGAGGAGAATCTGGAGAGCAGGCACCATGGAGAGGGGCTCAGGAACGCAGAAGTGAATTTGCTAACAGATTGAAAACTGGCCTCTTCCACGGTCATGGGAAGCCAGTGGCATCTCCACTAGATAAAATTCCTTTGTGTCTCTATGAATGAGAATCGTCTGCACTGCTCTAAGTCTCTGCAATTTACAGGGCTGTAAAAGAGTTCAGCTCATGATAACGAAAGGTGCAGACTCCTGTGGGACCAGACCTCCTGGACGGGGTGTGCTAGGCAACAAACTGCCCAGCTTTCCATGGAAAGAACACCCTGCCGTTTGCCCAGCTCAAAGTCTGCCACAGTTTCTCCTGACTGGCCTAGCAGGGAGAGTTCAGGAGATGAGATTAGGGACCTGGGCGGGCCCAGGAAGGCCCTCGTGTGCCTCACTGAGAACTTGAAGCGTGTCTGTGCTTGGAGGGATCGAAGGGGCTAGTGATGGGTCGGTGCCTCAGGAAGAGGCTCAGAGGGACAGAGAGCAACGGCCCCTTGGGCAGGGGCTCCAGCCTGGACTCAGACACATGCCAGCAGCCTAGAAGCCTGTGTCCCCATGGCAAAGGGATGCAGCTGCCCACTCCCAATCCTATCCACCCTCCTGCTGCCCTTCTTCAGTGAGCTTACTGCTCCCACTGTTTTACCCACCCTGCTCTCCTCCGTCTGCCCTTTTCAGGTGACACATACTGTGGGTCATGCCCAGAGCCCTGATGCAAAAAAAGATGCCCAGAAAGCCCCACGGGTTTCTCCAAATTCAGTCTCTCTGGCTGGTTCTGCCTCTAATAGCCCTAGAGTGGGGTCAGTAGGGACTTGTTGGGGTCCCCAGTGGATTGTTTCGGTGGGTTCAGAGCCAGGAAGCCCAACATCAGTTGGTGGAATATCAGCAGAACCAAGTCTTCCTCACTGACCTCAAACTGTATACCACAATCTTGAGAACAACCCCAACCCCCCAGGGCCGCCCCAGGAATTAGATGACGGCAGCGACTAAACTTGGAGCTGGAAGGCAGCAGGCCTGAGGACGGCGTCCTTGCCTCTCTCCTAATATACTGGGACCTCCCACCACAAGGGCCTTTACCTGTGTTCATCTGCCTTAGCGCCCCGCCCCCCTGAAGTCCATGCGGCTCCCTCCTCCCCTCTTTGTGTCTGCTTGTTGATGTGCTCTCCAAGTGTATTCCTGGCCGTAAACACCACTACATAAAACCACGATGTCCCAGCCTGCTTCCCTTCCTTCCCTGCGTACCTTTCCTAGGTCCAACCTATCTCCTGATGTCTGTCTTTATTTAGTGTCTATCTCTTCCCCCGCCCCAACCAGACGTCACCTCCAAAGGTCAGGGATTTTTGTTTGCAGTGCTCACTGCTATGTCCCCAGACCCTAGATCAGGCCTTGACACAGAGCAGGTGTTAAGTATTTGTTGAAGGAAGAAAGGAATGACTGAACCCGGACCCTGGAGACAGACCTGGCTTCTGAGAACCAGGCCACACCCTGTTCTTCTCTGCCTCAGTTTTCTCATTTATGAAACAAGCGTGATCACGAGGCTGTCGTAGGACTTTAATGAGCTTGTGCTCATTTGAAACTTCTAAGATCTCTGGAGAAAGTGCCTGTGCTGGAGAGGCCAGTGTGTGTGCTGCTTTGGTGTTGGTGGGGGCCAAGCCCACATGTGTGACCCACCCATGACCACAAGACCACAGAAAGAACGAAGGAAATCAAGTCGCTGAGTACGGTGAACACAGGAAAGAAGGACGATCAAGGGTTACAGACCCAGATGCTTGGAGAAGGAAAGCCAGGCAGGAGATAGAGACCAGGTAATAGGAGTGAAGCCAACATGGAGAGAAGGGGCCGTGGCAGACCAAGGCGATGGACCTGTCTTTTGGGAGGCAGTTAGCCACTGCTCAGCTCCATTTTATGGCTGCCATTCAGGACTGCATGTCCTATGGTGTTAGAGCCCCCATTTTTTGAAGAGCAGCATAAAGTGCAGATATCAATGAAATTTCCTACGTTTTAGAAATTATATAGGCCAGAACATGACTGTGGGCCGGGTGGAGCCCAGGGGTCCCTAGAATGCAGCCCCCAGTATAAACAGTCAGTCGGAGGGAGAAATAGAAAAACTATTCATGCTCAGTTCAGAGCCCAGATGGAGACTCAGCATGCCAGAGGCAAGGGTGACCTAGTTAACTACTCCACTCCCTCCTTTAAGCCTTCATTTCTCCGTTCTTTTAGTGACTAATGTCACAGAGCACTTAGCACTGGGGCTACAGTTCAGAGTGAAAGCTTGTGGAGCTCAGGTCTAGTGGAAGGACTACTAGTCAATTTCTCACATGAGTAAAAGAGCATGCGTGTGGAGTGCTAAGAAGGCGATGGAGGTATCCAGTGCCGTTAGTGCCTGTGATGAATCAGAGGCTTCCCTGGGTTAGGATGTGACTGTTGAGATTTGAAGGAATGGTGGGTTTCACTGAATGAAAAGGAAGGAGAGCAGACAGAACAGCATGTAGAAAGGCCCTGTGGCTGGAATCCAATGTGGCTGGAACACAGGCAGCCAGGGTTAGAATGGTGGGAGGTATATCTGATTTGTCAATGGGTCATATGCAAGGCCTTGTAGGCAGGTTATAGATTTTTGTCTTCATCCCAAGTGCAAGGGGAAGCAAATGAAATATTTAAGCAAGAAGGTGCAGTGAGGTTATGATACTTTGTGAATTGTGGAGTGATCATTCTTGATCCCCTTGGGGAGAATAGACTTGGGAGGAGGCTACAGAGAAGAAAGGGGAGAACAGTTAGGAGGTGGTTTACTGGTAGCCCTGTCCCTGTGGAGGCAGGTCTCTGCTTGCAATAGTTGGGACCGAAGATCTTAGTCTGTGAGCTGATATGCGCAGCTGGGTGCATTGGTTGCATTTGTTGGTCTCCCTTAAGCTGCTACTCTCACATGATCCCAGGGCACTGGGTGCACTGAAGGCACGGCTCCATTTCCTTTGTCTGCAGGGAGGAAGTACCGGGATCCAACTGGCAAGGTGCTTCCAGCCAGCCAGGCTGTCCCTGCCTCTCCCAGCTTGAACTGGGGCAGAAAGGTCTCTATTGTGTTGACTTGGGAGTGTGGCTGTAGGAATTGCTTGGGGAGGGTAAGGATTACTTACTTGGACAAAGGAGGGCCATAGATATCTTACTGAGGGAGATAAAGAAAGAGGTCTCCCGTTGGTAGACGCTGTGGATTCTGATAGCTAAAAAGACATTTCGAAGCTGCTTTGCACTTCGGTTAGCTTAGAAGACTGGAGCAGAGCGTACAGTGGAATCTTCTGCTCCAAATGCCAGAAAGAGCAAGGACAGAAGGATTTCAACTCTCTTCCCCTGTCTGCCAATAACTGGTTAAACCAGTCAGCCCTGAGCTCCTGCCCCAGCTGGCTCCTTGTCAACTCAAGAGGGGTGCGTCTGCTCAAAAGAAATCAGAGCTCGAGTCATTTACTTAGCACCAACCTCAGCCAAAATTGTCAAGAAAATGCAACGTGCCCTTGAGAAAGTCCAGGGAGAGTCACTGATTTGGTGGCCAAAGTTGAAGTCATGGAAGGATATCCTCCAAAAACTTCTAAAATGGGGGTTGGCAAACTTTCCTACAAAACACCATACCGTGAATATTTTAGGCTATGTGGGGCAAGAAGCCAAAGTGAAGATACTAGGTAGGTACTTATGTAATCGTTTAAAATGCAACTATTTAAAATTTGAAAAGCCTTATTCATTCACAGATTATATCAAAAGAGGCACTGGTTTAGGTTGGCTTGAGGATGTTAGTTTGCTGACCCCTGTTCTCAAGGATGGTCAGAGAACCCAGTTCCCAAACCAAACACCTGATTTCAGTTGTTCAGTTTCTCAGACATGAGCACGAACTCTCATGAGGGACTGAATCTGAGGGAGAGAATAGAAGGAAGGAAGAAGGAAGAGGATTGCTAATTTGGGATATTGCTTTAGGTCAGAGAGAGGACAAAAAAAGGTTGAGGGGGACACTGGTTGGCTGACAATCCCCTCCCTACCCATAAAGGGCCTGGATGTGATTTTTATGGCCCAAACAGATCTTTGGGGGAGATGTCACCACAGTGATTGTCAACCCCAGGGCCAGTTTACCTTTTGTCCCTTTACTCACCCTCCCTGCCTATAGGTTTCACAACTGTGAAAACACCCAGTTTCCCAGAGATTTCTGCTGCACTAAAGACATCGGTCCAACCATTGAGACATTTCCGTGCCTCCACTTGTCTGTGTGACCTTCAGCAAGTTACTTAACCTCTCTGATCCTTCATATCCTCATTTGTAAGAGGCAAGGCACCTGCCTCCGAGGGGTTTGGGGAGGATAAAGGATGTGGTGTCTCTGAGGCACACCTCAGGACCGTTAGCTGTATTGTTTTCTCTCTCAGCGCTCCCTCTTCCTCTGCCACTGCTCCCCGTTGATTTGGTTTGTTCTATTCTTTGGTAAGGCTGGAAAAGAAGAGCAGGAGGGCGTGGAGGAAAGCACCTCATCACCGGCCAGGCAGGAGAAAGAAACTGAGTCCTCAGATGCAGAAGACCCACGGACAAGGAAGGTAAAGTTGGCCCCAGGTGCGAGCAGGACAGCCCCATCTGCATGACGGCCCGAGGGCCCTGCGTCTCGGGCATCCCCATCCTGTCCTGGGATGCCCCACTCGCCACATGGGCTGTGGCCAAGACCCCACCTGGGATTCCACGAATGAAGCCAGCGCTTCTTGGAAGAGTGGTTTTGCCTGGGATCTCTGCAGTCTTTCTGAAGGAGATCTTTACTACATGCCTGGGCTCTGCCTCAGTCTCCAGCAACTTGGCTATGCTTGTAAGAGGAAAACATGAGCCCAAAAAAGACTCAGGCTTCAGAGCCAGGCTCCCAAAATAGGTCCCTTGGGAGGGGTTGAGGGAAGAGGGGAGCTTCAGATGCTTAAGCTGGGGCCCTGACCTCAGCATGCCCAGACCCTGGGATTAACAAAACATCCACTGTGCTTGTAAAGATTATTTTACTTAATTAAAGTAAAAAAAAAAAAAAATCCAGTTACAGTGCTGTGGCTGCCTCAGCAAAAAGAAGGGTGTTTGGAACGTGGCCAGCTTTTGCCTTTCTGGTCAGGAGAGGTAGAGATGAGTATCACTGGCAAGGAAGCTGATCGAAATCTGGCTGCTGGGGACATGACAAAGTTGCAGGAGGGGCCACGCCTGAGCTGTGGCTATGAAAGTTGCACCCTTGTAGGAAAGGGAGCTTAGGGGAATTTTGAGGGGGAATTTGCTGCAGTTCCATTTAGTGGTGGCTTTCCTGTAAGGAAATAGGCCTAGCCAGTTGATTTATTTCGAGTTTATAACTTTATCATTCATTCATTCATTCATTCAAAAACTATTTCTTGAGCACCTATGATACACCAGGGTTTGAAATTCTTTGTGCCATTTTAAACATGGCAGATTCAGCATTAAGGGCTGATTCTAAACGCTGTGTTTGAGCCTCATCCTAGGGATGAATCAGCGATGTGGGGCTTGAGTGGTTCACGGCTCCTGATTACCCAATAAGTGTTTCCAGGCAGAAGTAACAGTGCTCAGGATCTGCCTGATTTGAGGGGCTTTGTGGTCAAAGTTTGCACCCTCTGGTCGAATACCAAGACCTGCTCCTCCGTCACCCTCTGACCTTTCTTCTGCATGTTTGTTCAGGAGCAAGAGTGGGAGAGTGGAAGTGAGGCAGAAGGGGAGAGCTGGTACCCCACTAACATGGAGGAGCTGGTTACTGTGGACGAGGTTGGGGAGGAGGAAGATTTTATTATGGAACCAGACATCCCAGAACTGGAAGAAATTGTGCCCATTGACCAGAAGGACAAAATCTGCCCAGAAATATGTCCCTGTGTGACGACCACCTTGGACCTGGACGTAACCAAGGATTTCACCAACGAGGGAGTAAAGCCCATAGGGAATGGGGCCACGGAAGTCAGTCTCAAGACACCCAAAGACCTGCCTTCTGCTTCCACGAGCTGTCCCAGTGACATGGACGTGGAAATGCCTGGCCTAAATCTGGACGCTGAGCGGAAGCCAGCTGAACGTAAGACCGGCCTCTCACTGGAGGGTTCAGATTGCTACGAGAAGCAGGCAGAGGGAGGGGAGAGCTCCGATGCACGTCTGGCCCCTCCACTCCAGCAAATGTCTTCCCCGAAGCCAGCAGAGGAGGGGGCCCGGGAGCCTAGCCCACCTCTCGATGACTGCAAGGCCAAGGGGACCCCCGAAGACAGGGCTTGTGAAGGTAGCCCCCTGGAGGGGAAAGCCAGCCCTCGCACCGACACCACCCTCCAAAGCCAAGCTTGCCAAGAAGTGTCGACCCAGGGTAACTACCTCCCTTTTCTCCTGTGTGGTTGGGTTGATGGGACCACTGCTCACCTGGGGAGGCGTGTGGGCATGTGCAGGCTGGAACGAACCCGGGCAAGGTTTCAACCCACATTCAGGCTGGTGTAGAAAGCCAGCTTCGAAAGGCCTGGTGAAATGGTTAGTGCTTTTCTGCAAGTGGTATAAAGGAAATCAGATAGGAGGCCACATGTTTTCTGAGAAGCAGACTCAGACAGAATAGACTTCTCTGAATTTACGGGAGCCCAGAAGGACTCTGACAGCTAAAATCGGGAGAAGTTTCGAGTTATCAGGCCAAGGGGCTCTGGTTCCTTGAATGGACAGACAGCCTCTCAAAGGCGGACCACCCAGGCTGTCACTGCTGTGAGACCCGGGTGCGGGGACAGGAGTGCGCGAGGCCAGAAAGGAGCACCGAGCGGGCAGAGGGTGGAACGAGGGGTCCTGGGGGGTACAGCCTGTTCCTGCTGCTCCCACCGCAGACCCACTCGCCTCCACAGCCTGGGGCGGGGGGGGCGGGGAACGAGGCTTGTCCCAGGCTGTCCTCCGCAGCCACTGCAGGTGATGTTGTGTGGGTGCCCGGGTCTATGACATCATGAGAGACAGAGTTTAAAATAGGCTAAGCTGTGTCTTCTCTGCCAAGTGGAAACAAAGATCCAGCGAGGGCTGTGGTGTGGGGGGCGGGGCGGGGAGGAGGAGTAGCCCTCAGTGCTGTCCGAGTGAAAGTGACTAGGGCTTCATTTCACAGAAGGCCTGCAGCTTGCTGAAGGTGGAAGGAAGGGGGACCAGAGGCGGGGGCAGAAACCGTTGAGTCAAGGCTTAAAGAGAAACCTTCCTGTCCAGTGCCGTGTGGCTGGCATGAGCCGGCCAGGGAGCCGGAGGCTCGGGCTCCTCCATGGCGGGCTGACCTGAGCTGTTTTTCACCTGCGAGTCTCCATGGAAACTGCCAGGAGCAGCTGCCTTGTTGTTGCCAGAGAAACACGGAGGCCTGGGCTGCATCTGCCGAAGGCAGGAAGAAAGGAGCGAGATGTTCACCTTGCCCTGATTGAACCCCTTTATTTTGCCGTATAAGTCTCAACATGCACTGGTGTTAATGGCTTATTAGCTTACCCAGTGTTTGGAGTTCATATTTAATGACACCACTCAACAAGCTTGGGGTGAACGTGGCATTGCCTTTTGTGCCAGCCTCTGCGCCTAGAGACATCAGCACGATGTTTGCCCTCCGGTAATCCTCCTGCCTGCAGAGAGGGAGTGATTTCTGAGTTGGGGGGTAAGGCGGGGATCATCCCAGCCAAAGGAGGCAGCAGCCAGTTCCCCACGGACCCGAGACACAGAGTTGCCAAGGGTTCGTGTGTGTGGCGTTCTTTTGGCAGTGGAACAAACTCTCAATTACAGCATTTTGGTTCTAATTAGCAGTCCTCGCCCTAGCTGCATGTTGTTAAGCAGTGCAAGGGACCATTCCTGATCACACAGTACAAGAATAGGAGAGGGTCTTTGAAGTACATTGTGCTTCCTTAGTTCTCTTGGCCCATGTTTTGCAGAAAACCCCAAGTACATGGAAATGAAATCTCTGGACGTGAGGTCACTGGAATTCGCCGAAGTGGAGCTGAAACAGCCCCTCTCTTTGCCTTCCTGGGAACCAGAGGATGTGTTCAGTGAACTTAGCATTCCTCTAGGTAGGTGAAGTACACAGTCCTTCCTGAGCTTTCAGCTCCAGGAAATGATAGAGCCATGGGAATATCTAAGAGCTCGAGAAGGCTTTTTTTGTCATTTTGTTGTTATGTTTAATGTCGGATGTAATAACCAGTCTATGGATGGTGCATATCTTTAAAGTTTCTTGCAATTTCAGTCTCCCAATAGTAGACCAGATACCTCGTGGCGTCAGGCCTGAACAGTACTGCCCTGGGAGCCGGAGCAAAGAGAGACTCGATTTCCCTGTTTGGGAATGCTTTATTCCTGACCACATAGCCTTTATTCAGGCAGAGATCAGAGGCCCCAGTGGCCACCCATAGTCAACAGAAATGAACTCTGCTACTGGCTTCCCTACCCTCTTTGCCCCAGCACTTCCCAAGACAATGCTACATTTTTTTCTCTTTGAAGGACCCGCTTCTCTGAGGCATTGATGCTGGTGAGACTGTATTTGGGGCAAACACTCTATATTTGATAGAGGGAGCATTGAACAGAGAGAGACCTGGGCCCCTTCCTGTTTCACTTATTGGATGACTGCATGACCTCAGACAAGTCATACACAGGAATGTATTTTGGTTTTTATTTTTTCCAGTCACTACAAGTCTTTTATTAATAGGTCAATAAAAAGAGAGACGTAAAAATACTTTTCTCGGAGGCCCTGGGAATGGGAGGTCCTGTCAGAACCCACCTGGCTAGAGAAGGCAAGGCAGCCAGGGGCAGGATGGAGCTCGGGAGTCCAGAGGAGTAGCTGGTGGGAGGCACCGAGAAGGGAGTGGCTCAGGCCCTGGGCAGGCGACGTGCAAATGCAGAGGCCTCACAGGGAATGACAGCTTGGGGTTCCTGAGCCTTCGTTTTTTTTCACCTGTTATATGGAATTGAATCCGATCAATTCCACAGTGGAATTTTCAATAGTGGAAGTGTCGCGGGGGCGGGAAGCGAGGTTAATAATAGAATCACCTAGGACACATTTTCAAAGGGGAGAGTTAACTAGAATCTCAGGGTGGGGAGTGAAGTTACTTCGATGAAGTTCCCTGGGAGCTTCTGATACCATCGCTAACTCAGTGACTCCCGCTCCATGTCATCTTTGAGTCTTTGCATTGACTCTGAGAGGTTGGAAAGCAGTGAGACAAAGGAGTCGTAGGAGCCACTGGAGAGAGAGCTTAGGACGCTTGGGAAAGCGTCCCAAGGAAGCACGGGAAGGACGGTTATGTGTGAACCGATGACCACACGTCTGCTTACGCTGAGAGGGGCTGGTCAATATGGAGGCTCACCCTTTCCGTCAGGTTTCTCATTGTCTTTTCATCTCCTTTTAAACGGTTCTTACCGTTTCTGCCCTTCAAATGTTCCATTTTAATAGAGTACCCATTTTTACTGAGCAGCACTTTCTAGATGACGTGGCACCTTGCAAGGCTCTCTGGGGTCGTTGAGGAATGTGACACAAGTCTCTTGGCATCAAAGAACTTGGAATCTGTATGACATGCACAAGCAAAAATTAAGAATAATTTCCACCACCTTATCCTTTGTGTCTTTTTTAAAACTGTTTTTCATTCCAGAAAGTGTGATAGATTATTATGACAAGTGTTAAAAATAAGGGCCATGTAAAGTCAATGTTAAATGTTGTATCTCTTCCCTCCAGTTTCTCCCCAGCTCCAGAGGTCGTCACAGTCATAGGCATGGAGACTAGGTCACACCATACACAGAATGTTCTACAATGTGCTTTTTTAATTTAACAGTGGGACTTGAGACCTCTTCACCTCAGTACACAGACAATGCTTTCTTCTTAACCATTGCAAATATTCTATCCTAAAAGATGTACCGTAAATTACTTATCCATTTTTCTACTGGTGAACATTTAGGATGTTTTCAATTTTTTTCCCATTGCTAAAATGCTATAATAGTTGTTTTTATGCTTATCACTTACCATGCAGGTATCATTTCTAATGCTTAGTTCATTATTTAACTCTCTCAAGACACCTATGAGGTAGGTAATATTTTCACCCGTATTTTATAAGCTAGAAATTGGAGATGCAGGGTTACAAAGCTGATGACTATGATGACTGGAGTCAGGATTCAAATCCCAGTAGTTTGACTCATAGGACCATGCTTCCTCTATGCTCTGCTGCCTTCCAAACACATGTCACCTTTGTGTGCGTGCCAGGGTTTCTGCAGGACAACGTCCTAGGCTGGGAGCGGGAGGGTGCGGGTTGTGGTGTTATGTATATTTGCATTTCACATTTTCATAATTGCTGCTAAATTGCACCGTAAAAAGATTATACCAGTTTTCGCTGCCAGAGCAAGAATTCTCATTCTCTGCTTCCTTACCAACATTGGACGTCATTAGTTTTGAATCTTTTCCAACCTGTTAGGAAAATGGTATCTCATTCTGCTTTTTAAAAACAGCTCTAATGAAGTATAATTGATTTTAATGAAGAGCACATGTTTAAAGTGTACGGTTGATCAGTTTTGACATATGTGTACATCTGTGAGACTATTACCACAGTAACATAGTGAATGTATTCATCACCTCCCAAGTTTCCTGATTCTCCTTTATAATTCCTCCCTCCTCACACCTTAGTCCCCAGGGAACCACTGATCTGCTTTCTGTCACTAAATATGAGTTTGAAACCAAAGGGAATCATACAGAATATACTAGTTTTGCCTGACTTCCTTAACTCAGCATTATTATTTTGAGCCCTTGATGGGCATTTGGGTTGTTTCCAGCTTGGGACTATTACAGATTGTACTTTCATATTACATGGGTCTTGAGACCCATTATCTTATTGATCTTAGGGGGATGGGGGTGTGGTACCATTTTCCACATTTGACAGGAGAGGAAACAAGTGCAGATACCCAAGATCACACTGTAAGTCCAGGTCAGAGCTCAGGGTTTGTAACGTGAGACCACTCTGCCCTCCTGTTCCTCCAGTTCAGGAAGCACAAGGTAGGAAAGGCAATTTTTGTGCAGCAGTTAAGAGCATAGGCTGTGGAATCTGATTCCCTAGGTTTAAATCTCTGCTGGCTAGGGGACAAAGAGCAACCTCTTTAACCTCTCCTCATTGATTTATTGACTTTCTTCATCAATAACTAAGGGTAGTAATAGAAGCCTACCATGTACAGTTAGTTTGAGGAGGAAATGAATACTTGTAAGGTCATAGGGTCTTCCAGTAGGAGGGTTCTCTGTTGTTACTACTCATTCATGACCCCGTTTCCTCTCACTGGGGCTGCATGACCCTTATGCTCTAGAATCCATCACTCCTAAAGAGACTTCTAGGGAGGTAGGGAACAGCCTTTAGACTTTGTCCCTCCAGAGAGCAGGGAGGCGAATGGGGAGTGCCAAGGATACAGAGTAAAGGGAGGTGAAGTCCCAGTGCTTGGGACTGGCATGGACATGGGGTGTGGGGAACGGAGAGAGGGCACAGCCCATGGGTTTCAGGCCAGCTCTGGGGGACCCCAGCCAGCCTGAGCCTGCCGAGGTCTGCGCTTCCAGAACCGAAGGGCATTGCCTGCAAAATGCAAGCTCCCCCTCCACCCATCGCAGGCTTTGCTAGGATGATGAAGTTATAATTACCCGGCCCAGGAGCTATTATTAGAAAGCAAATACAGCTTTAATTGTCATGCTTAATAGAGTCTGAAAAATGGGAGGTCCAAATGGCTCCAGACGGGTTAGAGCAGTGACATTTTTCTTGATGCTATAGCTTCACTTGTGGCCCTCACATTCCAGAGGCTTCCTGAGGTGGTGTTGGCATGCGGTGCCCGTGGCAACTCCCAGTTACTGGGTGGGGGGAAGGGGTTGCCAGGCATTTGGGGATCCTCCTTAGACTTCTCCTTCCTCAGTGCTTTTAACTGCCTGGTACTGCCTGACGGCCGCTGGGCACCGGGCAAGGGCAGCGAAGCATTGCTGCCTCCCTTCGGGGCCAGGGTTCTCTGGGTGATCTGGGTTAGAGGCCAAGAAGGCCTCTGTGGAGAAATGTTTAACACACGGAAGGAAACTAATATTTTTTGAGCACCAGACAAAATGATAGGTGCTTCCCATAACACCCTTTGTGGTGGTATTATTTCTATCTTACAGTGGAGGAAGCTAATCTCAGAGAGTTTAAATAATGTACCCGAGGTCACACAGTGTCAGTAAAAGAGCTAGATCTTTTGGACTCTAAATTCCATCTTCTCTCCACTATACCGTGACTTTCAAGCCTTTTTTTTTTTTTTTTTTTTTTTTTTTTTGCAGTGGAAACCTTTGTTCCAGTGAGATCTCACCCAGAACCCCACACATAGTCGCTGTGCTGCTTGGGTTGGAAGGGCCCACAGCTGCCAGCTCAGCTCAGGCCCTGCTTTACCCTCTGGGGTGGCTTCTGAGGCAGAGGCGCCCCTTCTTGGGGACCCAGGACATGGGCTGGAAGGCCTCTTAGAATACCTAGAGGATGCTGGAGGCCTTCCTGGGGGGCCTGCAGTGAAACCCCAAGGTTTCTTTGCTGGGACCACCCACCGGCCCCTCCTGCAGGGTCTGGGGCAGGGTAGAGGGAGCAGCTCTGGTCACAGGCCCCAGTCCGCTCCTGTGGCCTCCGGGTGTGCTTCTCCTTTCCCAGTTGCCTTGATCTTGTCTGGTGTGGGCATCTGCTTCCTACAGAGCAGCAGCAGGGAGAACTGTTCTGTGGGAGCAGAGGACCACGGCGGGCCATGCTTACTGCTCCTCCGCCGCTGGCCTGTGTGTGAGGTGGAGGGGCGAGCCGGCCACCCACAGGCAGAGCAGGGGCCGCTTTTCTGTCCTTTGCCGTGGGGGTGGGAGGAAGGTGAGGAGGGAAGGCCACAGCCTCTTTCTGGGCAGGAGGCCCAAAAGAGGCCCCCTCCCGTCTGGGGGCTGCTGTGGGCAGGGCAGTGAGCTACGTGGCAGTTAGAGAAAACTGGCTGAGGAGGCTGCCAAAACCAGGCCCCAAACCACAGAGGAACAATCAGTCATAGCAGGCCTTGGGCAGGCCTCCCGGGCTCCCGCCTCCCTCCAGGCCCGCCCGCTGCACACTGATAAGTGGCTCTTTTGAAATGTAAAAAAAAAAAAAAAAAGTCGTAATTACCAGTCTAAGCAGCCACTCTAGGACAGGGTCCCCTGTGTATTTAGCTCTGTCTCGCAGGAGGAAAGTGAAGGAAGCCCAGGCTTGTGGTCACACATAGTGCCTGGATGGAGACCTGGCCTGTATCCTGTGCCAGAAGCGGCCCTTCCCCTGGTGGGCGACTCCCCTGCCTGGTCCCCCTCCACCTGCTGCAGCCTGCCCTTCGCCCACCCCGGTCCCCTAGCAGGGCCATGGGCACTAAGCCGGTGGGTGGTGGCCCAGCCCAGCCCGTGTGCACATGCCAGCTGCCCTGGCCAAAAAGCAGGATCCGGGCCTTCTGAGAGCCGCCTGCCCCATTCCTTTAGTTCCCTAAGGGGTCCAGCTTCTCACAGCCCTGATGCCCGGCTCTTCTTCTGACAGCTCACCACAGGACCCCCGAGGGAACCGAGGCCCTGGGGAAACGGGGGCATCCAGCTGACTCTCCCCAGCTTCCCACAGGTTCTTCGAGTGTGGTCTGTGCCCTCTCAGACCTGGGCTCTTTCCACTCTGCTGACCATGGCTTCAAGAGGAGAACAGTGACCCCCAAACTCCTTGGCGAAGGCTGGAGCAGCCACCGTGCCTTCAGAGACTCTGGGCTGTGACACCGTGACTTCTCTTGCTCTTGGGCCACTGTTTCCTTTCCTCAAAATCAGAAGGCCTCCCAGAATCCTGTGACTTCTATTTAGCAAATCATAAGTAAAATGCTATTGCTGGGTGGTTTAGATGTAAAGACTGGAGGATGGGGAGATGTTTATGATACACGCCTACATGGGAAAGGAAGGAGATAGAACTATACTTAGGGCAGGATGAAAACTGTCCCCCTCCCCAAAAAAGTTCTGCATATAGTGTGGAAGAAAATGTTTGGATCGGAATGACTCTAAGTAGTTTTCCTCACTTTTGTGTATTTTTAAAATTGTCTTTAATGAATATAATTCTAAAACAAACAGAAATGACAGCATCCTTCCCGAGTCCTGGCTGTAACAGCTACAGAGAGGGGTGCAGCGTGGGGAAACAAAATCCTTCCTCCTCCTTTCCCTGGAAGCAGGTTGATAACAGGAGAGCCTGGGCCTAGTTCCCAGCAATAGCGGCAGAGCAGAGAATGGCGAAGCAGTCCATCAGCCCTTCCTTCACAACCGCCTGGGAATGGAGTCGGCCCTGTTCTCAGGCTGGTTTTGCAGATGAGGAAACCAGGCTGAAGAAGCTCCATAACCAGCCAAGGTCAACAGCAAGCGAGGGATGGAGCTCATTGCTCCCATTTCCACCTGCTGGCTGGCAGGACCACGGCGTCTCACGTGGCCTTCCTAATTCCTGCCTGTCCGTCCCCCATCCTCCCGCAGGGGTGGAATTCGTAGTGCCCCGGACTGGGTTTTACTGCAAGCTGTGTGGGCTGTTCTACACCAGCGAGGAGATGGCGAAGATAAGCCACTGTCGCAGTGCTATACACTACAGGAACTTACAGGTAAGCGGAGCCTCCCTTGGCCAGCACTTGGGGTCTCCCTGACTGATGTCCTTCCACCACGCGGAGAACCGGTCTTTCCCCAGGCCTGACTCCCCCAGGCTGCTCCACGTGCTGGACGCCTTCCCTGTGCTCTCAGGACATCTGTCTCCCCTGGAGTACTTAAGGCATTCTGTCGGGGTCGGGTTTTGGGGTATCTACCTCTCCCCCCTGGCCTGAGTAACTTGAGTTAGGGATCACCTGGCCCATGCTTGAGGCTGACCCCTTTCACAAGACCTGGATGTTGTAGATGCAGACATTTCTCTGTTTCTGTCCCCCCATGCAGTATCCCTGTTTGTTGCGATAAAAATCACCATTATGTTCTATTTGAATGTTCATCCATACTGCAGCTATTTATCAGAGGCATAGTGTGTACCAGACACTGTTCTAGGCGCTGGAGATAAAACAACAACCCCCCTACCACACACACACACACACACACACACACACACACACACACGCACACACACGCACACACACGCCCGTGCGCGCGCCTGGGTGGCTCAGTCGGTTAAACATCTGCCTTCAGCCCAGATCGTGATCTCAGGGTCCTGGGATCGAGCCCTGCATCAGGCTCCCCGCTTGGCAAGGAGTCTGCTTTCCACTCTGTTCCTTCTCCCTGCTCCTGCTCTCTCTCTCTCTCTCAAATAAATAAAACTTTAAAAAATTATAAACACACACACAAAGACAAAAATCTCTGCCCTTTTGGAGCTCTTATCCTAGCATAGGAGTTAAGCGATAAATAAAATAAGTAAGTTTTATGGGATAGTAACAGGTGACATATAAAAAATACTCTACTGTGTTTCATCCAATCTAAGGTGCCAACAGTTATAAGACACACTGCCATTTTTTGGATACCAATAGGAAAAAAAATGTTGCAAAGTAAACGGTGAGACTCCATCAATTGTAAAATGCATCTCAGTTTCAGAAATGTTAATGTGGTGGGGGGACTTCATCTTAGAATCAATGAAAGACAGTAATAAGTTCTGTAATATATACCTAACTAACATGCAGCATGTTGGAACTTCTGGGGTATAGAAACTTAATAGGAAGCATGGTATATCAGATGCCCAGGGATAAGAATTCCCAGATACTTTCTGTTTTTACTACAAGAAAGACTAGTTGCTTTGACACATAAGGCCTCACCTAAGGCAGACCCTCGTGATGGCAGCATGCCCTAATTCCAGAGCAGGCATTACTGTCACAGTTAAATTGTTCAAGTGGCTGGTCAAGCATTTTTCAACCAGAGATGTGAAAGAGAATCACCTGGACAGTGATTTGAAAGTATGTATATACTAGGTTAGATAATCAGTAGAATGGGGGGGGGAGGTGATCCAGGAATATTTAATCTAAGAAAGTTCTCCATATGACTCGAATGTGCATCCCTACTTAAGAAACTCAGATATGGGCCAAGTCTTGTTTTATAGTTGAGGAAACTGAGGCCCAGAGAAGCTATGGGATTTGTCCAAGTCCATGCAGATGGTGAGTTACCAGACCTGGGAACAGATTGCCTGATTCTTAATCACTTTCCTTTTTTTTTTTTTACCCTATTAAGTTGATCTTGCAAATCAAGACCCATAATGGCATGGCCTGTATCACCATCTGCAGGGGATTGTCATTGGCTATGCCTTGACTCATGGCACTTAAACCACTTGATTTCCCTCTGGGGAGCAGCTATGCTGTGACTAAGGAAGCTATGGGGCCTGGGGCCCAAGTCCTGGCCTCTCCCAGGGGCGCGCAGTGAAGGCCTGACTTGACCAGACCCAGGATTCAGACTGGGCTCTGCACAGCCAGTGGAGGGTGGCCGTCTATCCCGAAGACAGCACCATCCCCCACCCCAGCAGGATAAAACCTACAGAATGGCAGGCCTGGGTGGGGTCTTGGAGAGCATCTAGTCCTGATGTCCCCCAACTATGGTCCTCACATCTGCTGGCATCTTTTAAAAATGCAGTGTCCTGTACCCCACCCTACACCTGCTTATCTGAATAAGCAGGCCTGGGCCTGAAAAGCCTCATTTTAAAAAGTCTTTCCAGCAGGTTCTGATACCTCAGTGTGAGAGTTTTGATCTCCTGCGGCCTTCTCAGCTGGACTGTGTATTCTCAAGAAGACCACACGACTCAAGGTCACTCAGGAAGTTAGGATGAGTCCAGACTTGCCAGGGCCTCTGATTCTAAGTCCCGTATTTTTTTTCTCCAAGACAGTGGACTACACTGTGTTCTGGGCCTGTGGGCCAAACCCCCAGGCAGACTCACGTCCCCAGAGCAGGCCAGAGCCATTCCTGTGGTCCCCAGGCACGTCGGGGCCAGACACGGGCTAAGCCTTAAAGGCCCGCCAACTGCAGTTCAGGTTTCTCTAGCACACCTGTTGGGGAGCTGGGAGCCTCCACCGCGGGCTTCCCAGATTAGGTTTCTGTCAGAGGCCTTGACAGAATGTCTCTCGTCCACACAGCCTCCCCCACCCCACACTACTCCACGTTACATGTGTGAAAAGTGAAGAATTCAGACCCTAGCAGCAGGGGCTGGCTCACACCTAAGCCAGGCAACTTGTAAACTTTGCACCACGAGCAGGCCTTGAGGTGGGGGTGAGGGATTGAGGGATTGCTCTTGGAGACGGGCAGCAGGTGGAGCCTCCTTGCTCTCTGTGCAGGCGCTGCTGGGCCCCTGCTGCTGGTCACAGCCCGAAGAAGACCCACCCGGAGTGACCCGGAACCATGGGGGAGGCAGATAGGTCAGATGGGAAATCTCGATGCCTCCCTGGCTCCAGTCCGGAGAGGAGTGAGCCCACATTTCCCTTCCTGGGATGAGGTGGAGGACAAACCAGCCCTCCGTCAGCAGCCTGGCCCGCAGGGACCCACGGTCGGTCGGCCGCTCTCCCCATCGGGCTCACCCACCTCTCAGAGCCAACCAGGTTCTTCCAGAGAGAGAGAGGTCATCTTACAGGCACCACCTCATCTGACCCTCAGAATCACCCTGGGAGGAGGAATGCACCGTTTCTCCCATTTACCAGATTAGGAGTCAGAGGCTGAGGGAAGACGAGTGACTTTCCCGGAGTCAGATGGCCGATGCCACTTGTGATACAAGGCGACGTCACGGCGGGCTGATTCTGAGCCAGGCACCGTGCTGAGTGCTTACGGCACCTCCCTAGACTTCACAGCCACTTCACGGGGGTAGTTCCCGTCAGGAGCCACGGATGTCAGAGATTTGAACCCAGGTCATCTGGCCACAGAGCCCACACTCGTGACCACTTGCACACTGACTCCTAATCCAGTGCTCTTTGTGCTGCCCCCTGCTGCCTGGGCCATCGGAGGTCCCCGTGAGGCCCCAGGCCTTCCGAGTAGTGTCTCAGTGCTCGGGATCTAGGATCCCAGGGGCGGCCTGCCGTGTGGCCGGGGGCCAGTGGTGATAGCAGCGAGTGTTCGGGGGTGGCGGGAGGCAGCCCCCAGCGACAGGACAGGAGTCCAGCGACAGACCTGTGGACACTCAGCCTGCCGCCCGCCCGCCAGGAAGCAGGTGGTGACGAGAGGCTGCAGTCTGTCTTTCACAGTCCTCACAGGATGGTGCTGCTCTCCTCCCGTAGGTCGGCCAGTCCGCTGGCCTCTGGTCCCCCTGCCTGTCACACGCAGACGTGGCCCTGGGCGCTGAGGCTCTTCTGGAAAACAAGTGACGTCGTTGTGAGAACTCAATGAGTTTCTCGGAGAAAAGCAGAACAGCTCTTGTACAGGATGAAGGCTTTGGAAGTGGTCCCTGTCGTTGGGATCTGTGTTTTCTGTATTTTCCACGAGAGCCCTGCGTTACTTGTAAACTAACATACAGAGAGGAGGGAGCTTAGTATGGGTCCTGCAGCCCCGGAGGGATTGGGCAGGGTCACCCACCGGGAGACATGACGGGAGAAGGGCCCAGGTACTTCCTCTCCCCTCCCCTCCCCTCCCAGCCAGGTCACCACTGACCCTGTCCCTTCCCTTTGTCCCTCTCTCCCCACCACAGAAGTACTTGTCGCAGCTGGCAGAGGAGGGCCTGAAGGAGACCGAGGGGGCCGGCAGCCCCAGGCCTGAGGAGGGCGGAATCGTGCCGCAGTTTGAGAGGAAGAAGCTTTGACGCTGCTGGAAGCTGGGAGAGGAGGGCCTTCTGAGGTGGGGCCTTCCTGACCTCGGGGACGGAAGCCAAAACCAGAGAGGAAGGAAAACCAGGCAGGCCATGTTGCCTCGGCCTGTTCTCGGAGACTCGTGAAAACGCCCTTGCAGTGTCTCCCCAGCGAAGCTGTCACCTGACGTGTCCAGCGGCTGAGGGTCACCCTCTCTCTCCCCTCCGTTGATTCTTGTTTCCTTCAATTTGCTTCTCTCTCCTCCCCCCTCCCTCCCTCTCTCTCACCTTCTGTGCCAAGGGTCATTTATTTTTCATAAAATCCAACTTCTCAGGGATTTTCACAGTGTTCAAATTCTTGATGGGACAGGACAGGTCAGGCCAGCCCGTTCAACCAAGGAAGAGATCTCGCGGAAACTTCTGGGTCAAGAGCCACTCCAGGGGGCCTGGAGCATTTTTGGTGCCTGGCGTCCTGAGCCGGGGGAGCTGTCGGGTCCTGCAGGCCTGGAGAGGGGGCACCCTAGACCAGCAGCTGGCACAAGCTGGGAGTTCCTCCAGCGGGACTATCTTTTTGAAAAGCCCCCGTTTTTAAAACTCTTTCATCCTGTCGGTTACTCTAGAAGCCCACCAGATTCATGCCTTGACAAAAAGTAATGAGTTTCACAGAGGCGGCAAAGAGCTCTTCATTTTGGAAGCTCTATTAAGGCTCCCCAACCCCTCAAACTTATTTCCATCCTCAGGCTCTCAGGAGGTGCCAAGCTTTGTTCTGTCCTGGACAATGAATTTGGTATAGATTCACTTCAGTTGAAAATGAAAACAGTAGTGCCTTCTCCCTTCAGCCAAAGCAGTAGTTGGTACGGGCTTGGGTTGGATGTTGGCCTCCCGGCCTCGTGTGCCACTGGCGCAGGGGACACTAAGCCCGGGAAAAGCCCGGGAAATGGCGTCTGTCCTTGACTCGCTCTTGGTGCCCGCGCTCTGGGCTCCAGCAGCCTCTCAGTGGGATGGTTTTTCAAACGGTCTCTCTCTCCATGGAGAAAGAAACTAAGGCAAGAGCAAAGCTGCAGGAGTGAAGAGCAGCGCTGGAGGATTGCCGGGAATTGGTAGGTGGGCAGGAGGTCAAGGGCATTTCGGAGGACCCCTGGGTGCACACTTCGACGTTAAATGTCACGAAGAACAGAGCTCTTCTTCCTACAGGGTTTTCTGATACTGGAGGTCAGTGCCTTCGGGCCCCAGCCTAGAATCTGATGTTCCATCGGGAGTGTTTGGGACAGAGGTGCTGGCGGGGGGAACGAAGCTTGATCACAGCTCTGAGGAGGACCTCAAGAAGGTCAGAGGGGAGCCTTGTGCTGTTTGCACAAGCTTGAACTACTGACCTGGCTCAGCCCTTGGAAGATGGTTCCTGTGTTTCTATTCCTACCCGCAGATAGATAGACTAGGAAGAGGTTGTTGGTTTATATTATTTTTTGCATTTTTTATAGTAGATAAGATTTTTTTATGGTAGATATGCATACTGCACATTCTGTCCTCTGCACTGATGGCAGAAGAATAGAGAAATTATCTGAGTTCCACACTGACCTTTTATCGGTGAATCTGAGGCACAGAGAAAGAAGAAATGTAGGACGTGAAATGAATCCTGTGTAAACCTCGGGGCACATAGTTCCTGGTGAGGAGAGAGTTGCAGGGAACCCATGAAAGAGAACAGAGAAGGCCAGCACCAGAGGCCAACCAAGCAACCTGGGCGCACGCTGTCGGGGGCTGGAGGAAGCGGGAAGCCTGACCTTGGCGTGAGGCCGTCTGGGAGCCTTGGAAAGGTTGGTGTCCCAAAGCCAGTAGGCTCTGAAGACGGCGGCTCAGCTCAAGCTGCCTCCACAGGTTTTTACCTGCTGTTCTGGAGACCGGCCTTCTCCATTTCTGGGAAAAACTCTGGCCCTGAATGTCGTTCTTCCCCTCAGGGGGTGCCCGGGGCCGGCTCTCTGGGAACCTTGCTGGCCAGAGCCTACCGCCTCCAGCAGAGGCGGGAACTGAGCATTTTCAGAGAGGCTGGCAGTCTCTTCTCCCAGTAAAGTGAAAGCCGACCCACCAGCTCATCCTTCCCCCTTCCCCCACCCCGCACCGTTTCCATGGAAACCAGGACGGCTGTTCAAACAGCCTCATTCCCAAGTAAGGCACCGGCTCCCTTGCTGATCGACTGACCGCCTCCATACTGGAAAGCTGTCAGGAGCCCCTGGGACGGATGGAGGAGAGACTCTCTGCATTCAGTCAGAATCTTCACTTTAAAAACCATCTAAGATTCTGTACTTGTGTACATATTTGTATGTATTTCTATTTATTTTTATACAGTTCCATTGGCATGGTCCTTCACCCACTCTATAATTTGCACTTTTTATTCCTACATGTGTCATACACAATGCAATGTTACAGGCAACCAGGAAAATACTGATTTATTTTTTAAAGCTTTTCTTCCATGTTTGTCAACCATTTCAAAGTGTCTCCCCAAAAAGCTTATTTAAGAGCATCTGTTACCTTGAGGAACAGATTCATTTGTACCCTGGGTTAAGGTAACAAAAGGCCTAGGTGATTTTCTTTTCATCGTAAAACACCCGAAATAAAGTCTATCCAGGCAGTATTCCCAAAGAATGTGGTAGATGTGATGTTGGTGTGAGCACGGCCATCCCTATCCCTTCCTTGGACAGTCGGAGGCTGTGATCTGTTAGACTGTACTCGAACTGGACCAGAGTTTGCTTTTTGAGCTTATGAGAAAAAGAAAAACACTAGTTAATTTAAGTTTGAACTTGTAAAGTATTAGAATTTGTTGAGTGTCTTATCAATCGTCATCACTTTTCCTGATCTGTATAATTGACCGCAAGTGTTTGTTTTTACAAAAGGCAAAAAAAGGATTTTTAATAAAGAGAATTTGAAAGCTTATGAGTAGCTGTGTGTCATTGCAGGGAGCCCTCGACATGTGGCTGGGGGAAGCTCGCTGAGCACAGAGGTTGGGATCTGGCCCCTCTCTGAATCTAGAATGTCTCTAAAGGGTTGAACAGAGAAGACACAGCAGCTGCTACCTGAAACTCTGGGGAATCAGAGATGCTCGGGGTGAGCCTCTAGAAGGGTGAGTCGGGGAAAGTGGAGAGCTGCTGTCCCTTTTGCAGAATCAGATAGAAAAGTCGTCTTGGCCTCTAAACCTTCTCCGGGGCTGAACTGCATTGTCCTGCACCAGGTCAGGTCGCGTTGGTTCTGGCCGTTCCATCCGCTGTGCGGTGGGTGATGCCGCGTCCCGGCTCTTGTTAGCCCTGTGACTTCCTGAGTCCCTAGTCCTGGGGCGTCCAGGGGGACCGTGGTGTACATCAGCTCTGAGTTGTAGGTTTAAGGTAATTGCTGCTACTGAACCTTGTTTGCTTTTGGAATTCTTTTTTTTTTTTTTTAAAGATTTTATTTATTTATTTGACACACAGAGAGAGATTTCAAGTAGGCAGAGAGGCAGGCAGAGAGACAAGCAGAGGAGAAAGCAGGCTCCCTGCTGAGCAGAGAGCCCGATGCGGGCCTCGATCCCAGGATGCTGAGATCATGACCTGAGCCGAAAGCAGAGGATTTAACCCGATGCGGGCCTCGATCCCAGGATGCTGAGATCATGACCTGAGCCGAAAGCAGAGGCTTTAACCCACTGAGCCACCCAGGCGCCCTGCTTTTGGAATTCTAAGCTCTTTCTCAACCATTTCTTCTAGCAAAATAAGGCCAGTCTCCTGAGCCCAGTTGGCCAGTCCTTTGAATGGCCTGGAAACTTTTGTGGGCCCTCCCCTCCTGTTGGCAGTGCTCCTGAGTCAACGGGGAGGGGCTGGGCGGTCTGGCCCCAGAGGCAAAGTGAGTGGGGCCGCCTGTAATTAGCGGAGCCGATTGTAGAGCTGAGGAAAGTTCCTGTCAAGCCTGTTGCTGCTTCCCCGCCCCACTCTCAGCCTATTGTGGCCATCCGGGAGCTGAGCTCAGGCCTCCATGTCCCACCAGGAGGGGTGGAGAAGCATCCTTCCCTGCAACTGTTGGCTGGGCCCCAGCTGGCCAAAGTAGTGAGTGGGCCTGGAGCTTGTCCTCTGTGCCCAGTTCAGGATCCAGGATGCATGAGCATGACCCTGGTGCCCAGGCCCCACACGTCCCTCTGTGTGGCATGGCTCTGGGGGTACCGTGCACCTCGTATTCTGTCCGATGGTACTCCCCGGAGCCTTGTGGTGAGGATGCCCTGCCAGGGGGCCCCCTGAATTGCAGTGCCCCTGCCCTTGCCTGGGCATTCCCATTTTCTCTCCGACATTCTTAAAGGCCCTAGAACATGGTTCTGAGCCAGTCTACCAAGCCGGAGCCCTGACATTCAGACCTACTCACTGTGCTCACTCCTCTTCCCTACGATCAATGGCAGACTGCCCCTGGTTCCACTCTGCCATCACCTGGACACTGATACTGCTCCTCGCTGTCCCCGACTAGGCCAGGTCGCTTGGATACTAACCTTGGTCCCCATTGGAACAGCAATAGCAACCGTTGACCGTCCAGCAAGGCGGGGATGGGACACCTGGACTCGTCCCCAGCAGCCCTCCATTCTTCTTTCCCACTCTGAAAGGAGCTTGTCGCAACCAGATTTCCAAGCATGTCTGAACAGGATGGACCCAGAGACCCTACCCTCAAGTCCTGGCCCTGCCCTCTGCAGGTGAGAAAACAGGCCCAGAGAGGACAAGTGACTTGTCCAAGGCAACACAGCTTATTGGTGTCAGATCAAGACTAGAATCCAGATCTCCTGGGTGGTCCTGGGGGGGACACATAGGGATATAGGCTGTTTCAGTTAGATGACTTCGTGAATTTTCCAGGCCTATCCCTAACTGGACTTTGACCCTCAGTGAAGACTTAAGACAAATCACTGTTTTTGCTTTTTTGGTTTTTTTAATGTTTTCGTGTATCTAAATCACCTGGGGAACTTGTTAGAAATACAGATTCCCGGCCCCTCCGTGGAGATTTTGTCTTGGCAGGTCATAGGGAGCACACAGGCACTTGCATTTTAGCAAGACTGTGGGTGATTCAGTGCACGTGGAGTCCTCTGCTTGCACTTTGAAGAACACTTCCCTAGAAGTCAGCCGGGGACTTCCCCAGCAGCTCCTAGAATAGAAGGGGCATTTATTTTGCTGGGGGAAGGGCAAGTCAAAGTGAATGGAGACCATTCAAGGTAGAAGAGACTCTAACAAGAAAGAGGCTTGAAGGAGGACCCTCACGGCCATGGCAGATGGAGATGGTGGCAGATGGAGACGGTGGCAGCTGGTGGTGGCAGCTGGTAGTGGCAGGGCTGCTCATCAGACTGGGGCACGTGTCAGGATTTTTTCAGTTGGATTCATACTGACTGTGCTTAAGCAAAGGTCCATTTTCCAATGGTCTCTATCCTTCCTAATGGCTGAGAACACTGGTTATTACGAAGACTCCCTGAGATCTGATAGCCCTGGTCTCCCGTGCAGTCAGTAGGCCCTTTGGGGGACAGGAGTCCCACAGAATAGCCGCCCCCCCCCCGGGCAATGTCCCTGCCAGCTAGGAACCCTGAGGCTCGCACACTCCTTCTTCTACCCTGTGAGCCACCACCAATACCGATATTCTCCCGAGAGCCTGCTGGGGAGTCTGCATGCCACACTCAGTGTGGACTTTACTGGGACATTGTCTCTTGGCCCTGTCACTGTTATTCTCCCATTCACAGATGGAGAAAATGAAGCTCTGGGACCCACAGAGGTTTTGCCTGGGGGTCAGAGACCAGGAAATGCCAGAGTTGGGATCCAAACCAGGGTCTGTGTGATTCTCAAACCATGCTTTTAACCGCTGTTCTCCAGTGTCTCAGGATGGGGGTCTTCTGTTCCTACATCTCCCTATAAAGCCTCTAGACCAGGGCCACGAGGCACAGCAGGGTAGGGATGGTTGGAGAGCCCAGTTTAGCTGTTCTCCGGTCTTATGACTGACACCTGGACTGCTGAGTTCCTGAAACTGATCTCCTCAACACCTGCCCTCCCTAGAAAGTGGCCGAAGGCCGGCCCCCTCCCGCCGTGCAGCAGAAAAACTGGCAGGAGGGCCCCCAGCACAGAAGAAGCAGTTTCTTCCTGTCCTGCGGCTGCAGAGTTTGCCAGGTGAGCTGGATCTCGGGGTTTGGGCGGTAGCAGGGCTCACATGTGCGGACTGCTCCGGTTCCCCCTGCTTCAGGGAGGGGAGGAAACCACCCCTGTTCTCTGTTTTCGGGTAATTTGGGGGACAAAGGTGTGATCGAAAGGGGGTTTCCCACAGCCCCAGAATGCTGGCCAGACTTTGCACTTTTGACCTCTCCTTCCTGAGTGAAACTTCATTGTTTACCTACCACCTCCTTCCAACAAGGACTTGAGATGATCTACAACACAGGCCACGTGTGACCAGAGTAAACCAACAGAAAACAAAAAATGTTTTTTTTAGGTTTATTTCTTTTCTTAGTAATCTCTACACACGATGTGGGGCTCGAACGTACGACCCCGAGATCAAGAGTCAGATGCTCTTCCGACTGAGCCAGCCCGGTACCCCTAAACAAGTTTTAAGTGAGGACTGAGACAGGCTGAAGGCCACAAGGATGTGAGCAGTAAGGGCTGATGGAGTGATGGTGGGTACGCGTGAGATTTGGGAGCCTCCTGGGGGCTAAGGCAAAAGGAGGAACCAGATCCATTACTTGGCTTTCTCTTTGTTAGCATAGAAAAGTGTTGCAGTTTATCTGGGGAAATCGTTCTACTCACTCTGTATTCTAGAATTCTCCTGTAGGACTGCCCCTGGCGTGGGCAGAGGCACTGAGAGGCTTGGACAAAGTCCTTAGGTGACTGGAGAACAGGGCGGTGGGTGACTTCTGGTCTGTGTGGAGTTGTCCCTGAAGTCAGGGTGACACTCCCAGGGTCAAAAGACCTAATCTTTGTGCATGCCTGCCTAGCCCACTAGCCAGTGTGCTGGCTTGAATTTGTGAGTTTGTTTGGTCTCAAACTTCTCCGGCTACTTAGCTGAGCTTCCAGGAGCCGAGTCTGTGAGACAGGGAGGAGGCTGCTGTCCTCCCGGCCACCGACCGGCCTGCACACCCACCTGACGACAGAGCCCTCTGGGCGGGGATCCTGTAGGTCTGGGTTCCGGGAAACAGCCTGTGGACATTTGTTCCTTGGGGTTCTCCCTCGGGTCGACACGACCAGGTGGAAACCCAGCCTGGCTGGGAAGCTCTGACCCCCTCAGGCTGAGTCTGGGGCCACCTCAACCCTGCCCACTAAGGACCAGCCCTGAAGAGGGTACAGAGGGTGCCTCTGGTTTGTTTGCAAGACAACAAGGGAGAGAACTTTCCAGGCCAGGGGCAGGTCCCTGGGGCTGGGAACCCGAACCCTGACTCCCTGTGTCAGAGCCTCGGAGAATTCACGCAGGCTTGGGCAAATGTCGACCTCCTGCCAGTTCCGTCCGCCGCGCGGCCCGTTAGACACGCACCTGCTGCTCGCCCGAGGCCTTCGGAGCCGCAGTGAGACGTGGCGGGGTGGGGGACACAGCTCACTCTTGGTCCCCAGCCTCCCACGGCCCCCGCGCTACAAGGCCCAGGCCTGTCTGGAGATGGGGTTCTGCTCCCATCCCCGCCCCCGGCCGGGGCTGCACTTGCGGGCCACCTTGCTCACGCCGTCCGGGTCTCTGCCAGCGCCTCACGATGCCTGCGTCCTGCAGCCGCTCCCACACCCACAGCCGTCGTCCCGCTCTGGCCCCCTCCCCGGGGAGCTCCCTGCTCCCCGGCTCTCCACCCCACGCAGGCCCTTCTCGCTCCGCCGTTGTGCACCTGGTCTTCCCGCTGGCTGGGCCCTTCCCCTCTCTCTCCACTTGCAGACTAGGACTTTCTGGAACATCCTAGGGACGTGTTACCTCCTTGTGCCGTCTTTCTTGATCCTGTGGACCTCCTCGCAGGTGCTCCTGCTCCGCCGCCGGGTCTCAGGACACCGGCCCCCACACCCCGCACGTGCACAGCCGCCTCTCTTTGACAGCCCTTGACAGTTTGCCTGTGATCGATCAGCTTATAGGTTTGTCTCTACATTGGCTATTGCATTGCCAAGGGCAGGGAGGGGGTCCTGCTGCCTCTGAGGCCGCCGCCACCACGGAATAGCTACCACGGACTCTCAGTGGAAGGACTCAGCGGCCTCCTTGCCCATCCCCAGGACGGGCTGGAGCCACGCAGGGCTGAGCCCCCCGTCTCTGCCAGTCACCGCCGGCTGTCGGATCAGGACATGTCCTTGGAATGGCGCCAAGGAGCACCTTGGTCTACACGTCACCCCCCTTGGTCCATCCTTCCCTCCAGGGCGCCCACCCACCCAGACCGGGAGGCCGCTCTGACGGTTATAGACACAAGTCCGGCTTGTACTGCCCAAAGCTCGGCCTTTGAACAGTTGGATTCTGCAGCAGCCACAGAGCTGGGCATCCTACGCCAGCTCCAACCCTCTGTGTTCCCAGGGGGATCTCCGCGCCAAACCTACCTGTCCTCACTCTGCATCCCCACCTAGCCAGGCCCACCCAGTTCTCAGGGACCTTCCCAGGCGGAGCTGGGAACAAAGCATGGTTTTATGACAGTTGTGTCAACACTGGGTGGATGGCCTCAGTTCACCCTGCATCTTGGAAACCACGCCTGCCTCCTCAGCGCCCACACCGAGCCTCCCAAAGACCTCCCAAAGACCCAGGGGCTGCAGGGAGCCTCCCCACACCCTTCTCTCAGAGCGTCTAGAAAGCCCTAGAGAGGAGGGGACAGACGGCTGGCTGAAGACAAAGCATAAGCCCACACCCTATCATCTCCTCCCACTCCTCACTCCTGGGTGGGACACGTGTGATATTCTTCCAGGAATATCCCAACTATCTGACTGTTAATGCCTTGCTGGGGGTGGGGGTGGGGGGAGAAACAACCTTAACTTGACAATGGCAAGGTTTCCAGTATCTCGTAGGCCCTCTTTAGCATATGAAAGTTTTTTTGAAACCTCCCATTTTCCTTGCCTCACCAAACCCCATAGTATATAATCAGCCGCCCCTCACAACCCTGGGGCAGCAGCTCTTTCTGCCCACAGGTCCTGTCCCCATGCTTTAATAAGCCACCATTTTGCACCAAAGAGGTCTCAAGAATTCTTTTTTGGTCGTCAGCTTCGGACTCCACTCCCCCCCCGCCCCGCCCCCAAAAACCTCACCTGTATTCCAAAACCACATCACTAAGGGCTAAGCCTTAGCCCAGGGAGTGGGGATTTCACAGCCCTGGAAGAGAAAGATCTTGGTCTTAATTGATTAGGTTAGCCAGGTGATTAATAATTAACCCTGGCCTGTTCCCAGCCCACACATACACACACACACCCTGGAGCCAGGAATCACCAGAGAACAGGGGCAGAGAAGGAGGCTGGGAAGCTCCGTGTGGGCCCTGCTGCCAGAGCCCTGGAGCTGAAACAGCCTCTCAGGCGTCTCAGGCCTCCTCCTTCCCACCTACCAGAGGTCCCTGAGTCCACTGCCTAAATAAAGCCTTGCTGACTTTTCCCACAGGCTCTGAGCAGACCTTGGGCAACTCGTGGGGGTTCAGGCGGTTCTGGTGGCTCTGCCCTGGGCTGGGATTTGCAGATCAGATTGGACTTCGGCTCCACCTGTGTTGACACTCGATTTCTCCACCTCCACTTCGAGTTCCTCCGGAGCAGGCTCTCCCCTTTCTGAGTTAGGTTCCCACTGTCCAGTGCTCTGCAAAGGGCAGGCACTCCCAGCGTTCAGCTCAGACGGTGGAGTGGGGGTGGGTGGGTGGGGACTGGTAGCCAGGATGCATTCCACCCTCACATCAGAGAACCCCAATGTCCCTCTCCAGCCACAAGAAGCCTGAGTCTCCAGGTGGCTGATGGACAACTTGGAAGCTGAGGACCCCAACACCAGGGCCCAACCAGGCAGCCAAAGTGGGGCTGGCTCATTCCTTCCCCGTTCTGCAGACTCATCCTTGTGGTTTCTCCCTGATTTTTTTCCAAGGCCCCAGGGAAGCATGATCTGCTCCCTAAAGGCCACCTTTCCAACCCACATCTCCCCACAGCAAAGAGGCAGCCCCATCCAGTGACAGCCATTCTTTTAGCATACTGACCAACCTGTTTTTTGTTTTATTTGGGTGGGTGGGAAGGAGAGGGGTCTCCAGTCTCTAGGCTGCCTTGGCCTCGGGACTGCCAGCCAGACCTCCCACCCTGGAAAACAGGCCACCACCGTGGCCCTGCCTTCCTCCCTCGTAGTACTATGTGAGATGGGCCAGAAAGGCCTTGGCTTATTGTTTGAGCACAGGTGTATATATATATATGCCTGTGTGTTTGCACCTGCATACATGGGTGCATGCAGGTATACATGTATGTGAAGCTTCTGGAAAGCAATGGTCACAGGTGGAGGGTCAAAAATCTGCACCTTCCCAGGATGTCCTATCATAGCGAACACTCCTATCCCACCCTGTGCAGCTTGGTGCACCCAACTCTGTCTCCACCCACACTGCTCTGCCCATTCTCTGGCTCCTGGCCCAAGAGTTACTCCTGTGGGAGTATTCAAAGCCTCTCTCCCTTTCCTTGCTAAAGAAAACTCTAACTGCCAAGCATTTGCCCCCTGCTTTCTTATCAGGTAGAACAGGTCAGTCTGCAGGGCTGGGGAAGATAACCTTTGCAGATGGCTGAGATGGACTCCCACAGAGAAGACGGAAGGGGGAGAGAGCAGGAGGGAGAGGAAGAAAGGGAATGTACTCTTCGCGGGGAAGATGTCAGGGAGGCTCTGTGTTATCTTGGTAGAGAGCAGAGATTCCAGAATGGAGAGACAGAGAGGCTTCCAGCCAGCAATATGCTATTAGAGAGTTAGAAACCAGAAGAAATGGATGCAGGGATTTAAGGACACGTTGTTACAGATCACAGGTTTGAGCTCATTATTCTTGAGTGACCCAGATAACATTTTTCATTTGGTCTAAGACAGCCTCAATTGTAAATTTCAGCTTGATTTTTTGTTCAGTGAGGAGGGAAAAAACACCTGCCAATTAAATTCTAATGAAGTGTTCTTGTCTGATTATTTGTTAGATGCCGCCTGACTTCAGGGATGTTAAAATGGGGGAAAACTGCGTGTGTTTAAATGTATGACTGTGGTACTTTTACTTTAGATTCTTGAAAATTCGTTGACCTGCTGGGACTAGACAGTGTGGGGCTCTGAGATTTGCTCTGCCTGCAGTCGTGTAAGTGCTTGTCCTCCAGCCCACCTCCACCCACCCCGAGGAGGGGTGCTGACTCTCACCCTGGCACCTACCAGGTGCGCCCGGCACATTGTAGGGGTGCATGCACTCAATGGAGTTTTATGGAGCAGCTGCATATTCTCTGGGCAGGGGGGGGGGTGTATGTGTGTGACTGCAATCAGATCCTCCCCAAATGTCTCCATAAATAGTTCTACTTAAATGACAGTCTGAAAGATGGCTAGACAGGTGGGTGCGCACACATGCGCACACCGCAGTCTGGACACCTGGGTGACCACGTGATCTGATTTCAGTGCTCCTGTGGTGTGGAGTTATGATGGTCTTGGTGCCAGTAGTGTGCCAATTCCTCTCTGATTATCTCGGGCTCTTGCGGAAAACATGGGTGGGCACATAGCACACAATGAATGTTTGTGCATGCTGCCTGAAGGAGGGGGAGATTTTGTAGCGGTTTTAAGAAAGAAACATGGTGGGGCGCCTGGGTGACTCAGTGGGTTAAGTGTCTGATGCTGGCTCAGGTCATGATCTCGGGGTCCTGAGGTCAAACCCCGTGTTGAGCCCCGTGTCGGGCTCCCTACTCAGCTGGGAGTCTGCTTGTCCCACTGCTTGTACTCTCTCTCTCTCAAATATATAAGTAAAATCTTAAAAAAAGAAAGAAAGAAAGAAAGAAAAAAGAGAGAAATATGATAGTAATTGAGAGCATGGGGACAGATCAGATTGCCTACTGAGAAGAAAGGGGGTTGTATGACAGCACCCCAAAAGACTGTCCTCTTTTAAGGATGTGCAAAGAAGTCTAAGAAAAAGCAGCCAGAGAACCCGCAGGAGGAAACCTGGGAGAGGGTCACTGGGGAGACCCAGGAATGAGAGTATTTCAAGGGGGGAGAGCCGGGCATTGAAGGTGAGTAGCTGGACTGCGGATCTATAAGCCCGCTAGGTCGCAGGCATTGAGTGCTCCTTAGCCCAGTGAGGCATTCCGAGGATCAACGAACAGAAGGTGCAGGCCGTTTGGTGGTCAATGTGGAGAAGGCTGGACAGGCAGAATTGCATTTGAACCAGTGCCATTTTATTTTATTTTATTTTTTTTTAAAGATTTTATTTATTTATTTCACAGAGGGAGAGAGATCACAAGGAGGCAGAGAGGCAGGCAGAGAGAGAGAGAGGGGGAAGCAGGCTCCCCGCCGAGCAGGGAGCCCGATGCGGGCCTCGATCCCAGGACCCTGAGATCATGACCTGAGCCGAAAGCAGAGGNATTTCACGGAGGGAGAGAGATCACAAGGAGGCAGAGAGGCAGGCAGAGAGAGAGAGAGAGGGGGAAGCAGGCTCCCCGCCGAGCAGGGAGCCCGATGCGGGCCTCGATCCCAGGACCCTGAGATCATGACCTGAGCCGAAAGCAGAGGCATTAACCCACTGAGCCACCCAGGCGCCCGAACCAGTGCCATTTTAAACTGCGATCTCGGGATGCCTGGGTGGCTCAGTAGGTCAAGCTGCTGCCTTCAGCTCCAGTCATAATCCCAGGGTCCTCGGATCGAGTCTCACATCGGGCTCCCTGCTCAGTGGGGAGTCTACTTCTCCCTCTCCCCCCTGCTCGTGCTCTCTCTCTGTCTCTCTCTCTCTCTCTGACAAATAAATAAAAATCTTCAAAAAATTTACATAAAACTGCAATCTCCATCAATTTACAGGGAGTGTAGACGGTTGATCTCCATCCCCAGCTTTTGATCCGTGAATCCCCTCCGCCCTGCCCCACTCCCTACCCCCCACCCCTGAGGGCCCACTAGGTTCCAGTTCTGGAGTCAAGCTCTGACCAAGATAGGAAATGTAAACAGGCATGGCTGCACCATTGTGGGAGTCAGCCGTCGTCAGTGTCTGCCCCCGTAACACACACACACACACAACCTGACCAACGAGGAGGCCTGCTCACTCCGTGTCCCCCTGAGGGGCTGAACTGCTGTGCTGCCCCACCAGCTGCAGGCCCCGGGGCCCTCAGGGGCTGGGCTCCTGCTTGAGCACCTTCTCCCCCTGCCTGACTCTGGCCTCAGGCTCCCTTGGAAATGGGGCCGTCCCATAGCCCAGACGCCTATTGCCGACTCCTCTTACCCTACTGAACTGTATAATGGGTTGTTTCGCCTGTGTAGCATCCCTTCCCTCACCTTCCTGTGAGAGAACTGCTGCTGCTTGTGGGAACCCATTCGCTGGGATTTGGGCTGAAATGTCCCCTCCTTCTGGGAGAGGTGGTCACAGTTTCAAGGTGACCAATCAGAATACTTCATCCTCCTCTTCACAGTGATTGATTCGGGGAGAGCAATGTGACCCAAATGGGAATCAATATCTTCCCTGTGACTTNCCAAAAAAAAAAAAAAAAAAAGAAGAAGAAGGAAAGAAAGAAAGACAGACAAACCCCCAGCATCCTCCAATTCTGGGGTTGCTATCTGTAAGTCTCTGGTTCTCCCAATGGGGTCTATAGACCCTTGGGGGCTCCTGAGCTCATTTCAGGGGACTTATAAGGTCAAAAGTATTTTTATAACAACATCAAGATTTCATGTTCAAAAAGCTAGTGCTTTTTTCTTCGAGTTGACGTGTTCACTGAGAGCGTAAAAGCCGATGCCGGGCCAAATGCCTGGCATGTTGGCCCGAATCCGGGCAGTGGCACCAAAGCGAATGTGTAGTCACTGTATTCTTCATTGTCGCCCATTTGCAGGCGAAACAAAGCCACTTGCACTAAAGAAACCCCTTGATGAAGCAGTAAAAATGATTACTTTTATTAAGCCTTAACCCTTGCATACACATCTTTATCCTGCTGTGAGGTGATGAAATGGGAAGTACCCCTAAAGCTTGTGGAAGCCGTGAAAATGCTCCACTCCGATCTCCTGCCAGGGAGCATCTGCTGGCCGCCGTTTCCACCCCCTGGTTGTTGCCAAGGCCAAGCTCCTCTCTGTCTGCTCCCCGCCGATGACCTACCACTAATGCAAGTTCATTATTGAGAGACATGGGACTCCTTCCCTGGGTGACTTTGGCTGGAGTCTGACTGAATCTTTGTTGACGCTGTAGCCTGAGATGTTTCCTCTCCTCTCTCCTTTCCTGGTTAGACCAGCACGGTGGTCTATGTGTCTCCTTTCTTCTCTGGCTCTTGCCTGTTTTCCTTCACAGGTGATTTTTCCATCAGGCCTACCTAATCTGTCCTTGGTATCTGTTTCTGGGAGGTCCTATACATACAGAAAGCACTTCTCCTGCCTAACAAAATACCCCAATTGTCTCATGAAACACACTCATGGGATTGTTTGAGCCAGAAGCTGAGTCAGCTGCTTTTTTTCATAGAATACCATTTTGACTGAAAAGAATGACTGACTGGCAAACTGGTTATTCAGACTTGGTATTTGGCCGACATTTGCTCAAAAATGAATGAAGTGAGCTTGGCATTTCAAGGAAAACAAATGATGGTTTTGTTGTCAACGGTAAAAGTTGGGCTTTGAAACAAAAACTGGAATTTTGGAAACTCACATATCTTCACCATGAACTTAACAGCTTTCTGATGCTTGAAGTCTTTTCTGGTGAGATTGGTGGTGATGCTAAACAATGGGATATTGTGTAATGAGAAGGGTCAACACTGGAAGATTCTGCAAACCTCAGTGAATCAATACTTTTCAAATGACTGATCCATGATGTTTTAAATTCATTCATGAGGGAGTGGGGGGGGGGTGCCTGGGTGGCTCAGTTGGTTAAGCTTTTGACTCTTGGTTAAGCTCAGGTCATGCTCTGAGGTCAAGCCCCATGCTGGGCTCCACACTGTGTGGAGTTGGTTTGAGATTCTCTCCCTTTATCCCTCCCTCCTCTCCCTCTCTCTCTCTAAAATAAAAATAAATACAATCTTAAAAAAAATCATTCATAGGTAGAAGACTTATTCACAGTGAGGAACAGATCAATGGATCTTAGTTTTATTTATTTTTTATTTTTGGGGGGCTTTTTATTTTTAAATAATCTCTGCACCCAACATGGGGCTCAAACTCACAACCCTGAAATCAAGTGTCACATCCTCCACTTACCAACCGAGTCAGCCAGGTACCCCAGATCAATGGATGTGAATATAACAGAATATGAAAAGTTGATTGATACGGTTTCAGATTCCACATTGCAACTCCTCTTTAATAAAACTACTGTCGAGGAGCAAAAATTCCTGTTCCCTTCAAGGTCCTTCTAGCTAGACTAAGAATCATATTGGCATGAGACAGATTAGCAGGAGAAAATGAAATGTAATAGCATATGTACAAGGAAACCCCCAAACATGGAAATTCCCAAACAGGCAAATGAGGAATATATGTCATTCTGAACTAAAAAGAAGGAGGTAAGGGTCTGGGTGTTCAAAGGGAAGGAATACAGTCCTCAGGAAGAATGAAAAAGAGTAAATGTCTGGTAAACAAATGTTTGCTGGATCACTCAGAAACAATGGAGAAGAGAGCCCTTTGATCAAATAGGCCTTGCCAGGTTCTTTGCTCCCCACCATACCTGGTTCCTATCATAAAGCACTGATCTACCGCCATAGCTCTCTTCCTGGAGAGGGTCCTCTATCTAAAATCTTTTTTAGGCAGTTGTTGGGGGTGGTAAAGAACTTTTCCTGAATCTTCTGGGTTTTGATTGCTTTTTAACTCAAAATAATCTTCATGCCACAGTGGCCCATCTTGGGGCGGCCTGTCTTTGGCCCCCACACTACCATTTTTGAATTTTGGTGTGATATCAAAAAAGCACAATTATATGAAAAAGTTACTAAAAGATTCTTCCCTTCTCTACCTACTTATCTTTGTGAGGCCAGATTTTCTTCACACACTTCAATCAAAGCAACATATTGCAGCAAATTGAATTCAGAAGTAGATAGGCAAATCCAGTTCTCATCTCTTAATTTTAAGATTAAAGGGATTTGCAAAAATGTAGAAATAATGATATTCTTCTTAGTAAATACTATTTGTCCTGGAAAATATAATTTTCTTATAGGAATGTGTTCTCCATATTCACATGTAAAAGGTGTCTTATTATTTTTTAAATGAATTAATTATACGTGTTTTTAAAATTTTCTGTTTTATTTTCTACTACAGTTAAATATTTATAGCTAGAGTGTACATAAACAAAAGTTATTTGTGGTCCTGAATTATTTTTAAGAGCTCTTAGAGAATGACTGGTTATAAGGTTAGACAGTCAGCTGTCCTTTCGTCATTATATGGCAAGAAGTGGCCTGAAAAAGAAGGTAAGCAGAACTGAGAAACAGAGTCAGAGTCCAGATATACAAATACAAATTCCTAGAGGGGACATGCCTGCAACACTGGAGAAGACTTCCCAGTTATGAAAGGCATACATTATTTGCTTTGCTTTAGCTGGAGTGAGGTGGGGTTATGTCACTTGCAGCTGAGGATATTGACCAATAGCCTCATGTGTCTGATGGGCTGGCCCGGGGCTCTCTGTCCTTGGCTCCTGCCTCAACTAGATACACCTGGACTCTGTAATTTTTGTCAGTTTTAATTGAATAATGTTCAATTTTTAAATACCTATGGAATATGACATATCAACTAGTCTATAATTCAACTCCTCCCATATGTAGATATATATATTTTATTGTAATGTGGAATTATTCCAATGTGGATTGGGGCCTCTAAAGCCCCCGAGACCCTTAAAATGTCCCCCAAATTACCTTCTTGACCTATCGCCATTGACTTTATAATGAGCCTGTGTACAGTATCATCTGTAATGGGACCCTCCACCCCATTATTAATCCCTGCCACCTTCCATCATCCCAGTACAAACTTTAATATGCATCTGATCACCTTAGGGATCTTCCAATAGGTCTGGGTGCCACCTGAGATTGTTCTTTTTTTTTTTTTTTTAAGATTTTATTTATTTATTTGACAGAGAGAGACACAGCAAGAGAGGGAACACAAGCAGGGGGAGTGGGAGAGGGAGAAGCAGACTCCTTACTGAGCAGGGAGCCTGATGCTCAATCCCAGGACTCTGGGATCATGACCTGAGTCAAAGGCAGAACCTTAACAAAGGGCACCCAGGCACCCCAAGATTTTCATTTTTAACAAGTTCCCAGGTGATCCCCTATGCTTCCGGCCCATGCCTGGAGTAGTGTGGCAGTAAACTCGTTATTCTCAGATTTGACATCTGCAGTTTGTACTCTTCCCTGAGTCCCAAAGGCCCAGAACATGTGGTGGTTTGTGCTTTTATTAAACCATGAACTTAAATTGGGCAAACTGTGAACTGATGAATGGCATAAGCCACTTAGTCAATGACAAANTTTTTTTTTTTTTTTTTTTCTTTTTTTTTTTTTTTTTTTTTTTTTTTTTAGAGCAAAAGAGAGAGAGAGCAAGCAGGGGAGAGGGGCAGAGGGAGAAGCAGACTCCCTACTGAGCAGGAAGCAGGGCTTGCTTACACTTTCCCTTCCGAACCTCCCTTCCTGCCATTCCAAACTGGTATTTGTGTTTTTGCTGTAGTTAAATAGATATGAATCCCTTCCGGCAAACTGTGATCACGTTGCCTTTCTTATATATATATATGTATTTTAGTTAATAATTACCTCTTACCATTGTCATTGTTACTTTCTTTCAAACTCATGGATAGGTCTTCTCATTCTATAGAACCAGATAGTCTATATTCTATAATTCTATAGGTCAGATAGTCTCTGGATTTTTTTTTCTTTCCTTCTTTTTTATCTGGAGATTCCCTCCAAGACTCTTTCCCTACTTCTGTCCCGTCACCCAGTTCCAGATGGGACCAGCTTCCCTCTAGGCTTACCTCGCAGGTGTTGTCCTTAGACTGTCCCGCCACCATCCAGATGTCCTTTGGATCTCTCATGTCTTGCATCTCCTGTTTCTGGGAGCCCATACCTTTCTCTTTGTTTATTTGCTTTTGTTTTCCATAGAGCAGATGTTCAAATAATTCCTGGAAAGCATGAGAGGTAATATTTTCAAGACTTTGCAATTCTTGAAATACCTCTACTCTCAAATTGATTGGGAGTCAGGCCAAGTAGAGATTTCTGGCTTGAAAATCATTTCCATCTGGAATTTTGCCATCATGGCTGCATTGTCTTCTAGCTTCCAAAGTTGCTTTTGAGAACTCCATGGCATTCTCAGAAGTGTCCCTTTGTGTGTGATCTGTTTTTTGTTTTACTTCTCTGGAAGCTTTTAGGGTCTTCTTTCTTTCTTTCTTTTTCTTTCTTTCTTTCTTTCTTTCTTTCTTTCTTTCTTTCTTTCTTTCCTTCTTTCTTTCTTTTTATTTATTTTTTAGAATTTAAACATTTTTAAAAAATATTTATTTGTCATAGAGGGGGGCACAAGTAGGGGGAGCAGCAGGCAAATGGAGAAACAGGGTCCCCATGAGCAAGGAGCCAGATGCAAGACTCGATCCCAGGACACCAAAGGCAGATGCCCAACCAACTAAGCTACCCGGTGTCCCTAGGGTCTTCTTTATATCCTCAGAATTTTACATGTAACTGTGTTGTATCTTGGTGTGGTCCTTTAAAATATTAACGAGGACACGTATTGCATGGAGCACTGGGTGTTGTACTCAAACAATGGATCATGGAACACTACATCAAAAACTAATGATAATAAAAAAATTTTTTTTTAATTCATTCTGCTGGTTTCTTTCTGCCCAGAGACTCATGTGAATGTTGTGCTTTGACCTCTTGGCCACCTTCCCTAAGGCTATCTCTGCAACTAGGACAGTTTTCCCAGTGGCTGAGCACTAGCCTGCTGGCCTGTTCTGAGAGAGCGGGCTGAGCAGAAGGGAGCTGAGTGATAGCCCTATGAACCCTGTGCTCCCCGTGCTTTGCCCTGTAGTTACAGAGATCGGGTCCATTAGTCAGAAAACTCCAGGGCATCTTAGATCAATGGTCTTTGTGAATGGTCTTGCTAAAGCCATTCAGTGCACAACCTGCACAACTGTACCCAGTGGTCCTGAGAGCCTTGCTCCCCAAACTGAGTTCCAGGTGACTCTGGTGCCACAAGATACAACTCACAAAAAGGATGACACAGTTAAATAAGCCTGGGAAGTCTGCTTTCTAGATATCTGTCTCTTGGAAATCTGCATGCTAAAAAAGTCTTATAATAAAGTAACATGATTGACTTCCTTAAATTTCTTCTTTCCCCCACTGCTTTACCATCGAGTTATGTTACTTCAAGGAATAGTTAGTAATATGCCACAGAATACTGAACTTTAGCCAATGCCATTGGACAATACTATAAACTCCATGAGACCAGAAACTGTCAGTCTTATTTTCTGCGGTATGCCCGGGGCCCAATACAGTGCCTGAAACATAACAGGCCCCTGAAGATAATTTTTGAGTAAACGAATAAGTAAATGAATGATCAATGCTTTCATGAATCCCTGATCTCCTTAGTACTCTCTCCAAAAGGGAATGCATTTTAGTGCATTATTTATGTCATTTTGCCAGCATTGAATTCTGTCCTGGGGTCAGTTGTCTTTTCCAAAATGATATGTTTTTCAGGATGCAGTGAGATTTTAGGTATTTAAATTTGTTCTGTCTGCGCACAGGGCTGGGCGAGCACAACTGTTTCCCATTAACGCAGGCCTCCCTCCCTCCCCTCTGTGGTTTGGGCTGGAGCAGAAACAGAGGCGAGCCCTTTCCAGCGGTTTTCTTGTGGTTGGCAAAGACCTAACGCCACAGCCTTGGAAAGGAAGGGCCTCTGGCAACTCTGACTCCACTCTGTGATTCTGGGTTTGGGCAATAACGAAACTCCTGACCCCCTTCTCGGGAGCTGTCAGGCTCAGCCCACGTGGCCTCCTTTGAGAAGGAAAGGGCACCAAGAAAGGGAGTGAACATGTCTTGGAAACTTCAGGGTTTGGAAAGTATAGGATTTAGGGGGCTGAGAAAGTGTGAAGGATTTAGGGGGCTGAATAAGAAAATCCTCCTTTCTATTATCCTCAAGTAAAGGAGTTAATCAACTACAGCCTGAAGCCAAACCCAAACCCAGATCATTCCCTGTTTCTGTGCTGCCCATGACTGAGCTTCATTGAAAAAAAAAGAATAAAATTCCACGATACGTGAAAAATTATATGAAGTCCAACTTCTATTTTCAAAGAAGTATGTACATAACATCTCATTACATATCAGCATTAGCAGATGAATATTTACAATAGATTTTGATGATAGAAGACGGTGACTTTGAAAAAAAAAATTTTAAGTTGATTTATTTAAGCAGTCTCTATACCCAACATCTCTATACTCACAACTGCCAAGATTCGAGCCTCATGATCTACTGACTGAGCCAGCCAGGTGCCCCAGAAGACATTGACTTTGAACCCCAGTTAAGTGAAATGTCATTCCTCACAAAAATGTTATTCTTCTCATTAGGAGACCTGTATTATAAAAAATATATACTCTATTATAATTTTTGTGTTTTGAATTTTATTAATAAAAATCTCATAGGAATTTGTTTTCGCTTGCTTTTTGAGTACCTATATAAGACCCTCAATCTCGCCTCTTGTCCGAAAAGCCTCAAGTATTTACTGACCCTTTATAAGTGGCTTATCTCCTGCGTTGGGATGTCTTAAGCTGTCCTACGTGGCGGGGGAGGGGGAATTTAAATAGATTCATCCAGGATTCATTTAGTCAACAAGTTCTAATGGGAGCTTCCTATGTTCGGGCCCTGAGTGGACAATTGGTGGACAAAGCGTCCAGGGTCTCTATCCTCGGGAGCTTACAGCCCAGACTCAGGTCCCTGGAAATTCACCATCCCCCCCCATCCCCCACGCCATGTCTGTGAGGATGGTGGGTCAGGGAGCCCTGACAGTTTTAATTGTCAGTCTGTCAGAAGGTCACGTTGGCCAGGGCACAGCTGCCCAGAAGTGCTCTGTTGAGAAGTTCGGGAAGGGCGGATAAGGAAGACAGGATCAGGTGAGCACCACGAGACCGGCAGGGGAGAAGCCAAGTCCAGGAAAGTCAACCGGGGCAGGGTTGCTCTGTCATATTGGTTCAGGCAAGAGGCCAGAGAGCCAAAGCAGCACTGGCCGATGAAAAGCAAGGAAGTGAGCCGAGTGCGAGCAGAGCCGGCTGCACCAAGGGCTCCTTCCCGTTGTCTACAGATGGGGGCTAGTGAGTGCAGTGTCTTGGCCTCAGCCGCCTGGGAGCTCCTAAGCACAGTGAGGGCACAGGGACTGTTCTCTCATGAGGAGGCTCCTTCCGTTAGATCTGGAATTTCTCTTTTCTCATGGCTGAGCCCTCAGAGGGGTTTGCAGGGAAATCAAAGGGTCCCAGGCTGCTGAAGCCAAGCCACCTTCTGAGGTGGCATCTGCTGACGGTCAGGTTCACCCTCTGTGTCCAGGATGACAGGCAGTAACACCTAGTCTAGACTGTGTGGCCTTCACTCAAAGAGAAAAGCCTCTGAGAAAGATTGTCCTGGTGCCTCAATGGCCACCCACCAGAATTCTGAGGCTCCAGGAGTAGGGGCAAAGGTCAGAAGCAGAGGACCTCCCCAGGGCCTCCCTGCAGCTCAGCCCCAGCGAAGGCTTCGGGACTAGTCTCAGACTTCATCCTGCCTGCCTGGGTCCTGAAGACCCCAGGCAGAACCCTGTGGGCTATTCTAGCTGACCGGCCCTCCCAGAGCAGCGGGCAAAGGACCTGGAGAGAACATGGGCTTTGGGGCCACGGGAACCTCTTCTGATGTCCGAGTTCTGCCCCTCATTGACGACTCTGTCATTTGAACTGGGCGAGTGACAACTTCTATGTGCTGAGGTAAACTTACACTTAAAGCCAAGATAATAATTGCAACTATTTAGAAATATGGAGGTAGGGGCGCTGGGGCAGCTCAGTCGGTTGAGCGCTCGACTCTTGGTTTCAGCTCAGGCTGTGATCTCAGGGACCCGGGACAGAGCCCTGCCCTGGGCTCCGTGCTCAGCGGGAAGTCTGCTTGAGGTTCTCTCTCTCCCTCTGCACTCCCCACCCCATAAATAAATAAAGTCTTTAAAAAACATATGTAAAGAGGAAAGTTCTCTTCTTCACCAGTCAAACCCCCCTCCTCAGACATGCACCATTAATATTTTGGTTCAAATACATCCAGACTTTTCCCTAGATTTACACTGACGCAGAGATGTATGTATACATGCACATATTTTGACCAACCAAATATTACTGTACATACTGGTCTGCAACTTGATTTATTTCTATTCGACAATCTATCACATACATCATTTCAAGGGTACACATATAAAATATGACTCTTTACACTGACTACATAGTGCTCCTTTATAGGGATATGTGGTCTTAACACAACTTACTGATGGGTATTAGGTCAGCTCAGGTGTTTTTCTTTCTTTTTTTAAACATTTATTTACTTATTTGAGAGAGAGAGAGAGAGAGAGAGAGAGAGTGGGGTGCGAGGCGGGGCAGAGGGAAAAGCAGAGAGAGAATCTCAGGCAGACTCCACATGAGCGCAGAGCCCGATGCAGGGCTCAATTTCACAACCCTCAGATCATAACCTGAGCCAAAAACAAGAGTAGGTTGCTTAACCAACTGTGCCACCCAGTCGTCCCAGTTCAGATGTTTTTCTATTACAAAACGTGCTGTAGAAGATATGCATGTTTAGGAATCTATGTGTTTCTGTAGGAGAATGTCCTGAAAGGGGAATCGCTGGGTCAAAGAGTACACACGGGGCAAGTACATGCATTAGATTCTAACAAATCACTTTATTCCCAAAGTTGTGCTGTTTACCCTTGGACTTGGAATGTAGGATAGCACACACTTCCACACAATCCTGTAAGCACCAGGTTCCAATAATTTTTTCATTTCTGCATTTCCCCGACAACAGTAATGTTGAATATCTTTTATGCTTATTGGCCATCTGCCTTTCTTCTATGAATTCTTTGTGTATGTTCCTTGCCTATTTTTCTATTTGGATGTTTGAGCTGTTCTTACTTGTAGGCAATCTTTGAATGTTCAGCATCTGTTGGCAGAAAGAAAGGACACTGTGTTTTGAAGCCCTGTTAAATGTCTCAAATATTTTATCCAGGTCTACTATTTGGTTTTAAACTATGCTGTTTTTCATCATGTAGAAGTTTTAAATGTTTCCGTATTCAAATGTGTATTTTTTCTTTCTGGTTTCTGGATTTCCTGTCTTACTTAAGAAGGTGTCCTACTCTGATGTTACATAATTAGCCTGCTCTGTTTTCTTATCATCTTTTTAAGGTTTCATTTATTTATACTCATATGGTTAATATTTCAGGAATTTCTATTTGGTGTAGATGAGGAATATATGTTCCCAGTGTAGATGATCTATCTCTGAGGTTTTTCTTCTCTCAGTCACTCTGAATGTGTTAAGGGACCCATATATATATATACATATATTTTTTTTTGAGTAAAAAATACCCACGTGCTCTGTGATTCTATTAATGTACTCATTTACATGAATAACTCCACATGTTAATATTGGTTATTAATACAAATGTTAATATTGGTTATTTCTGTGTAATCAGATTGAAAATTCTTTTAATTTTTCCATCTTCTCATCTTTATTTTCTTGGGTTTTTTGCTTGTTTGTTTGTTTTTTACAATTTTTTTGAGTAGGCTTCCCACCCAATATGGGGCTTGAACTCATGGCCCTGAGATCAAGAGTCACATGCTCTACTGACTGAGCCAGCCAGGTACCCCTCATCCATATTTTTTAATTTTTCTACATAAACAGTTGTTATTTGTGCACTGAAATTTATTTAAAGAAAAAAGTATCAGGAGGAGTACTGATTACCCAATACCTCATATTGACCTAGGCCCTATCCTTGAAAAGCAATAGGATTGGGGTGCCTGGGTGGCTCAGTTGGTTAAGTTGCTGCCTTCGGCTCAGGTCATGATTCCAGGGTCCTGGGGTCAAGCCCCACATCAGGCTCCCTGCTCAGCAGAGAGCCTGCTTCTCTCTCCCTCTGCCTGCTGCTTTGCTTACTTGTGCTCTCTTATCTCTCTGTCAAATAAATAAATAAAATCTTAAAAAAAAGAAAAGAAAAGAAAAGCAATCGGGCTCTAAGCTTTTTGGGAGCAGCCCCATCCTTCTTGGGGGCCCCTCCTCCTCACATACCTAGCACAGGGCCTGACCAGCAGCAGAAGCATGGAGCTCAATTGGTTCAATTTTTCTACCAGCCCACAGTGTTCACATGGACCTAAAGACAACAGCTTGGCTCATTGAAAAGGCTGTTTTCTCTGGTTAGAAATGTTATTTCCTGGTTTCCTCTCTCTTTCCTCCCACAGTGGGTCTGCCACACATACTGGGAAAATTTCACACTCTAAATTTGAATAAAGGCAAAACGAATTTACATTCCAGGCTAACTCATCCACAGACATGTTTGTTAGAACCATTCCTAGTCAGTCAGACCAAAGGATTACCCCCCACTATCCCAACTGGTAATTTGGATTGGATTTTATACCTTTTCGGTAGCTTCTCTAGTCCTATTATTTGATTTGATCCTGGGGCAAAACATTGATATGCAGAGAATAGGTATGACTGTGCCCTCCAGAACACTCCTGGCTTATGTACCTCTTTCCCAGTGTCTGAATGTTCAGAAGGCCAAAGAGGTTTCCTTTTAAGTACCAAAACTTTATTTATTTAAGACATTTGGAAGGAAATTTTTCTAAAATAACAGTCGTAAAGCCCTATTTTGGTAAGTCCCTGTAAGTAAAAATTGTCGCACGAGGCTCCTAGGCAAGATGGCCTTTGGAACTATCGACACATGTGAGTGTTTACCATAGTACTAAGTGGTTGTATTGCTTTTAAAGATCTTGTTTCTGCACTACAATTTTTCTTTCTCTTTCCTCACTCTCTTGCCTTCTATGTTTTTGTCAGTCAACAGTATGTCTATCTCTAGCAGACCAACCCCTGCTAATCAATTGTTTGTCATCTGTGGCAGGCCAGGAAGCCAGAAAACCAAGCATACTCTCATTATACATCAACTAAGAAAACACAGGCTCCACGAAAAGATCTAAAGGGCTTTTCTCTGAGTAAAGAATATGAGATAGACTGACAGTTGGAGTAATTTCTTTTGATTACTCAGAAGTGTTTTGGGATTTTCTTCCTGGTTTGCACATGATAAAAGCATTAGTTGCATTTTCCAGATGAGGAAACAGGTGCCGATGAGACAAGGTGACTTGGTCAAGGTCACATGGTAGCTGAGTGGCAGAAGAAGCACTAAAACCTGGGGTCTTCCTCATCTCTGTGGCCCTGTCAGGCTCAGCTGTGCACATGTTTTCTTTGATGGGCCAAGTGGCAGGAGCTTGGCTGGGGCAGAACGCACCATTGCCTCTTCCATGTTTCTAAACACAGGGGCCTAAAGTATGGGCCCACTGCTGACCCTTGCCTCTCTGGGAGGTTTGGCCAAACCCACAACCCACCTGGATCCCTTCTGCTAATACAGAGCATGGTAAATTGCAGTGTTTACAACCCAGAGGGCTAGTTTATTGCTGCTGAGTCCTGGAGAGGGCTGTTTAGTCTTATCTTCTCTGGCTATCGATGTGGACTGAGGGCTGCTTAGTTCTGACCCAGACTGAAATTAGCTGCAAAACACCTAGTCCTGAGTACACACACGCGCACACACGCACACACCCCTCAGGGAAATTAAGCCAACTGCAACTTACTGACATGTCCTTTCCTCAACAGGCCGACTCCTTCCCAGAAGCCTGTAAGCTGGGCCAAGGCAAACTGGCAGGACAGCAAAGGTCCCAGGGAAGTCTGTTTGTTGAGCCAGGACCGTGTCCCTGAGCTGGGTGCCTGCCTCTGGCCCCATATGCCTCAATCTCATGTCTTTCACTCATAGAGACGGCGGGCTAAGAAGGCCCAGAGGAGAGACATAGTGGGTATGGGGCTGGATATTAAGAATAGAGGGCAGGGGCACCTGGGTGGCTCAGTCGTTAAGCATCTGCCTTCCTGGGATCGAGCCCCACATCGGGCTCCCTGCTCAGTGGGAAGCCTGCTTCTCCCTCTCCCACTCCTCCTGCTTGTGCGCCCTCTCTTGCTGTGTCTCTCTTTGTCAAAGAAATAAAATCTTTAAAAAAAGAATAGAGGGCAGCTTTCATCCACTGCACAGTTTAAGTCCTGAACTATTTCATTCAGAGAACAAAGCCCTTGTAAAATGGCGGGACCTGAGGCTTTCCCTTTTATGAATTCCACAGTCTGGTTGCTTCGGGTAGTGGAGGTCTAACAAAAGGCTCCAACCCCCATGACCCTGATCTGCCCACTGCCCTGGTCAGAGAAGCCTTTAATGACTTCCAACAGCCTGGCCCTATAAAGTCTAAACTATCATTCAAGACCCTTTATGTTGGCTATAGCTTTACCTCCCTCCTAGCCCAGAATCACCCCTTCTTTCTGCTCTCAGCCTTCGTGGTCTTATCTGTACCCCTCCTAATTCACTTATCACTTCCCGGGGCATACTTGACTTATTTTTATGGGTCTTATCATTCCTACTGGTCTAGTCTATGAGCTCCTTAAGGGCAGGGCCTATGCTTATCTTTGTACCCTGCGTCCTTAAAACAGTACAGGATGTCATGGGGTGTTCAATAAAATTTGTTGAATTAAACCAGGAACTCTCCCACAGGGCTGAGTTCACCCTGAGAGAAATAGGACATCCAATGTCTCATCCACTGTCCCACGAGCAGGAAGGACACCTCCAACCCAGCCTGCATAGAGAGCATTTTCTTTTATTTCATTTTTTTTTTTTTTTTTTTTTTTTTTTTTTTTTTTTTTTTTTTTTTTTTTTTATGCTCACCTTCCCCTCCTCTGAGAGCATTTTAGATAGAAACCTCAAGGTCATGTGGCCCAACCCTTGCATTTCAGAGCTAAGGAGACTGAGACTCAGGCAGAGGATGTTATGTGTTTTCCTTCAGAGTTCAGAGAACTGAGGAGTGGCCCGCAGAAGCCAGTCTCCTGCAGTCACACAGCTAGAAGGTGGTAGAGCTGGGACTTAAACCTGGGAACGTTTGACTCCAAACCCACTTTCTCTGCGGTGAAGCCCCTCTACGCCCAGCTCCTGAAAATTCGGCTCTCCTGTGGGTTTCCCAGAAAAGAGCTCTGGCCGGACCAAGGCCAGGGAGGGTTTAGGCGCCGGGGCAGGCAGCACTTGGCCCCAGTCCAGACTGAGCTCCAGGGCTGGAGAAGCTATTTACGAACTCTGCCTATCCCAGGCCTGGCAGCCCCGCTACCCCAGCTGGGTCTTTTCACAGAAGACCCGTCAGGCAGGTACCAGCTTCACACAGAGCCTTTGTCTGCAGGACACAGTGTTTTCCAGCAAGAAGTTTGTGTTGGCCATGCTGGCTGGGGCAGGGGAAGTAGAGGCCTCCAGCCTTCTGCCTGCAGGGCGTTGCTCCAAAAGGGCAGAGATTGTGGCTCCCAAGAGAGAAGAGGTCAGAAGGGAGGAGAGGGAGCTTTGGCCAAAAGGAGTCCAAGTAGAAACTCAGGGAAGCAACGGTCTGGGTGGTATTCAGGACCGGGGGTTAGGAACTCCTCAAGAGTTAGTCGGGTTTTTATGTTGCTGGGCTGCAGAGGGCATGCAAGCAGCTCAGGCTAATCGGTCACTTCGGTCCAAATCCTGCCCCTTACTGTTTATGAGGTCTCCGACAGTTTTTTGATCTTTCTGAGCTCAATTTCCTTCTCTGTTGTGTGAGGGAATAATAGGAGTATCTTCCTGTGTGTGGAGAGGACCAGACACCAGGGAGCGTGGAGTGTGCCAGGCGCAGTAGTCACTCGATAAATGGTGGAGTCTTCCTGAATTTTTGTAAACATTCCCTGAGTTCCCAGATTTATGAACTAATAAAAGGACAGGACTGTAGAGAACACCCGGGTAATGGTGTCAAGTGACTGTTGACTGAGAAAAGGAAACAAAATCACCATGAATAGACCCACATTTAGAGGAACTCTGCCCCAGAAGCAGTTGGGTGGGGGAGACAATCTGTTTCCAATCAGGGAGCAGCCAAAGGAACAACTGTGAAATTTAGAGTTGTTGATTCATAAATGTTTTAAACTTAGTATGTGTATGTGTTTGTGGTGTGTCATATGTGTGTGTGGTATGTGTATGTATGTGTAGTATGTGTGGTATAGTGTGTGTATGTGTGGGGTGTATGTGTGTAGTATATTGTGTGTGGTGTGCAGGTGTGATGTGTGTGTGTGATGTGTGTGGTGTGTGATGTGTGGTGTGTAATGTGTGTATGTGTGTGGTGTATGTGTATAGTATATTGTGTGTGGTGTTTGTGTGTAGTATATTGTGTGTGGTGTGCAGGTGTGATGTGTGTGTGTGATGTGTGTAGTGTGTGTATATGTGTGGTGCATGGTATGTGTTGTGTGGGGGGTGTGTGTGTGTGTGTGGTGTGTATGTGTGTGGTGTATGTGTATAGTATATTGTGTGTGGTGTTTGTAGTATATTGTGTGTGGTGTGCAGGTGTGATGTGTGTGTAGTGTGTGTGGTGTGTGTATGTGTGTGGTGCGTGGTATGTGTTGTGTGGGGTGTGTATGTGTGTGCGGTGTGGGGGGGGGTATGTGTGTGAGGTATATTGTGTGTGGTGGGTGTGATCGCTCTTACAGTGGGAGTTCACCTGCTTCCTGGAGGCCTTGTCTTTCACCTTCAGGGATGCCGAATAGCGAGGGAAAGAGAAAATTATTGCATAAATGCTCGATCCTTCGGTACGTGCTTGTTGCTTCAGTCTCCCAAAGGCTCCCAGATGAGGACCACGAGGCTCCGAGGGGTCGGTCGTCTAAGCTCGGCCGTCAGAGGCTAACCCTAAACGCCGCCTGCCCGGCGCTCCCGGCGGTACCGTCGCCCCGACTCCTGCGGAGCCCAGGCCTCCAGCCCAGGGGAGCCGGGGCTGCGGGGCTGGTTCTCGGGTCTGATCCCCGGCGCGCCCCCTGCGCCGGCTCCCCGCCTGCCGCTTCCGGCCCAGCCGGCACCGCTGTGGGTTTACTTTTGTCAGCTCTTCCTCCGAACCTGCCCTCGCCCCCGTGAGGCCGGCTCCGTGGGAGCACAAACAGCGCGGGGCGTGGGGCCTGGCCCCCGGGCTGAGGCCGGAACATCCGCGCCGCCTCGGCGCGTCGGGCCGCGGTGTTCCCGGGACAGCTGCAGGGGGACCCCGCACGTTCTGCCCGGGAGCCAGCGCGCCTGGCCCCGGAGACTTCCAGCTTCCCCCGTTCCCGGGGGCCCCGACGAAGGGCCGCCGTGTCCCCTCCTTGGCACGTTCGCAGCAAAGTCAGGCTTCAGCTGCAGGCGCTGAAGTCCCTTGTGGTAGTTTATTCTCCTGAGCGGCTCCCCGAGGACCCAGCAAAGGACAGGCAGGCATCTGCTGGGCTAAACCAGGAAGTGAAACTCCCAGTGACAGCCTCAGACATGCTCCTGAACAGAAAATCAAAATGGTATTAGTTTCTTCATGCCTTCACTAAAGAATTTCTTGTCAAGCATCTACTAAGTACCCGAGGCAGGAGCAGGCTTGTTGCCCTTCTGGAGCCTACGGTCCAGTGGGGAGCCCCTGTGAAAACGAAAATCCGAGCCTGGGAGACCAGCCCGAGACCAGACAAGCACATGCTGGGAGCGGTATCCCGTGGCCCCAGTTGGAGAGTAGGGCGCACACATGATCATAGTGACGGTTGGGGAAAGCCCTTCCGTGGAACAAGTTCCAACTTATCTCTGGCTTTGTTGCCTGCAGCTCTGGGCCTCTGCTTTTTATGACATCTTCCTTGTGTTATGCCCGCAAATTTTTTATAGAGCTTCCGTGCCTAGGATGCAGAATGCATATGTAGCCTTAATACTTCTCCACCAATTGTGCAAGAGCTCGAGGTCTTCACAGGTAGTACTTAACGTGCTCCCAGGCCTCTAGTATTCCCTGGGAAAGCTTGCCATCAGGGCTGTTACTGACTCAAACGCCTTTGAAAGTGAGCTAGAGTCAGCACCCCTTGTCTCTGAGATAGAGGATTCTCCCAGAAGATAATAATGCCTGTGGGAATAACTTTGGTCCTTTGAAAAGAGGTATTTGCTCTTAAGGTCATGTGGTCATGCTGGGTAAAATCTTGTTGGCTTCAAAGAGGCTGGGTGATTTCCAAAAAACCCAGCCCCATCACCAGAACTACTGGGGCACTGGGGAAGATACAAAGGTTATATTGAAAAATTCTCAGGGAGAGGGTGTTGCTCAAAGAAGTGTAGTCTTGGGGCACTGAGTGGCTCAGTTGGTTAAATCACTGCCTTCAACTCAGGTCATGATCTCAGAGTCCTGGGGTGGAGCCCCATGTCAGGCTCCCTGCTCAACAAGGAGTATGCTTCTCCCTCTCCTTCTGCCTCTCCCCCTGCTTGTGCTCTCTCTGTCTCTCAAATAAATAAATAAATAAAATCTTAAAAAAAAGAGAGAAAAAGAAGTGCAGGCTTTCAAACATACCTGAAGACGGGAGGGAAGAGCCTTTCCACCAGCAAGGAGCCCCAAGAGCATCCAATAGAAGCTGTGCAATTGTGTAAACTCAAGCCAACTGCCTTCCTCAAAATAAAGAAGTATGGTAATCCTTACCCACAGACAATGTAGAACATTCTCAGCGGCCCGGCATATTTTCATGTTTCCTTTATGTGAATTTCTAATCTGATGGCCTTAATTTCCTTTCTTGACACTGAAAGTTCTATAAACGAAATCATATCCATATACTTTGTTGTAAAATGTGAATTATTGACACTGAACTAAACTGTGTACTGTTTGGACAGGGTCTCTCAAATTTCCTGACATTTTTGTGCATGGGCTTGTTTTTTTATTTTCCTACGAGAAGAGGAGGGAAGAGTAAACAAACCACTCTGGGTATAATTTGAAGATTGCTCCATCTCGATTAGCAATCTGCTCTTGATTATTCTCTGCTATGTATAATAGTGCTGTGAGAAGGGGGAAAGCATTTTTCATTATCCTGAAGTTTTGTATTGATTTTTTTTTGTGATAAATAATCAAGGCTACAAAAATTTCTTTTTTTTTTTTTAAAGATTTTATTTATTTATTTGACACAGAGAGAGAGATTACAAGTAGGCAGAGAGGTAGGCAGAGAGAGAGAGAGAGAGGAGGAAGCAGGCTCCCCGCTGAGCAGAGAGCCCGATGCGGGCCTCGATCCCAGGACCCTGAGATCACGACCCGAGCCGAAAGCAGAGGCTTTAACCCACTGAGCCACCCAGGCGCCCTACAAAAATTTCTTTTAAATAGAAAAGAGAAATTTTGTAAGAAGGCAATATTAACCTAATCATCATGTAAATATTCTGGATATTCTGGATGAAGGATTCTATGATTACTTCTCTTAGATTCCTAATTCATGAGGCAGATGGGAGTAGGAAGGTGAGGGCAGGAAGAAGGGTTTCTCTTAAAACACATTAGTTGTGTTTTTTTTTTTCAGATAGTGTAACTTGCTTAAATTCCTTATGTGACATTAACAAATTAAACAGCTGTCTTAATGTTAAAAAAAAAAAAAAGAACCAGTCCCATCAAACACACATGGCCATTAGTTAGCTGCCTTTGTGTTGAATAAGGTCTATGACTGATGCAACTTTGCAAGGTTGGTTCTATTCTGTTCTGGTGCCTAGACATTTACCTCATCTCTCTAAAGGATTCTTTTCTTTAAAAAACTGAGGTATGGTTGACACTTAATGTTACATTGGTTTCAGGCGTACAACATAGTGATTGAACACTTCTCTATATTATGCTATGCTCACCATGAGTGTAGCTACTGTTTGTCGCCATATAACGCTGTTACAACACCATTAACTCTATTCCTTGTGCTGAGTCTTTTATGTCTGTGACTTATTTGTTCCATAACTGGAAGCCTGCATCTCCCACTTCAAAAGGATTCTTAAGAGACAATGGCTTATTAGGGTAGTAGGTACTGTCCAGTCTCCTGAATAAAAATATGTATAATCACAGAAAAAGGTTATAAGCAGGATCTTAGGCCAGCCGCCAACCCAGAGATCATATTTGCCAAATCACAGCCCAGAATCTGGAAGGCCTTTTATGTTCTGCACTTTCAGAGCAGTCAGAAGATCTATGATGACACAATCCAGTAGCAGAACTAGGAGTAGAATTCAGGCCTCGTGGCTTCTAGCTCAGGTCCCATTCTACTACATAATGAGTGCTTTCTGGTGTGTATTTCATAAGATGTGAATCAATATTATGTAAAAAGGAGTGCCATGGTCAAGTAAGCTTAGTAAACATTGGATTAAAGAGAGTTAAATGTATTTATTTATGATAAATTTCTCAGAGTCTTGAGAACACCATTTTTTATGTGATCCTCTAAGAAGGGAGATGATAAGGAGTTTCACCAGGTTAATTCATCCTAGAATCCTTTTTTTTTTTTAAGATGTTATTTATTTATTTGACAGAGAAAAACACAGCGAGAGAGGGACACACAAGCAGGGGGAGTGAGAGAGGGAGAAGCAGGCTTCCCGCAGAGCAGGGAGCCTGACATGAGGCTCAATCCCAGGATTCTGGGATCATGACCTGAGCGGAAGGCAGATGCTTAACGACTGAGCCACCCAGGCGCCCCAATCCTAGAATCCTTTTGTGATGGAATATCTGCAAAGCATGTTTTAAGAGATACTACACACTGTTTTGTCTCTTAAATAAGTTGGAGGCTTTTTAACAGATAAATTCATGGCTATTGGAGCAATGACTCTAGCTTAGGAAATGTTGGGAGTTTCAGCTTATATTTCTGGCCCATAGTTGACCGTTGAGGTCAACATAATGGAAGGTCTGACATACCTGACTCGAATGACTACTGGGATGTCCCAAGATAACATTCTATCTATTTTTAGGACCACTGATATCCAAAAACCAAGTTTGTTTAGCTTTGTTTCCCTGTTGTGGTTGCTTTGAAAGTGTTTTGATTCTGCACCTGGCTTGACATACAGAGGAGTCTGCTGGCCTTTCTTGTTGGAATACTTACTCTGTAGAGGGGCTCAAACGTAATAACATGCTGCATTCCAGAAGTTCTTGATCTTTTCTGGGACATGACTCTTTCAGGGGTCTATTAAAAAAAAAAGTTATAGATGCCCCTGTGCTGAAAATGCATATTCACAATATAATTTGTATAAAATTTTGGGATGGTCTTGCAACCCTTTGAAGCTCATCAGTAAATCACTGGTTTAAATCAATGAATCTAGATTCATTGCCCTCAAAGAGAACTTTCTAAAAACAAAATGCACACAAATGCACACACACACAAGAAATGTGTAAGGGTGAGACTTTAAGTTGCCCCTCAGGAGTTATTTTTCTCTTTCTTTTGAGTTCTTGATTCTTGGTGCCTTGTCTACTATATCCTTTTTTTTTTTTTAAGATTTTATTTATTTATTCGACAGAGAGAGAGAGAGATGACAAGTAGGCAGAGAGGCAGGCAGAGAGAGAGAGAGAGAGAGAAGAGGAAGCAGGCTCTCCGCTGAGCAGGGAGCCGGATGCAAGCCTCGATCCCAGGACCCTGAGATCATGACCTGAGCTTAAGGCAGAGGCTTTAACCCACTGAGCCACCCAGGCGCCCTCCTGTATCCTATTTTGATGCTGGCTTTGTCGATGGTGCCGAAGGGCTGCCTATCCTGTTGCTTTAAATGCAGGGTTTGGGGATTTCCTGGAGCTGCTTTAAAATGTCATTCTTTGTTTTTCTTTCTGGAAGCTGCCCTTTTTGGAAAGAGAGACAGAGAGAGAGAGAGAGAGACAGAGAGAGAGAGACAGAGAGGGAGGAGAGAGTGGAGGTTGAAGGGCAAGAAACATGCAGAGAAGAACCATATGGAAAAAGGAAGACAGCTGCATAAAGTAGGTTAGAGGTACTAACTGCTCTCTATAATTTGCCTGGAGCCAGACCTCTGCTCTTCTCTGGGCTTCAGTTTTTATATCCTTATTCAAGCAAGTCGGCCTCACTGGGCCACCTCCTGGGACTTTCTTCTGTCTCAGACCTTCCATGAATCTAACTTCATTTTTCTCATAAACATCTAATAGTACAAAATAATATCTTCTTTGGCTTGCCCTTGACCTCTTCTTATTCTCCACTACTTTTATTTCACTTTGTCCAAAATGGAGGTTTGATTACTTCCCCTCAGTAACTTCCTTTTTTGTGTGTGTCTCTGTCTGCGCAGCACAGACCTCTTGAGCCACCCTCCGCCCCTCTCCAGCCTTCCCTGGTTATGTTTCCCTGTGGCTCAGGCGCTCTTATCACAAGTCACGATCATTCGTCCCCTTTTTTCCCACCGTGAAGAGTCTCTCATTTCCACACGAGGCCCTTGTGCTCTACTGCCTCTTTTGGGAGATGAGCAGAAACTACTGCAGCACAGACAGGAGGAAGGCATAATGGCATCTTCTGTGAGCTCAGCACTCACTGGAGAGAAGAGGATGAATTCTGACAAGTGTGCAGCTTAGCTGAGGATCCCAGGTTCCAGAAGAATGCAAATAAAGCCCTGGAGACACAATTGAGGAGTGTTTCTCTACACTGACTCAACACAATTAGTTCAATGCAGGGTGTGACAGTTGTAGGAACTACTGGAAAAGCATCTGGCTGAATGGTCTTGTGACTGCAAAATTCTGAGGAGCTGGAGTTTATACAGGCTTAAAACTCAGGCCGGGTTTGGAGATGTGTCAAAATACATGGGCTTTTGGGGAAAAGATGATCTGTTGCAGTTCCTGGGCCCTAATTTAGCTTGTTTCTACATCCTAAGGTGGCAGGAGCAATTTGGTGCAGGGTTGTGGGTGAAGGGGAAGGACCCAAAGACAAATGCACCAAGAAAACCTCTCGAAACTTGAATTGGGGAAGTAAAACCTTATTAGCTTTCTTGGTACATACTATTTTAAAATATTGCATCACTTCTTTGTGCTATGCTTCACATTAGTCTATGTTTTTTAGTCTAGGAAAGAGATTCTTGAAAAATGTCCCCATCAACAGCTTGTAAATATCATACTGAGCCTCCTCTACCACCGCTCCCCATCCTTCTTCACTTCTCCTACCTTAAATGGACTCTTGATAGTAGGATCCTGGGGGGGGGGTAGAAGGGGGGAGACTAGAAATGGCTAAGACATTTAACTTTTATTCAAGACACTCAAAGTTGAGTGGCAGAAAGAATCCGATAGAGGCCTAGGTACTAGAAGGTCTGGACCCTGTCCCCCCAGCCTAGCCTGTGTAAGTGACATGGAGACCTCATTCACACTCTGGCTCTGCTACTAACTAGCTGTGTGGCTCTGAGCAACTCACTTAAGTTTTGGGGGTCTCTGTACGTGAAGGGTTTGGACTAAGGATCCCCACATTTCCTTTATCACAAAAGTCCTATGATTACCAGTGACCCACTCAAGCCCCATTTTCCTCATCTTTAAAACAGGGACAGTAATCTGTTCGTCCACTCATAGGGATGGGGTAAAAGTGTATGTGAAAAGCTCAATGTGCCTTAAAACACAATACGAATGTCAGTTATCATCATCATCATTAGAATTCTTTATGCAACTCTCTCTGTCTTCAGAATAGAAGACTCTCTTTCTCCAGTCTTCTACCATTTCTACTAAAGAACAATCCAGTGCCTTATAGGAATTCCTAAAATTCAGTCCTTGGTTTGATGAAGTAGGAGGCAGATGTCAGCTCAGGGAGATGTGGTTGCAAATGACAGTGGTATCTGGAAGTTCTTAAGGAAGTGGGCTAAGGCTTCCATTAGTCCCCAGAGAGAGATGGCCTCTTCTTGGTCTTATACAAGGGCATGAACAGAGCTTACTAACAAACTTGTGTTCTGAGATAGGGCTTTGCCCAGAGAATGAAAAAGCATTGGCAGTTCCAAGAGAATAATGACAATTTGAGGTGCGCCTCGCACCTGTGCATTTCCAAGTCTTCACTGACATGCACTCATCACTACTTCCAACACTACCTCAGCCTTTAGTGTTGGTTGCCTTTGGGGATGTTATCTGAGCTTTGTATTCAGAGAAAGCCCCTGGGCTGAGAATGACAATTCCTCTGTCCACGCCTGGTGGTTAGCTCTTCCCTGTCACCAGTGGCAAACCCTCTCATCTCTGGTCCCCCATTACCAGGACTCTGATGGTGCCCTCCCAGGGCCTTGCCCAGCATCGTGGTGTCAGAACTGGTATGACTCCTTAAAGACTCCCTGCAGGGGTCAACTCCTTCTTCGATGGTGTAAGATTGAGGCATTCAGTCCACCCAGAGGGGAAGTGAAACACCCAAGGCCACACAGCTAGCTAGAGACACAGTCAGTAACCTGTCTTAAGAGGCAAAAACTAGAAACCACTCTCTACTCTCACATCTCCATACACCCTAACAAATTAAACACTCTTGGTGGCCCTCGAGCAATCAATAGTGCTTAAACCTGAGGGGTACAGGGAAGAGGAGAGACATCATGTATGCCTGCCTGATCACATAGCACGGTCTCTGTTGCCACCTCTGAACGGCTGTCTCATCCTAGGCAACAGTGGTGGCCCATCCTATCCTAAATTGGAATGGGTCATTCTTGAAAAAAAACTTGAACTTCCATCATTCTGGATAGAATGAGTTAAGATGAAGGGCTTCCTCCTTTTCTCTCAACCAACAGCTAAGTTAACATAAGCCCATAAGCACAGGGCTTTAGGAAACAGAAAATCAGTATGTGAGCAATTATAAAGTAAAATGAAAGTGCACATTGTGGCCCAGTAGCCTGCGCAGCTCTACGCTTCAGACACTACTTACTCGAAGGTAGAATGTAATGCCTTTTGCCAAGAACACAGCTGGATCAGCTCTGTGCTTTTCACAGAATGGCACATAATAAATATTTGCAGATTGGGGTGCCTGGGTGGCTCAGTGGGTTAAGGCTCTGCCTTTGGCTCAGGTCATGATCTCGGGGTCCTGGGATCGAGCCCTGTATTGGGCTCTCTGCTCAGCGGAGGGCCTGCTTCCCCCTCTCTCTCTGCCTGCCTCTCTGCCTACTTGTGATCTCTCTCTGTCAAATAAATAAATAAAGATCTTAAATAAATAAATAAATAAACAAATAAATAAATATTTGCAGATTGATTTGGTGGGCAAAAACGTCTGGCACTTGCATACTTTTCCATTTTTCAGCTTCTTATTTTTTAATGTTTAGCGCAGGTGGCAGTGTTTAATACGCTGGAAGGAATGTTGATGATAGTGACTGTCATCTATATTTCCCAAACTGGTCTCTAAGTAATACTGATTCTGGGATATCTTGGGGAAAAAAAGCTCTGTGTTTAAATAGGTTGGGGAATGTTATTTAGCTTCGTACTCTGGTCTCTCAAGATTCTCAAGACTAATTAGCTTATTAAAAATACTGAGAAGGGTTGCCCCTCCCCCCCACAAAACCAGCTTTAACTTTGTTAAAACAATTTCTTTCCAAGTTGATTTCATCATGTCCCTCCCACATATTTCTCGTGATATCCATTAAAGTCCCACAAAATTCATGTTCTTTGGAAAATAGCTTGGGAACTATTAATTGAACCTAGTTTTTTAATTTTACTGGTGAAAAAACAGAGGTCCTGAGAGGGGTTGACGTTCTTACAGATAGTTAGTGGGGGAACTGGGACTAGAATCCCATTTCTTTTTTGCGTGGTCTAAACTGGTCAACCACACCCAGCTAGCGGGGCATTCTCTAAGGTGGGTCCTGGGACACCAAACATCATGTGTAGAGATGATGGGTAAAAAGGATATGAACATTTTACTCCATAATGGGTTCTTTTAGGGTAATTTGCTAAAAGCTTTAGGTTGTTTTAGCTGCTTTTAAACATGGGTAATCATATCCCACTCTTTTATTATCTCATAGATCTTGGGGTGCTTGCCCGTTGCAGCCTGCATATGCCATAGGTGCTTAATAAATGTATTAATGAATAAATAAATGAAAGAATTCAGCAAAAGTCAGAGGAGTTTGGTGGCAGGGAGGAAGAAGGAAAGAGTCAAGAACTGAAAAGGAGCAGGCGCCTGGGTGGCTCAGTGGGTTAAAGCCTCTGCTTTCGGCTCAGGTCATGATCTCAGGGTCCTGGGATCGAGGCCCGCATCGGGCTCTCTGCTCAGCGGGGAGCCTGCTTCCCCCCTCTCTCTGCCTGCTTCTCTGCCTCCTTGTGATCTCTCTCCCTCTGTGAAATAAATAAATAAAATCTTTAAAAAAAAAAAAAGAACTGAAAAGGAGTGAGAAAAATAAAAATGTGGAGAAAGGGGGATGGGTGAAAAAAGGAACCAGCAGTTACTACTCAGTGCAGGATCCATGAGCCCTGGCAGAGAAAAGAAGGGAGACAGCTGCAGGTGGTGGAGAAAACAAAAACAAAACAAAACTGAGTGACCAGGAAGCTTTGTTTTTAAAAAAGTAAAAGTGAGTCATAAGGCTGGACATGCCAAGGCTCTTGCCCAGGAGGTGGGAATGAGCATGAAATGCTGAGAAACTGTGAATTCAGATCAAGGTATCTTTATTGCACCAGTACAGGAAATGTGCAAGGTATCTTCTTAAGACCCACAATGATAACAGATGACTAAGACACAAGTCTTGCCATCAACAAGGTGACAGTTTAATGGGGAGGAGAGTTAGGACAGGGACTCAGATAACATAATGCCAGGCAGAATATTTCAACGTCCCCAGAGGTACAAGTCATTCCCGGGAGGAGTCAGGAGACAGGAAATTCACATCAAGTCAGGAGGCTCCAAAAGGCCTGTGGGGGAGAGCCACAAAGCATGAATAGGATTGTACCAGGCAGAGATGGGGGGATAGACAGGCATTTCAAGGTGATATGATAAAGAACCCTCAGGAGGTGGGGAAGCATATAGAACAGTGAGAGGTCCAAGTGGGTTCCAGTGGATTGGGAGGTTGTGGAGACATGGCCAGAAAGTCTCGAAAATCAGAAAGGCCAGAAAGTCACACCATGGGGCCTTGAATGCCTGGCTGAGGTACTGACACTCCAGGCAGGCAATGGGAAGCTACTGAAAGGGTTTTTTTTTTGTTTTGTTTTTCAGAGAAATAATACCATTAGAGATGACTCTCAGGCAGGGTGACTGGGTAGAAAGGGGTAAGTCAGGGGAAGGAGCTCCCTGGTGGGGGAGGAGGCAGTCTGGCTGTCAAAAGACCAACAGACCATTCAGGTGTTGCACGTCAGACAATCAGAAAATCTGGCCAGAGATAATAGCTGAACCCTTTCCGGAGAGCACAGACAACAGAAGGTTCTGGTCATTTCCTCAGGGGATAGGGAAGGAGGAAGAATGAGAGCACAAGATAAGCCAAAGAGAATGTAGCCAAGGAGGAAAGACACCAACAACAGCCAGGCAGGGTACAGGTTTCAATAACGAAGTTATAGCCATGATAGAGAACCCAAAGTCTTGGGGTGAGACTGTGGGAGTTTGAATCCCAGGAGGCTAACTAGTCATGATTAGCACAGGGACTTCAAAGAGTTTTTGAGTGTTTGTTTCCTCATCTGTGAAATGGGAGTGGTTTCCATCTTCAAGGGATGAGGGCATTCACGGAGATAAAGCTCTTAGTGTACCACAGGAGAAGCCCAGGAGTGAACAGGACCCTCGGGAGAAGCAACTGTATAGAGATTAAGGGTATTGGCTTGAGGAGCATCGGAAATGGAGGCAGGGACCCTCTAGAAGCCCAACATTTAGCCGGGATTGCTGACTGCCCTGTAAGAGGAACGGGTGAGCGGGTCAAGGCGGCCTCAGCCTGGTCCTCACCCCAAAGTACAGCCCTTTCGCCCTCCATCCTGCCACGCTCCCCAACCTCCCGCCCCCAGCTTCCCGCTGGCCTCCCACGCCAGCCAGTTCCAGGAGCCCGAGGCGCATGCGCCTTCAGGCGCCCCTGCCCAACTTTCCACGTTTCACTTCCCTCCCTTTTTCCTCCTCAGCTCCCACTCCGTCGCCCCGATTGGCCAGCGGGCCTCCCCACTTCGGCCAATAAACGCCGCTCTCTCGCCCCCGTGTTACTGGGTAGAACAAAACAAAAACAAACAGAGCGAGAGGGGGCAGAGGCGCTCTGAGGCGGCGGCAGAGGCTGAGCGGAGAGGGCTCTCGGCCGGCGGACCGCGGACCTGGGCGAGCAGTGGCGACGGTGGTGGCCCGAGGGGTCAGTAGCAGCGGGGCGGCTCGCACGCTCGGAACGACTGCGCTCTCTCCCGCAGCCCGGTCTCTCCTCGGAGGCAGCCGCACGTTGGGATGGAGACGGGGAGGGGGCCTGAGGCCGCGGCCGAGTCGGGGCCGGGCCGGGTGGGTGGGAGTCCGGGCTCCCCCTCGGAGCCCCGCAAGCAGGCCGCGGCCGCCCCAACGCCCCGGGCTGCGGAGGGCGGGCCCCGGTTCTCTCCCGGGCCGAGGCCCGGAGTGCGGCGGCGCGGG
>LNAC01000201.1:1152985-1197807 GCA_002007465.1 Ailurus styani | reverse complement strand
GGGCTGCGGAGGGCGCGCCCCGGTTCTCTCCCGGGCCGAGGCCCGGAGTGCGGCGGCGCGGGTCCGCCCCCTCCCGGACCCTCTCCTGGCTGAGCGGGGTGCGCGGGGCGCTCGCCAGCGAGGGGCTGCTCCTCATCCCCGCGAAGGCCGAGTTTTCATTTTTACGTGGAGGGGGGACGTTGGGAGGCGTGTTTCTGGCCTGACTGAAATCTTGTGAGGAAGGTTCGCGCCCTCCCCGCCCTCCTGGTCTCCCTGGCGGGCCCCGGGCCGCTCCGGTCCAGCATCCCCCGGGGCCGGCCTGCACTGGGGCCCGCGGGGTCCCGGCCGGCGCCCGCGGCGGGGAGCGAAGCCAGGCGCTGCGGGAGGGGCCGCTGGGAGGCCGACACGTGCTCGCCTCCCCGGCCCTGCGCGGACTTGGGGCGAAGGGTCGCTTTTTTAGTTTAAATGAAAATCTCCCAGAGAAAACAAAGACAGGAAGGGAGCCCTCTTTCTGTGAGACGCAGGCCGTTTCTGCTGCATTCGTCAATGTGGTGCTGCCGTGTACACGGGGAGGGGTCGTATTACCCCCTCTCCCCCGCTTCGAAAACCGCAGAAGTCGGTCTCTCCGTCTCCCATACCCCTGTGAGACCCGGCTGTGTAACCAGCAACTGTGCAGTATCTGCAATGATGAAAACGATCAAAAAATTCAGCTTCGTGTGAAAAAAAAAGTCGCCGCCTGTTTTTACTTGTATTTTTACTGCTTAGTTTTAGAATTTTGGCATTCTTACTAGTGTGAGTTTTTTTAGAAACCACCGTATACTCTTCTAAAGGGGGAGCTCTGCAAATGCGTTCTGAATTTAATTATTGGTATTTATGCCGTTAACCTACCTTCATTATAGGTTTCTTAAATTCCTTACTATCTCAGCGGGGATCTTTGAACTATATTTTGATTGGTTCTTCTGTTGAAGTAGTGAAAAAGGAAAAATAGTTGCTGGGAGTGCAAAACAAATGACACTTTGGTATTTTCTGTACTGCTTCCTTTTGCATGATAGTGGTTGAATACTTTTAGCCCATTTTATTTTGGTGCTAATTAGCTGTGGTTGTAGCCCTGGAATGAATTCAGATAATTTTCTGGTTAACATACGGCCTAAAATTGACTCCAAAAACTGTCAAGAGTGGTTTATGAGGTGTATTTCAGGAAACAGATTTTTGGGGTGGTGGACTGGTGGGAAGGTGAGGCTCTGTCTCCTAGCGAATGTCATAGCATTTGAGTACTTCTGGTTCTGTGTTTCTGTAAAACACATTGAAGAAATGAAAACTGTTTGTTAGCCTTGATTTTGTCAAATTTCTATGTATACTTTTGTTTTCTTACTGAAAATTAGTTTTATCGTTTAGTTTTAAGGATGTGGTATTTAGAATTTTTGCTTTATGTAGTTTAAGTTTGGAGCAAAAATCTTACGGATTGTTAAGTAACCTGGAAATAAGCTCCACTGTTTTGAAGAAAGGAAAAACATGCAATGTATCTTTATCTTTCTCTAAATTCTTAAAATGTCTGTGTTGCTATCAAGTGTGACTGAGTTCTTGATTGCTTTATCACTGCCTAAAGACAGAGACAAGGTTTTTTTTCCCCCCTTCCTAGTTAGGATTACTAAATAAAAACAAATATGGTAAGTTCTAGATGATAGTCATACTTAGTAATTTTCTTTGCCCAACTGAATGTCTTTTGTGTAATAGTTTAAAATAAATACTATTTTTAGTGTTTGGAAAGTAGTAGTTAAAGATCTGATATAACAGTAAGAGTCTGGGCGCCTGGGTGGCTCAGTGGGTTAAAACCTCTGCTTTCGGCTCAGGTCATGATCTCAGGGTCCTGGGATCGAGGCCCGCATCAGGCTCTCTGCTCAGCAGGGAGCCTGCNCTGCTGTACCGTACATCCGCCTTGTCTCTCTGCCTGCCTCTCTGCCTACTTGTAATCTCTCTCTCTGTGTCAAATAAGTAAATAAAATCTTTAAAAAAAAAAAATAACAGTAAGAGTCTGTTTTTTTTTTTTTTTAAAGATTTTTATTTATTTATTTCACAGCGGGAGAGAGATCACAAGGAGGCAGAGAGGCAGGCAGAGAGNGAGAGCCCGATGCGGGCCTCGATCCCAGGACCCTGAGATCATGACCTGGGCCGAAAGCAGAGGCTTTAACCCACTGAGCCACCCAGGCGCCCAAGAGTCTGTGTTTTAATAAGCTTCTGTCTGTTAGCCCTAAAAAAGAACATTTTTGTGGGATATTAAAATCTTGTATTGAACTCGTGTAGGCAGTACTGGATTGGGAAGGTGTGGGTTCTGGTTCTTCCACCGAGCACTGTCTTTGGACAGATCACCTGCACCTACTTTCTCTGAATTTGTTTAGTTGTTTGCAAAGTGGAGTAAATAGGTCAAGGTTGTTCTGAGACTACATGAAATAATGCCTGTAAAATTCTCTGAAGTATAAAACATGTTTTATGTTTTTATAAACATCAGTTATAATAATTTCATTTCCTTTAGTAGCTAGGTTCTGCAGAAAGTATTCTCTCAAAGAATACTTGCATCAAGTATGAAAAAGACTTCAATGTAAATCTAGTTTAAAAAGCTCATACATACATCATAACACATTTTCACTTTCCTGTAACATGTAACTCATATAAAATGAAACATACGGCATTTTTAGACATGGAGAACACAAAGTGCCTAGGTTTGCAAACTGTTTTTGTTCATATATTTATATGAATCTCTATAGGCATATCTTTTAATGGTAATTTTTTCTCCTAAATCCAGAGTTGTTGGAAATTATGATATTGAGAAGTCATATAGAATTACATAAGTCTGTTTATTCTGAGTAGAATTGGAGTGATACACCATTTTCTTAACTTCTGAAGTGGTATGATAGCATCCATGTAGCCTAAGGATTATGCCATATTAAGAAATTTTATCATGGTTAGCATTAAGGTGTGTGTATTTTTGTTTTACAGAATAATAACCTTTTCTGGATCAAGGGACTATCAACCTTTTAGATGTTAAAATAGTATATATTAAGGAATTTAAAAATTAATTGAGGGGTACCTGGCTGAGTCAGTCTGTGGAGCATGTGACTCAATCTCCCAGTCATGAGTCGAAGGCCCACATTGGACCTAGAGTTTACTTAAAAAAAAAAAAAAAAAAGTCGAGTCCCAGGAGGCATCATATATTATTATCCTAAAATGACATTTAAAACTAGACTATGTTATATGAGAAAGATATGCCTTCCTGCAATTAGTTTATTAGTCATTTTCATTAATTTGTGCATTTTGTATCTTGAAAGCACACTGCTAGTGAAATGATTGGGAGGGCTTATATCTAACCTACATGACTTGAACAGATCAGTGCTTAAGTACTGTAAATCATTATTTTAAAAATAGTTACAGAGACATTCTAAAATCATTTGGTTACACCTTCTGGTAATAGTTTTCATGAAAATATATTTTGATAGTCTTTCAGTGAACAAATTTATATCACTAAGTTAAATAAGAGGTAACTGAGTTCATCAGAACCTTCAGCATTAATAAGTTTTAGGCCATGTTGAAACTGAGGTCTATAATACTGAGATGCTAGTGCCATTGTAGTTATTTCTTTTTCAAAGGCAAGGTTTTTTGTTTGTTTGTTTATTTTTTAAAGAGAATGGGGGAGGCATCTGGCTGGCTCAGTGTGGAGAGGATGCAGCTCCTGATCACAGGGTTGTAAATTTGAGCCCCATTTTGGGTGTAGAGATTACTCAAATAACAAATCTTTAAATTTTTTTTTTATTTAAAAGGAGAATGAGTTTTTCAGATTATGAAAATAATACTCTCATTGTAGAAAACACCACTTAGAAAAATTTCTCCCAATCTCAAAGTCTTATAACTAATTATGGACACCTAGGTGATGAAATGGCCAACCTATCTGCCTTTAGATATGTTGTAATGTGAAAAATTAACATAGTCATGTGATACGCTTGATTAAAACTGTTGCTTGCATTTTGTAGTAGTTCTTAAAATTCATTGGTAGTGAACTATCCAGTATTATGTACATCAGATCAATTATGAAGTTTGGTAGTCCTAAAAAATTTGGAGTATGTATATACTGCTTTAATTTTACTTCCAAATTAAAGGGGTGCCTTGGCATATTCAGAAAAATGGTTTTTTTGGGTTTTTTTTTGTGGACAAAGATACACTTGTCAGGAAGATTGAAATAAGTGTTAATAGTGGTAAACTATTTTTCAAAGTAAAGAGAGCTCTTTATTGAAAAATGAAATTATGTGCTTTTTTTTTTTCTTACAGTGATTAAGTAAATTCAGTTTACCTTAATTATGTCAGTTTGGAAGATACTGAAACTTTTTTCTTTTTAGGGAAATAGATCCCAAGGGAAGAAGACTTCCACTAGTAATTTAATCAGTGCAAGCAACATTAAGGAACTATGGATGTAGAAAATGAGCAAATACTGAATGTAAACCCCACAGGTAAGTAAGAATATTTTGAACCTTGACTGTATTGTTGGCATATTTGAGGTCCTACAGAATTTTATGAAAACATAGTATTAAAACCATCTTTTTACTTTAAAAACCATCTTATTTGTGCTACAAGAAAGTGAGTTATATAATTTTTATAATGAAGTTTGTGATTCTTTTTCTTTTAAATATTTGAGAGAGAGGGAGGGAGAGAACAAGCTGGGGGGGGAGGGGCAGAGGAAGGGGGGAAGAGGGAGAAGTGGACTCCTTGCTGAATAAGGAGCCCAACCCCAGGATCCTGGGATCATGACCTGAGCTGAAGGCAGATGCTTAACCAGCTGAGCCACCCAAGTACCCGTGTGATTCTTATTTTTATGACATGTCCTTATTTTTCTGTCCATCCTTTCACATTCCATACATTCTTATTCTCCACTCTTTATAATAAACTGTAAGGTACAGAATGGAGAAGAATAGTAAACCTGTTCATTAATACTTTCAAATGAGCTATTGATATCTATAATGTAAACTATTACTGGTATTTTTGATCTCTTTCCTAATTAATAATTTCTGTTATATTATTTATGGTATTTTTCTTGATTTTCCATGGTGCTTCAGTAGCACCTTATCATAATGGTTTTGTGGAATAGAGGTTTAAATGTTGAGTAACTTCAGACAACTTAAAATGTATTTATAACTTTCAGAATAATCTTAAATAGGATTTTGAAATATTCTGAATGGTGAGAGCTTTTCCTGTTGGTATATTTTAGATAATTCTTTGCTTTATAATTTTATTAATACTGAAACATTCACTGCTTTGTAATTTAAAAATATCATTTCATTTTTTAATACTATAGTTTTATTTTTTCAATGACTAATTCATTGTGTCCAAATTATATAGTTTTCTTTGATCTGAACGCTTTGAAGTTGAAACCTCTTCGCTTTTTGTATTTATAAACCTGATTTAAAGTGTGCTAGAAAATTATAGTTGAAAAAAAATTATTGCAATAATTATTATTTTGGTGCTGCTGTGTACAATAGCTATGTGAATACTTGTTTTTAGGATTATAAATGGGCATCATATCCCTGGTTCATTGAAGTGGGGATGGTAAGAATGTATTTTAAGAATCTATTTCACATCGGGCACCTGGGTGGCTCAGTGGGTTAAAGCCTCTGCCTTCGGCTCAGGTCATGATCTCAGGGTCCTGGGATCAAGGCCTGCATTGGGCTCCCTGCTCGGCAGGGAGCCTGCTTCCTCTTCTCTGCCTGCCTGCCTGCCTGTCTGCCTACTTGTAATCTCTCTCTCTCTCTGTGTTAAATAAATAAATCTTTAAAAAAAAAAAAGAATCTATTTCACATATAGTTAATTGCTGCTTTTCTGTACTGCCCAGTATCATAGCTGCTAACCACATGTGACTGTTGAGCACTTGAAATATGACTTGTCTGAATTGAGATGTCCTGTAGATGCAAACGTAAGATTTTGAGACTTAGTATGAATGAAATACCTCGGTAATTTTTATATGGACTCTGTGTTCAAAATCTGTAACAGTCCTAGTAGTTTATTTATATTTATTTATTTAATTTTTAAAAAAGATTTATTTATTTATTTATTTGACACNTTTTTTTTAAAGATTTTATTTATTTATTTGACACAGAGAGAGAGATTACAAGTAGGCAGAGAGGCAGGCAGAGAGACAGGGAGAGGAGGAAGCAGGCTCCCTGCTGAGCAGAGAGCCCGATGCGGGCCTCGATCCCAGGACGCTGAGATCATGACCTGAGCCGAAAGCAGAGGCTTTAACCCACTGAGCCACCCAGGCAACCAGTCCTAGTAGTTTAAATCAAACATATTAAAATTAATTTCACTTGTTTCTTTTTAATATGGATTCTAGGAACTTTAAAGTTACTTGTTTGGCCTTCATTATATTTCTGTGAGACAGCACGACTCTTAAGTTTTATATATTTTGTTTTCTGTCTATAACAGGTCCTAGTTCTTTTAACCGTTCTTCTTGATGCCTCTGGCCAGAACTGCCTTAATATAAAGGACTTGTAGTTCTTCAATACTTGGATGGGCCTAAGACAGACCTTTGCTATAAATTCTTCCTGTAGCAAATAGTCGAAGTCAGACTAGTGTATTAATTTCAACTTCTACTTTGACCAGCTCTGTTACTTTGGGGGAAGTAGGTTATTTGCTCTGACCTTCAGTTTTCTCATGTTGTATAAAACTGGGGTACGAATGCCCTCTCTATAGGTTTATCGGTAGGATTAAATGAGATTATAGTGTATGTGTATCATGCCCATAGCACTTATTTTGTATGTAACAAATGAAAATGTGCTAATATTGTTAATCTTGATTATGCCAATCAGTGGACCATTAACTGAAAATTTGATTGTTTGCTACTGTGATACTGTAAGTTAGATTGGTTACTACTGAGATGCCAGAGAATTTAGAAGGGAAATTAGTACACAGTGGAAAACAATTTTGCAGTTGCCACATTATATGTACTCAGGTTTTTTATCTTTTGTATTTTGGTTTTCTTAAAGTCAGATCAGTGGTGGTTATGGAACCCTAAAATCTAGGTAAATATGGGCACCTAGATGGCTCAGTCGGTTAAGTGGCTGACTTTTGATGTTAGCTCAGGTCATGATCTCAGGGTCCTGGGATTGAGCCCCACATTGGGTTCCATCCTAGTGGGGCGTCTGCTTGAGGATATCTCTCCCTTTCCATCCTGCACTCCCTGCTAGCGTGTGCACTTTCTCTCTCTCAAATAAATCTTAAAAAAAAAAAAGACTAGGTAAATATGAACAGCTAAATACAAAAGAGTAGTTGATGGAAACATGGGTTAAAAATTACAAGATAACATATACCTAGGTATGTTCTGCTGCAGTCGTACAAACATATTTGAAAGGTTATTAGAATAGTTGAAATTCAGTTGTTGGAAACATGTTGAAATTGAATACTTTAGTACTCCAAGTGATAGTTTAAATTAGCATTTTATTGTAATTTGAAGTCCTTTATCTTCTGGGTGAGTTTAGTGTTTTCCATAATTATAGAATAATGAAAGCAATATGTTACAGGTAGATGTTTAATATTTTCTTCACCTGCCTACTCTTACTTGAAATTCCATCTAACTTGTCTGATCTCTGGTCTTTTTTTCTCCTTCCTCTTACTCTTCTGCTTTTCTCTCTTTATAATCACTCCCTTGTCCTGTCTCTTAAACTGTCACTATTCTGCTGTACTCTAGCTCTGTATTTTCTACAGTTAAAATCATCTGAGATTTAAACGTGGATTTGAATCCTTGCCACAGGATATGTAACTTTTCTATGAAACATCTTCTCTCTGTAAATTGAGGATGAACAGCTTTGTGAAGATAATAGACCATGTATGTAAAGTGATAGATATGTAACTTTTCTATGAAACATCTTCTCTCTGTAAATTGAGGTTGAACAGCTTTGTGAAGATAATAGACCATGTATGTAAAGTGCCAAGCATAGAACCTGGTATCTAGTAGTAACAACGATGATGGTAATGACAAAAGAAGTTGCACTACTGCTATGACTTCTACTGCTATTTGTCATTGTAGTAGTTTAGTTATGATGATGGTTGTGATGATTGTCTCAAACTCACCCTCTAACTCTAACTTCCTGTCTTAGTCTAAAAACTTTTTTTAAGACTACATTTCATGCTTTTGTTTAAAAGCGCTCTATTTTTTGAGTGTTGCTTTCTTATTTACCCCGAAGTTATTACCCTTGATTTTTTTCAGTTAGTGAATGAATTATTTTAACATTTTCTTAGCTGGTCTTCCATTTTGTAGTTTCTTTTTTTCCTAATATAGTCTGTATTTCTTTGCTAAATTAATCCCTCCATTATTACCTATGATACCAAACCTAAGCTCTGACCCTTTGAATGTGGGAGTGGTCAGCAGTTACTCTGATAATGTAAGCAGGGGCAAGATCATAAAGGATCTTAAGTTATAAGGTAATGAGTTTAAACTTTATTTTGACCCAGTGGGAATACCTTCAAAGGGTTTTCAGTGGAGGCATGTTTTAGAAAATTAGTTTTCATGCAGTTTGGAGAATGGTGTGAAGATTGAAGGCACAAAGACTATTTAGGAGACTAATGATGTAATTGGACTCTACTTACTGTTATGTTTGTTTTTTATTACCACAGTGTTCTTAACTTTTATACTTTTGTCAAGAATTATAAAGATTTCAACACATCTGTTTCTTATAGGTTGATTTAAGGAATTTTCAGTTTCAACATATTAAAACGTGTTAAAGCCTATACACATATACTTGACACAGTCTAATTACATTTAGGAAATGTAAAACCATTTGAGGGATTCTGCTCTGACTTGAGTTAGCCATAATGAACAAAACTGTGGCCCAAGGGTAACTAATTCAGTAGTTTACCAACTTAGAAAGTTTTCAGAGCAAAGCCAACTGTCTTCATGCCATTGATCTCCACAGACATTTGAGTTGATAGTATGAAGGGTACTCTGTTAGGTGCTGAGGGTACAGAGAACTACAGGTAAAGCCATAGTTCCTCTTTTGAGGCTTATGACTTATTTGGAAAAGCAAGACTGCTACATAAATCAGAAATAACAGAGTGGTTTCCTTAATGTGGTAAATGAACGGTGTGTGGGCATTAGTATTATTGTGGCTAGAATTGTTAGGAAAGTTTTTATGGAGGAAATAAAACTTGAGTGTATCCTAAAGGATTTTGATAAGTGAAAAGAGCAGTGGGAATGACATTCTAAATGGGACCATTGGAAACTCCAAATATGTTGCTGTCTTTCAGGGGATAATAGATTCAATCTTACATAGCCTGGAAGATTGTTAGAAGGTGATAAGTAATACAAGTCAAGTTTGGAGAGGTGAATTAGAGATTTGAAAGCAAGCTTTATCTCCCCCCACCCCCAAGCTTTACCTTTGAAAACAGTGAATCCTCAACAGTTAAGCTCAATAATCATATGTGATCCTTTATTTGCCAAGTACCTTTCAGGCTCTTTGGATTAGTAATATTTCCTAAGTGTCTGTAATTAATCATGAGTTGTTTGGCAAGTTATTTAAACACTCTCAGCCTTAGTTTCTTTTCCTGTATTAAGATCCTGTGTATAGTAAATAGCTCTCAAACTTGTGGGTAAATGACAAAACATCCAGCACAGTGCCAGATAAATAATAGTAGGAATTCTGTAAATATTAGTTTATCTTTCTTCTCTTCAAGATTCTTAGTATTTTCTTACTATCTCCAGTTACTTAACTCTTTAGCTCACAAAAGTCTAAAGGTTTTGTCTGTGGTTGTACATTAACATAGGTTTTATTTTCTAAACATACGAGTTAACATGCTTTTATTAAACTTTGCTCATCATAATTCACTTAGTTTACTTTCTGTGATAATGTGAAGAGTAATCCTGTTTAGTTGTCACTTATTAGATCAACTCATGAATTGTCAATATGTCACTGTTACTGACCTAAAATATAGTAATTTCATGTGATTCAACCGAATATAACTTATGATAACTGGTGTAACAGTGGGTGATTAAAGTACTTATGTAGCATTTTCTTCCTTCATTTTCCTCTTTAAGATCCTGATAATTTAAGTGACTCTCTCTTTTCTGGTGATGAAGAAAATGCTGGGACTGAAGAAATAAAAAATGAGATAAATGGAAATTGGATTTCAGCATCCTCCATTAATGAAGCTAGAATTAATGCCAAGGCAAAAAGGCGCCTGAGGAAAAACTCATCCCGGGACTCTGGCAGAGGCGATTCAGTCAGTGATAATGGAAGCGAAGCCCTTAGAAGTGGAGTAACTGTACCAACCAGTCCAAAGGGAAGGTTGCTAGACAGGCGATCCAGATCTGGGAAAGGAAGGGGACTACCAAAGAAAGGTTGGTGTATTCCATGAACAAAGAAACAAATAGAATATAATATGACCTAATACTTAAACTATGGTGTCCTTGTTCTAGGAATGCAAGAAATTTAAACAATGATAATGTAAGATTTTATGATTTATATATGTTTTTACAAAGTAATAATCTGAGGACCATTCCACTTTTTCTTTAAGTTGAGCCTTTTTTCTGGATGAGATTGTTTTCTTGAGCAGAACTCTGTTATTTTCAGCAAAATGCACATGAATTTTGTGTACAGTTGTGAATTGTGCATGTATTCTCTAACTTTGCTTGAAAGTAGGGTCAGAAATTCATCATACCTGGGGGACCTGGCTGGCTCAGTCAGTGGAGTATGTCACTCTGGATCTTGGGGTCATGAGTTTGAGCCCCATGTTGCAGGTAGAGATTACTTAATAAATAAAAGTTAAAAGCTATTCATCATACCTATTGTCTAATGAATGTAATTATGTTCTTTGTTAAAAATACAGGATAAATATGTATTAGATTGGTAATAAGTGGATCAGAATTTTAATGATTTCATAGATCTGGTTCCGAGTTCATTTATTCGTTCTTTTTTTCTTTCTTTCTATTCAGTCACTCAATTTATTAAAAGATTTTATTTTTTAAGTAATCCTTATACCTAATGTGGGGCTTGAACTTGCAACCCCGAGATCAAGAGTTGCATGCTCTCCCAAGTGAGCCAGTGAGGAGCCCCCCAAGTTCTCTTCAGTTCTCTCTTGGTTACTGGAGTGGAATGATTTTTTTTAAGATTATATTTAATTATTTTGAGAGGGAGAGCATGAGTAGGGGGAGGGGCAGAGGGAGAGAGAATCCCTGAACAGACTCCCCCACTCAGTGAGGAGCTGTATGTGGGCCGTATCCCAGGACCCTGGGATCATGACCTGAGCTGAAGGCAGACATTTAACCGAGGCATCCCAAGAATGGTCTTTTTTTCACTGCTATGTCCGATGCTTGGAGTATTGATTAGCAGTTGCAGATGCCTAAGTATTTGTTGATGAGGAATGTTAGCTTTGGTCTGTGGTAGGATTTTGATATAATTTGGAGATTTCACAGCTTCTGAATTGTGTGAACTTCAGTTTATAGCCTAGGATTCTTGTAAAATGTTTTTTGATTGGTCAAAAACTATTATTTTTGTTGAATGGCTTTACAACCAGTGGTTACATCAAAATGAATCCTAATAGACTCTGTTTTGCTATAGTCTTGATATAAAAAACAACCTCAAAAAAAATTGGTGAAACTGAAAAGTTCTTTAAAAATACTGTAGTCTATTAAGGATTATAAAAATATTTCAGGGGCGCCTGAGTGGCTCAGTGGGTTAAAGCCTCTGCTTTCGGCTCAGGTCATGATCTCAGCGTCCTGGGATCGAGGCCCGCATCGGGCTCTCTGCTCAGCAGGGAGCCTGCTTCCTCCTCTCCCTGTCTCTCTGCCTGCCTCTNAGGGCGCCTGGGTGGCTCAGTGGGTTAAAGCCTCTGCTTTCGGCTCAGGTCATGATCTCAGCGTCCTGGGATCGAGGCCCGCATCGGGCTCTCTGCTCAGCAGGGAGCCTGCTTCCTCCTCTCCCTGTCTCTCTGCCTGCCTCTCTGTCTACTTGTAATCTCTCTCTCTGTGTCAAATAAAATAAATAAAATCTTAAAAAAAATATTTCAGTAAGTTTATGTAGAAAAACCACTTTGAAAGTTGGAATTGTTAAACTTTAACTGGTTAGTTTGTAAATAGAGGTACAGAGAAATAGTGATCAGTGCAGTTAATGCTTAAATGGTTCAGTTATTTGTAACATATTGCCAGTTGTCAAGTATAGTTTAATGTGTACTATTCCAGTGATCCAAGAAAAAAAAGGTTTAAAGTATAATTTAACTGGAGAAAAAACTGGCATAGAAATTAAAATATAGTTTTTTGACTTATTTAATTAATATCTGAATATCTAGAATTCAGTTAAAATTTATGAAGTTAACTTTGTGTTCTTTCTCAATTCTAAACTTTTTCAGGTGGTGCAGGAGGCAAAGGTGTCTGGGGTACACCTGGACAGGTATATGATGTGGAGGAGGTAGATGTGAAAGATCCTAATTATGATGATGACCAGGTATCAATGTTTTACTTTATTTTTTTAATCTATGTTTTTTGACTTCATATCTGTAATTTACTCATATATTTGTCAAATTATACATTCTATATCTATACTCTGTGCCTGTCAGATCATGTATATATGATTTATAAGTTTGTGTGTGTGCGTACAGATATACACATAATATGTATGTATATGTGTATACGCACATTAGTATCTGTGTCTAAATCATATATATACTCAGTCCTTTTGGACTTTTAGGTAAATTTTGGATTAGGAAATCAAATTAACTGATAATGATATATATATAATTTTCATTTCATTTCTGAAGTGAGTCAAAAGTAGGTCTTTACAGATTTAGGATGATTGAATTGACTTTTTTTTTTTAGATTTTATTTATTTATTTGAGGCGGGTGTTGGGGGAGGGGTGGAAGGAGATGCCAACTCCCTGCTGAGCAGGGAGCCCAGTGCAGTTTTAATCTCAGACCCCTGGGATCATTTCTTGAGCTGAAGGCAGATGCTTAACCAACTGAGCCACTTGAGGCGCCCCAAGTTGACTATTTTTTCTTTTAATATTCATTTATTTGAGAGAGAGAGAGACTGGGAGAGGAGCAGAGGGAGAGAATCTTCAAGCAGGCTCTCTGCTGAGTGCAGAGCCCACCATGGGACTCGAACTCAAGACCCATGAGATCATGACCTGAGCTGAAATGGAGTCAGATGCTTAACTGACTGAGCCACCTAAGCACCCCTGAGTAGACTGTTTTTCCATAAATTCTGTTGAGTTAGTAGTTTGTATAGTAATGATAATTGAGAAGAATATATATTCTTTTGAACATCATTAAAGAGTTATAGATATTAGGTTCCTTTTAAAATACTACTGTTCAGGATGGTAACTCTGGTAAATTTTATTTTGGGAACATGACTATCTTTTTTCAATGTTAAGAATGTAAATTTTGTTTTTCTTATGCTGTGCCTTTTATTCCCATGACTTACACATTCCATAACTAGAAGCCTGTGTCTCCTACTCCCCTTCACCGGTCTTGCCCCTCCCCTCTGGTAACTGTCAGTTTGTTCTGTGTTTACAGGTCTGATTCTTTTTGTTTATTTGTTTGTCTTTTGTTTCAGATTCCACATATGAGTGAAATCATGTGGTATTTGTCTTCCTCAGTCTTATTCACTTAGGTCCATCCATGAGAATGTAAATTTTTAATAGATTTTATAGAAAACATGTATATTTATTTTTTAATGGAAAATTTCTGATTTATACAGAAGTAGGATAGTGTAATGAACATGCTTGTACTCCTCTCCCAGCTTTACCAACTTCAGTAATTAATAACTCGTGTTCAATCTTGTTTTATCCTGTACCTCTATTTATTTTTCTTCTTGTATCTCCCTGCACGTACCCCGCATTGGATTATTTTGAAACAAATCCTGGATATTATGACATCTTTTATAAAGTACTGTCTTTGTATGAGGTAATACATGGTGATGAGAATTTTAGACAGGAAATTATCAGGGTATGTGTTAGATTGTTTTTATTCCATATTCTTTGTATATACTTATCTATTTTAGCTAACTGTTGGACAGATTTCTGAGAGCTTCTGAGAACAGGAAAAAATGTAGGATTTAAATACTATAGAATCTTTGCTAAGTATTCTAATCTTAACATACAGTCTTTCAAGTGTATGTTGTTAGAAACTAATCACAAGTTGCATATAAACATTTCCGGGTGTTTTTGCAGACAACAAAGGGGATAGAAAATTGAGATTAATCTTCCTTTTTTTGAAATTTTAGTTGAATAATGCTTTTCCTTAGAAATTTTAAAATTTATTTAAAAAAATTTTTTAAAGATTTTTATTTACTTATTAGAGAGAGAGAGTGTGAGCAGGGAGGAAAGAGGGAGAAGCAGGCTTCCTGCCTGATGTGGGACTCGATCCCAGGACCCTGGGATCATGACCTGAGCTGAAGCAGATGCTTAACCAATTGACCCACTCAGGCGCCCTCATTAGAGATTTTTTTTAGTCACGATGACACTGATTCTTGTTATATAGGGACTTTTATTATAATACTAATCATGAAATCTTTGGTTCCTCCATTTTTTTTAAGATTTTATTTATTTGAAAAAGAATAGAGAGCACTAGAGGGGGGATTGTTTCTCTGCTGAGCAGGGAGCCTGATATGGGACTTGATCCTGGGACTCCAGGATCATGACCTGAACTGAAGGCAGTCGCTTAACCAACTGAGCCACCCAGGTGCCCGGTTCCTCCATTTTTTTAAATTTTATTTTTTATCAGTACTTTATTTGAGAGAGAACACAAGCATGGGGTGAGGGGGCTGCGCAGGGAGCCAGATGTGGAGCTCGATTCCAGGATCCCGAGGTCATGAGACACTGATAGGCACTCAGCTGACTGAGCCACCGGGCACCCCCCTCCATTTTTTTTTTTTTAAGAAAGTGAAGTTTTAATGAGAATACTAGGTATGATAGGAAGCCATCTTAAAGCTTTTTGGTCAATGAAAGATTGGTTTTGTGAGAGAGATAAAAAATTAATATATCAGGAGTTGGGAGCAAGTCATATTTGCTATGTTGGTGGTTCTAATCTCTATATTAGTTTATTCAGATTTGTAAAAAAAAAAAAAGTGACATAGATTCTGTTTTAGTATCAGTGATCAAAACATGTAGCATATCTTTTTCTTGCCCTGAATGAGGGTGGAATAAAAAATCGTTTGGAATATAAAGTCAGAATACAAAATTAAAAACCAAAATTAAATTTTATTTTTAAGTTAGAATATAAAAAATACATAATTTACATAATTTATATTTAAATTTTAAGTTGGAATAAAAAATTAAAAATACAAAATTTGAGGGGTGCTTGGGTGACTTAGATATCCAACTCGTGATTTCAGCTCAAGTCATGATCTCAGGGTGGTGAAATTGAGCTCTTGCTGGGCGTGGAGTCTACTTAAGATTCTTCTTTCTCCCTCTGTCCCTTCTTCCCCTGTGCTTGCTTGCTCTCTAAAAAAAATAAATAACAAGTAAAAAATTTTTAAAAATTTCAGTTTATATGAATATTTTGTTATTAATTTATAACTCTTTCACCTCCTTTCCTTCCTAGGAAAACTGTGTTTATGAAACTGTAGTTTTGCCTTTGGATGAAACAGCATTTGAGAAGACTTTAACACCAATCATACAGGAATATTTTGAGCACGGAGATACTAATGAAGTTGCGGTAGGTTTAAAATTGCAAGTATGATTTATTTAATATAGGAAAGAAAACACTATTAAAAGCAGAACATCATATCCAAAATGATCTTGGATCACTGAATAAGTTTAAGCATTTTTTTTTTGCATAAATGAATTTCTAAGACATGGAGTAAAATTTCCTTAATATAGATTAGTTCTTTCCTATTTGGGCTGTGATGAGGACTATATGCCATTTCTTTCCCTGAAAAATGGCACAGTAATATTTTAATAATTCTTGTAATTATATATTTTTGTAATTGAAAGTGTATAAAATAATAATAATTTCTAGCATCTATGGATTTTTTCAAACCTCTTCAGGGATCTCAGTTAAAAATGTCTGATTTAGTTCTATTTTTTTGACATTTATTTCCATGCTCAGGATTAAGATAAAATTTATCTTTGTATTATGTCCAAAAGAAACAGAACACAGATATAAAGATTTGAATAAGAATGTATGTAGAAACAAAGAGAACAAATGTGGTTTTGAAACATAATTTGTATGGGAACATTTTCTGTGTTATGAATTGTTCATAAAGTAAATCTTAAAAGGTAAAATAAAACTACCTAACTAGGATTGCAGACTTAAAGTACTAAAATTGCAACTCTTTCTTTTTCTTTTTCTTTTTTTAATTGCAGCTCTTTAAAAGGCTTTTATAATTTAGATTCTTATACTTCAGACTGGCTTTCTTGGTTTGTCTGATACCATGAAGTTTGATATCTTTAGATTTGTAGGACTTAAATATAAAACAACTTGTTCAGTGCATACCATGCGAAGGAATTTGTAATAGGTGATGCCTGCCCTTTATGAAGCTCAGTCAAGTGAGGGAAATGATACATATAATGTGAAGCCTTCTATTGTAGAGGAAGAGTTTAAGTCCTGTAAGGGTAGACTATTAAAATCCTATCTACCTAGCGTGGGACTAGACATATACTATGTATGTATTATTAACTGAGTAGTACTGTAAGCAGAGTGTTATGGAAGCATAAAATGGAGAGTAATAGAAAAGATGATTCTGAGTTAGGTAAGAATGATTAGAAGTTTGACAGGGCAAGATGGTTGAGTTTTTCAGAAGGGAGAAGTATCTTGTTTAAAAGCAAAGAGTTAGGGATGTCTGGGTGGTGGCTCAGTTGTTAAGTGTCTCAAGTCATGATCCCCACATGGGTCTCCCTGCTTGGCGGGAAACCTCTCCCACTCCCCCTGCCTGTGTTCCCTCTCTCACTGTGTCTCTCTCTGTCAAATAAATAAGTAAAATCTTAATTTAAAAAAATAAGTAAAGCAGTGAGTTAGTTGTTCAAGCACAGTCCAGGAAAGAGGAAATTCAGTGGGAAGAGACTCCTAAGAAGGACACCAATTAGGTGGCTATGAAAATAGTTCTGGCACCTTTTTAGTAGTATAACATGGTTTAAATACCTTGACTATTTAAACCTGGTACCCTGTAAGTAAAAAGGAAGGCTCTCTAAGTAACTGAGTTAGAAGTTAGCTTGTAAGGTCATACTGCCTGTATTCCACTTCCAGCCACTTCAGTTATGTCCTCAGCAAATACTTAATTTTGCTTTGGGTATGATGACAGTACCTCCCTGAAAGGGTTGTTTTGAGTCTTAAATAAGATAATAGAAACTAAAGTGATTGTTACAATGCTTATTACATTATATACAGTAGTTAGTATTAGCAGCTGCTCTTATATTTGTAATAGGAAATTTTAACTTAATCCCAGCATTTAAAGAAATAATTCCACTTAAAAACAGTAGTTTAAGATCTTTTAAACTTTATATGAACAAACAAAAAAAATAAACTTTATGTGAATAGTATAAAGTAAACTTTAGTGTGAAGAGAAAACTTTGAGGAAAAGTAGAGTATAAACAACTTATGATAATGTAAAATGAATCTCACCACAAATATAGAAGAATATTCCTAGAAGTTAGGAGTGTCTGACAGGCTCAGTCAGAAGGGTATGTGACTCTTGATCTTGGGGTCCTGCGTTTGAGCCCCTTGGGTATAGAGATTACTTATATAACTCTTAATTTTTTCTGTTTAAGTCACAGGGTTAGTTAATTCCTAATACCAAACTTATTAGCAATATGTAGTTTAATTCCATTTTAGGTGTAATTCATACTCTTGAGTTTAGTGATGTTCAGATAGTAAAAGCTGGACAAAGTGGATCAGCATCTAATTTATATGCATGAGAAAGATGTGTTTATTCTATTGTACAAAATTGACTGCTTTCTTACTATTTCCGAAGGGGAAAAAGGTAAGGATATATATTGAATTAAAGGCAGTGACATATATTTTTTAGTTTTTTTTTTTTTTTTAAATAGGAAATGCTAAGAGATTTAAATCTTGGTGAAATGAAAAGTGGAGTACCAGTGTTGGCAGTGTCCTTGGCATTGGAGGGAAAGGCTAGTCATAGAGAAATGACATCTAAGCTTCTTTCTGACCTTTGTGGGACAGTAATGAGCACAAATGATGTAGAAAAGTCCTTTGACAAATTACTGAAGGATCTACCTGAATTGGCATTGGATACTCCTAGAGCACCACAGGTTTGTATGACTCTTTTATTCATTCTCTCCCTCACTACACTTCCAATTATAGACATAATACATGCTCCTAGGAAATTTTAGTAGATGAAGAGGACAAAATGGCCCATATTTTTTACCACACAAAAATAGCCCTCTGACATTTTAGTTTATTTTTGTCTAGCTGTTCTTCTTTTTCTTTTTCAGATGTAGTTTTTATCATACTATAATTTTATATCCTGCTTTTCCACTTATGCTCTGTATAGTTTGTAGGTCATTTTATTTTTGCTGTCTGTATATTTTCTGTTACATGTGGTTAAGCTGTTGTATGAGCTAGGATTTTAAAAATATGTAGATTGTTATAATTGGAAGATTAAATTGGCTTGACTGATACTATACAAATCATAAGTCTGTTCCCTTTTGTAGCTTTGTGGGTAAATAATTAGAAGATAAATAATTTATGTTTCTGTTTAGATTTTGTCCTCAAAGCTTTATACTTCTATTAGATTTAATACACGCTAAATATTAGATTTAATACATTATAATGTGACTTTGTAGTTTGAAATTGAAAATGTGTGAAATTGTTGCTATTTACTTAACCAAGGTTTTAAATCAAGGTAGGAAAATTTAAACGTTAATTTAGAAATAGAGTATATGTAGTTTAATTCCTAAATGCGTTTTCTGTTATACTTTTCTTTGACAGTAAGTAGTCTGTGTAAGGTATTGAGCAGTGATTCAGACATGGACTTTTTTTTTTTTTAATAGCAGTACCCATGTTTTGAAAAAATGATTACATAAATTCATTGTGGAATTTTTGAAAAATAAAGGTCAAAAGGAAGCAAGGCCAGCAAAAATAGCTACTGTTAATATTTTGGTGTTAAATCTATTTTACTTTCTGTAGGTATATATCAATGTATGGTTTTTATATATCCTTGCATTTTTTGTTTTAATAAAAAATGGAGTTACACTGTATATGCTGATTTATAAACTTGATTTTTCTTAAACCATAAAATATAAACGCATTTCCTAATGACCACATAACGTACCATCTTACGTATCATTTAACCACACCTTTATTGTTGGACACTGAAGTCATTTCCAATTTTTATAAGAAATAATGCTATGAAAGGGAGTGTCTGGCTGGTTCAGTCTGTAGAACATACTACTTTTGATCTCAGGGTCATGAGTTCAGGCTCCGCATTGGGTGTGGAGCCTACTTTAACAATAACAACAACAAAAATAAATAAGCTATGAATATACTTTCAGATAGAAATTTCTACACAAAGTTTTTTCCATACAATAAATTCTTTTAATCAGTTTTAGAGAAAACGTAGTCCCATTTTTTTGTTGTTTATTCCCTTGAATTCAGGCCATTGGCTTAACAAGTAATTCTGATACACCATGTTTCAGGCTGTGTGCAAAGGTGTTGGGGGATTAGAATTGAGTGATGTGCCCCCTGACCCCATGGTACTTATCTCGAAGCCTAAGATGTGGGAGTGTATGCCGAGCATTACTAGCAGGTGCTAAATAAGTATCTTTGAATATTCCAGTATATCTTAGATATTGACTGTGTAGTTCAACCAGTCTTCATCATTTATGTGTTTAGAAATTGTGTCCTATAAAGGTTTATTTTAGATTTTTTTATATAGCTTTTTTTTTCTTATTGTAGTTGGTGGGCCAGTTTATTGCTAGAGCTGTTGGAGATGGAATTTTATGTAATACCTATATTGATAGTTACAAAGGAACTGTAGATTGTGTACAGGCTAGGTAAGTAAATTAATTTTTCTACCTAGAATTTCAAAAGGGGAAAGTTCTACAGGATTTTATTGAAATGACATTTGAATTAATCAGACATTGTAGACCTCTGTTTGTCATTTGTGTGTATTCTCCTCTGCTAAAACAAAATCAAGAGATTGTTGACATGATATAAGAGGAAGAAGACAGTACTATAATGTAGAAGTTTAGCTAAACCATTAGCTACCTTTATGTCAAACCATTCTTCTCTGGGCCTCAGTTTCCTTATTTATGAAATGGAAGGTTTGAACTGAGAATGTTTAAGGTCTGTTCAAGTTTTCATGCAGGAATTACATTTCTGAAATTATTTAACATTCTAGTAGGATGGACAGTGTTAACAGAGGAGCCCCATTTTCAATTTGATTTTGTATTTATCTGCTACAGCAGTATTAGGAAATAATGTTTTTCACTCTTGTTCTTTGGTATAATTAATTTTAAGCTAAATGTAATATTTGGGAGTCATCCTATATGATTTTTATAACTTTCTGGAAACTTAGATTTGGTCTTAGCCATGTGTTAGGTTTTCTTAGGACTACTTAGTTTTCTAGGACTACTCAGATCAGAGTGGAATGGTTGCCCTGGTGGGAATGCATATTTCCATCCGTAAGAGTTAAGTTTTATGCAAAATATTTCTCTTCAGTATAGATGAATTATTTTGTAATAAGGTTAGATTTTGGTTGACTGAGAAAAGAAAATAAGAGCATGAGAATATTAACATGAAAAAGCAATGTATTTTTTTTTTTGCTCCTAACTTTTTATTTTAAAAAGTAGTTTTTTAAAAGACTTTTGAATTTTAGGTTCTTTTAGGTTACATGAAAACTTTTAGGTCAGCCTCAAGCATGTCCACGTTGTCAAAGTTACTTATTGTTGTTGGTTTGTTTTTTTTTTTTTTTTGGTAGAGCTGCTCTGGACAAGGCTACTGTACTCCTGAGTATGTCTAAAGGTGGAAAGCGCAAAGACAGTGTGTGGGGTTCTGGAGGTGGGCAGCAGTCTGTTAATCACCTTGTTAAAGAGGTAACTACCGGGTATTGTCTTTAACTTAATTTACATGTATTTCTTTAGGGAAGTAAACTATGCCCTCTAGCTGGTATTTTTGCAGACAGAAATTAAGTTCAGTCTTAAAGCTACAAGTGGAAAATTGGATAACCTTTATATATTTGGATTTATACCCTAGTGCTATAAATTATATGTGAATTATATAATTGTTACTAAATTTTTATGGTTTCCCTGACTTAAAAATAAGACTGAGTTAAGTTAAAAGGGTTTTCATAAGAAGGCTGTGTTTGAACTTCAAAGGAATGCCTGAAGTCTTACATTGGTGTTTAAAATTTTTCAAATACTGTCAAAATAAGACTTTCTATTTTGTAATTATTCAGTAAATAACTACATTTTTAAATGAGTAATTTGAAACTGGATACTCTCAGATCTTAAGTTACGAGTTTATGAACACTAGAGTAGAACAGAGTGGTAGATTTTTGTAAGGAAGTTCACTGCCTGTATGCATGCTTTAGAAGTAAAAATAATTGATTTTTGCATTAAAAATGCCAGATTTATTCTCTGTGGATCTCTTTTTCTGGTAATAAAGTAGTGTTCTATAACTGTAAGCCAGAAAAAGTATTTAATCTTATTTGCAGATTGTTAAGAAAATTAGGTTTATAGCTCATGTGCTTCTGATTTTTGAGTATAATCTTTTCATATGACTATAGTTTCTATATTTAATGTTTTAATGATACATGTACCTAGTTTGGGGGTTAAGGAACTGAAAGTACAAATTTTTGACCAGTTTGCTTTTATATATCTTAAAGTAGATTAAGTTGGGGTTTGTAATGTCATGATTGCAACATCTGCGTTTAAAAAAATTTTCAAGTTGTTGGGAAGATCAAGGTGTAAACACAGCAAGATACCAAGGCATTTTGGCAAGAAAATGATATAAAAGACATTTAAGTGGGAAAGGAAGAAGTAAAACTATATCTATTCTCAGATGACATGATCTGTATACAGGAAATTTGAATGAAGCTACAAAAAAACAAAATCAAAAAACCAAACTGTCAACTAATAAATGAATTCAGCAGAGTTGTAGGACGTAAGATCAATATACAATATTTAGTTCTAGTTCTATACACTAGCAATAAATGATATGAAGTGAAATTAGGAAACAATTGCTTTTACAATAAAAATATTAAAATACTTAGGAATAAATTTAACAAAAGTAGTGCAGTTCTTATATACCAAAACTGTAAAGCATTGTTGAAATAAATTAAGACCTAAATAAATAAAAAGATATCCAGATATCCTATATTTATGGATTGAAAGATGTAAGATTGTTAAGATGGTAATACTCAGGGCACCTGGCTTTCTCAGTTTGAGGAACTCAGGGTTGTGAGTTCAAGCCTCACATTGGGGTAGAGATTATTAAAAAAAAAAATGATGGTAATACTACCCTAAAGTTATTACTTTGAGAAAGTGTCAAACTACTTTATGTGAATTATCTCAACCAAAAAATAGTCAAGATAAAAATCAAAGTAAAACTTCCAATATGAGTTTGAGATTCACATTATTTGGATATCCATTTATTTTCACATGGAAGGATGAGTTGGACAAAGAGGACTTTTAGAAATGTATACATGTATTTATAATTTATCATTCTCAAAAAAATGCATGGCACCTAATGGGAAACATTTAAATACTTAAAGTTGCATAACAAAGTTACAAAACTCTAAATACAATTTAAGTAATAAATGTGTTAACTTAGAATTATAAAGTAAAAACATGTTATTCAAATGCCATGGTTTAAATATTTACTTTCCTAAAGCAGGGTAATAGGAATTATTTATTAGGATGTAGTCTAGTGATCAGATTTTACTTTACCTTTCATGAAAATACATTACAGAAGTTGAAGTCAAAGATACTTAAATGAGATTATTTAATTCGGTCAGCCAACATTCATTGAGTGTGTACTAGGTGTAAAAGTGATTTCAACAGGCAATGTATAGGGAAGAATATTCTTGTTGAAGATCTTGTGCTGGAAAACTTTTCCTGCTTTTCATTGGAGCCATAGAGATTTATTATATTTAAACAAGAAAGTCAAGTCTTGCCTCATTAGCTACAACTAGAAGCTGAATTACTGATGAACGTTTTAGATAATTGGTTTCAAATCCTTAGCTGTAGAAAAAGAGAAAGTATATAGATATTATTCTTTGTCTCATAAAGCTGTATTATCATCACTTATTTTTTGGCTGCCAGTGCACTGTTAAGGTCGTCCTGATGGAGGTGAAAGTTTGCGACACTTGATTAAAAATACATCTTGAGACTTTCAGTCAGTGCCCTCTAGTGGTCTTTAACATTCCTTGTTTTACAGTGAGCATTGAAGCATTACGGTCACAACTCAGGCCATGTACATCTTGAGTCTATCCCTAGATCTCAGTGATTATTAAGGCACACTGAAGCACTGCATTTTCTTTATAATTGTGAACTACTTAAAAATTGGGGGTTTACCTTTTTTGTGTGTGAATAAGTCATACTTTTATTTTTCAGAAGTGAAAAAAGGACAAGGGGCAATTTGGCTTTGGAAAACGCATTAAAGAATATTGGGGTAATAAGCTATCTCATAGCAACAGTAGCCTAAGACTCAGTTATCACACAATTCTCAAAGTCCAATTTAAATAATATGATTTTAAGTAAAACAACAAAAAATAACAACAAAAAGTTACACAGAATCCATAAAGTGGTATATGAAGAAGAAAAAGGAAAATCTGGAAATCCACATACTGAGAGTGCTCTATTGAAATCAAGGAAGCCCAAATCCCAAGGCAGGGTATCCAAGGTAAAATCAATCTGCTCCCAATCATCCAAAGAAAAGAGTGCAACTGCCACTTTGTATGAATAGCCATTTCTGGGGTTCCTTTTCCTCTTTTCCATCTGATGGCTGAACGGAAAGGACTACATTTCAGCAAGATACAGGCTTGAGAAAACCAACTTCATTTCCAGTAAAATGTGTTTCATTGCCACCAAAATCCTTATAAGTTATGTTGGGTGCTGGAAAACAAGGAACATGAGCTGAATAGTTTGTACAGTTAACTTGTTTTTGTGTAGCATCATTTATTTTTGGATCTTTACAAATAACATTGTCCCAATTTGAGGTCCTCACACTTAAGCATCTCCTCCCCACTGGTGGCGGCAATGGCAGCAGCTCCCCAAGGTCTGGTGGTGACTGACATGAACCACAGGACACGTAGGAGCTGGGTGGTCACGGCCTCTGAAGCAGCCGGCCCAGAGAGCCAGGTGGCCGCCATCAGGGGTTTACTTTTTAATTATGAAAAAAATTTGTCATGATAGTGTTGTGTCGAGTCTATATGTTCTTAGACAGCTGTTTGTGACCTGCTTTGAGAGTAAGTAAATCCTATAGGCAAAAAGGAGTTTCTTTTTTTTTTTTTTTTCCAATTAGAAATTCAAGGGGCGCGTTGGTTGCTCAGTCAGTTGAATGTCAGACTCTTGGTTTTGGCCCAGGTCCTGGTCTGGCAGTTGTGGGATGGAACCCCACCTTGGGCTCTGTGCTTGGTTGGCACGGAGTCTGCTTCAGAATCTTTCTTCCTCTCCGTAACCCTCTGTGCACACGTGTGTGCGCTCTCTCTAAAAATGAATGAATAAAATCTTTTAAGAAATAACTAGGAATTCTCACACATCTCAATTTTTAAATTTAATAGATTGATATGCTGCTGAAAGAGTATTTACTCTCTGGAGACATATCTGAAGCTGAACATTGCCTGAAGGAGCTGGAAGTACCTCATTTTCACCATGAGCTTGTATATGAAGTAAGATTACTTTGACATTTTAAAGAGAATTGTTAAGTGTTCCATTTTGCACTATAGTGACTTAATGCTTCTTTAATAGCATACATCTTTTTAAAAAAATTTTAATATTAATGGAGTAAGTTTTTAAATTTTTATAATTATAATTACATGTCAGACAAAAGGAATCTGATATATTTTAGGAGCACTTTCTTTATATGAATTAATGACCATTCATTCATTCATTGACTTTTTAGGCCATTGTAATGGTTTTAGAGTCAACTGGAGAAAGTACATTTAAGATGATTTTGGATTTATTAAAATCTCTTTGGAAATCTTCTACCATTACTCTAGACCAAATGAAAAGAGTAAGTATAACATTTTTTTAAACAGTTTTTAGGCTTATATCTTAAATGTATAATGATTGAATAAAGATTATGAATTGTCAGTGAAATGTTTTTAGGTGTGTTTAATAATACTGTGCCTATAGTTGTTTTTTTGTGTTTTTTTAAATGGTTATGATTATGTTTGACCTCTTATAGCCATTTCTTGATAGTAACACTTCAGTGGGTTTTTTAAAGATGTGATTGTTTTTTCTCAAGAGTTCTACTTTTAAGATATGATAGATTCTATTTTATATCTAGAAACAACATGATCTTTTAAGAAATATACTTTAAAGTATTTAATTTATTCCTATTTAAAATATTGGTGAGGTTCTTACTTGCCTTGAATTTTTATTTATTTTTTATTTTTATTTTTTAAAGATTTTATTTATTTGACAGAGGGAGAGATCACAAGTAGGCAGAGAGAGGAGGAAGCAGGCTCCCTGCTGAGCAGAGAGCCCGATGCGGGCCTCGATCCCAGGATGCTGAGATCATGACCTGAGCCGAAAGTAGAGGCTTTAACCCATTGAGCCACCCAGGCGCCCTTGCCTTGAATTTTTAAAAAGTGTAATAAATGTATATAGAGAAGTAGATGGTGAAGAAATGTGTCTGATGTCTGATATCTACCTAAACTCTCTTGAGAGAACAGTTTTAAAGGAAACATTCTATAACAAATATACCTGCTGAATTACTTTTCAAGGATCAGATCTGACTGCAGTCTAATTTTGTGAAGTTAAGGCCTTAAATGTAGCTTGATGACAGTGATAGGTTGTATGGCATTATGTATTTCATATGGGCTAACATTCTGTATATAATTTTGCTTTAGGGTTATGAGAGAATTTACAGTGAAATTCCAGACATTAATCTGGATGTCCCACATTCATACTCTGTGCTTGAGCGATTTGTAGAAGAATGTTTTCAAGCTGGAATAATTTCCAAACAACTCAGAGATCTTTGTCCTTCAAGGTACTTTATTATTTTTTTCACATAAGATACTGGCTAAGTGCTTGGGAAGGCTAAGCTAATTTTCTGTTATTCCAGAAAAATTCTGGAATTCTGTCGGAAAAATAACATCTCCCCTAAAGCCCCTTAAGAGTGAAAATCATCGTTTTGAGTTTATGGAAAAACAAGGGCAAAGCTTATTTTGCCCTCTTGTAAATCTATACAGGGCTACTTCATGAAGCCTTTGTTCACTGGAAGGAAACTAACTTTGTGTAGTAAGTAGTTCTGTGTACCAGGCTCTATTCTAGGTACTTGAAATATTATTTTAGAGTAGATATTAACACCAATGAGAAAATTGAGGTTTAAGGAAGTGTAGTATACCTTTCCTAAAGTCACACGTAGTAGAGGCCAAGGACGAATCCAGACCTTTCCTGGCTTCAAAGATACAGGCTCATTCCTGTACTCCATGTAGCTTCCCTTTTCTCCTTCATGGAATGGAGAATTAAGTCTAATTGGATCTTACCTCATTGGAAAGTGGATGTGTTTGATTCTTTAGAGATAATACATTTGTACTATTAGGTTCTAACTCTTTAGGAGTTGATGAGTTTTTTTTGTGGTTAAAATAAAGCTTATAATGAAGCTTATAAATAGGTATAAATGTTGGTAATAGATAAACTTGCGTATGTCTGCTTTATATACATTATAAGTTTTTGTAATTTTTAATCTGAAAAAATTGCAAAGCTTTGTCTATTTTTTTTTTTTAAAGATTATTTATTTATTTATTTATTTGACACACAGAGAAAGATCACAAGTAGGCAGAGAGACAGGGAGAGGAGGAAGCAGGCTCCCCGCTGAGCAGAGAGCCCGATGCGGGCCTCGATCCCAGGACCCTGAGATCATGACCTGAGCCGAAAGCAGAGGCTTTAACCCACTGAGCCACCCAGGCGCCCTGCTTTGTCTATTTTTATTAAAGTTGATTATGAGAATTAAATCTCAGAAAAAATAGTTCCTGATAGTGTCTTTTCTCTAGAAGGTTTAGAAGCCTTTAAGAGAGAAGGAGGTAGAGTTTAATGGCTTTGATAAAAATGTAATGGCTGTAATAATAAATTAATGGCTGCTGGTCAACTATTCCTTCTGGGTTGAAGCAAGGTCTCTTTGAGTTTGAAATAGTAGGAATTCCAAAATGGGGCATAGACTGGAATTAATTGGATTCTGATTTGTTTTTCCATGTACAGGTTATGGCTTTTCTACATTTGAGAAAAAACTAAAAAAATTTTTTTAAAAATGGACATTTTCATAGGTTCTGTAGCTCTAGTTGCATAATTCCAAATTATGTTGATGTTTCTTTGGTTCACTGTTTAGTTTTCAGATAATACTAATAACATAGTAGGAGTAAATATTAAAATTCTAAATAGCATGTTTGCTTTATATTTTAACTTTTCAACATGACTTCATTTGGACAATGAACTTATTTCAATAATTAAGCTTTTATTTAACTAAAAACTGCTTAGATTAGCAGTTCATTTGTTATATCCTAGGATATATAGCAGGGAAAGAGTCTTTCTCAAAAGAATTAGAGGTGTGCTCTTTTTTTTTTTTTAACAGTAAAACCCTTCAAAATCTAATGACTAACCAAAAGAATCCAAGGTTTTTTTTTTTTTTTACTTTGATCTATAGTCAGAATTGGTATCCATTTTCATGTTTCTGTTCTTTTCATTACAGGGGCAGAAAACGTTTTGTAAGTGAAGGAGACGGAGGTCGTCTTAAACCAGAGAGCTACTGAATATAAGAACTCTTACAGTCTTAGATGTTATAAAAAAAAAAAACATAAATATATCTGAATTGTAAGAGTTGTTAGCACAGGTTTTTTTTGTTTTGTTTTTGTTTTGTTTTGTTTTTAAGCACTTGTTTTGGGTACAAGGCATTTCTGAAATTTTATAAACTTACAATTTAAAGGGGAATTTTTAAGGAAGTGTTTTCCTTTTTATCTTTTCTTTNTTTTTTTTTTTTTTTTTTTTTTTTTTTTTTTGAGGGTGTAAAGGAGGGACAGAAGAGTAACCACTTCTTAAGTGGAATATTCTCATAAGCTACCTTTTGTAAGTGCCATGTTTATGACCTAATCATTCCAAGTTTTGCATTGATGTCTGACTGCCACTCCTTTCTTTCAAGGACAGTGTTTTTGTAGTAAAATCACTGGTTTATACAAAGCTTTATTTAGGGGGTGAAGTTAAGCTGCTAAAACCCCATGTTGGCTGCTGCTGTTGGAATACTGTGCTTTGGGAGTAAAAAAAAAAAAAAAAAAAAGTTACTTCTTTGTCTTAAAGAATTTTAAGAAAATGAGTTAGTCATAAGACTTATTCATTTTTCCAGGGAACATATTGATTGGTCTTAAAGACTAGACAGTTAAATAAATGGTGGCTGGAACATCTATTTTTCTACAAAACTGGAAAAATGAACTCGGTTCTAAAAGAATGTATGACAAAATAAAACATGTGAAGCAGTGTTGATTCTTTATTGGGAGTACATGTATTTTAGGTCTTTTTAAAAATTTTTATTTTACACAGCAAATTTTAAATCCTGTAAGGGAGCGTATTTGAACCTAGTGAATTTAAATTTTGTTCTTTGCAAACTTTTAAATCAAAAGTATAATAGTAAATTCTTTTAATATCTATGGGAAATGCATACATGTTTTTTGATCTTCTTTAAAACTCAGTGAAATTTTTAAAATATAATACCTTCATCATTCTTAAGTTCTGTTACCGGTATTTGTGTTTTAAAAAATTATTCTTCAGAAACTCAAAAAGGTTTTACATTTATCCAGTGTCTAAGAAGATAGTAGCTACCAATAAATAATAGTTCTGTAAAGAATGATCACATTTCTAACCTCTTCTGTAGAGTAAAACACAGCAAGGCCTCAAGGTCTGTGCTAATTTAAATTGTCTATTATTGATTATAGCAACCAGCCAAGAATTATAGTCAGATTTACAAATATATTCTTAGGAATATGCCTATTATAGGTTTAGGCATCTCTTAGAACTAAAACCCCAAATTTAATGTTCATATTTATCTCATGGTCTCTTTCAAGTCCATATTTTTTTCTATTTTTAGGGTTTTAATTGTGTTTGATACCTGGATGATAAAGGTAGCCCGGTAATTCTTTAGTCCTTAAAGTCAGTATCATTAAAAGCTCAGGGGACCACTTGATAAATGAAGGTTTCTTAAAAATCATATTTAAGAAATACAGTTTTGTCATTACCGGTAGGACCAGTGAGGCAGGCAAAATAGCCTTAAATATGAAACACAAAGTTCATAAAAAGTTTTAAAATTAGATGATAATGTAAAAGCCCCAAAACGCTTTGTACGAGATTAGAATGTATCTTCAAATTCAGTTTTTAATAAACATGTAAAGATTATCTGAATATAAAAGTTGCATTTAGTCACTTGTACCTAAGAATGTTACCTATAAGACTCAGTAGTAGGAATGGTGACACAGTAATTTACAGTTCTAAAAACCTGGGTAAAAGGAAAAAGAAACTATAAAATTTGGGTTCATTTCTTTAATTGCTCATGTTCAATACAAACCAGAGTGTCTAAATTCACAAGTTTCATTAGCCTTGGGTATTTTTATTTTTTAAGCACTATCAGTTTTATTAACACACCATCTTTAGCATACAGATGCAAATTACTGTCCAGCTATTGTTAATAGTAAGGCAGGGTATTCTGTAGAAGTGCTAAGTTATCATTCAGTGAGTTATTTGCTGTTGTTCCTTTTCTGCCACTTCTTGTTGGCGAATCGTATCCTGCGCTGCTTGCTGCATTTTCTCCAGTTTTTCCAGAGTCAGAGATTTTAAGGGCAAAAGTTTGGGTTTACACAGCACCATTGTGGTTATATCTTCCACTGACAACTGCCCTAAGTTTAAAAAGAAACAATTTAGTGAGATGACCCAGTTATATGGTGGTTTGGATTTGCAGCTAGAATGCAGGTCTAAAGACTTAATCCGCTGTCAACGAAAACTCTTGTTTTAATTATTTCAAATATATCAACATTTAATTCTAGGAAGTTTATAAGGATGACATTTGAACTTTCTACCTAAGATTCTAAGATACCTATGAGACATACAACATTTTGTATCAGATGTTTAATTTGCAAAAAGATTTGGGAGAAATACATAGTACATACGAATACTTGCATAGTAAAAGTATGGTATTAATATGAATATTCGTTAATATGAACGTTTAACTTAAACCATCAACGTTTAACAATTGCTTGACTTAGGTTTCTTTTTCTCCACTTTCAGACCTTATTTAACATTAGTGAATTACACTTTTTTTCACTGAAAATTTCATGTTTTAATCTGCAAATTGAGTACAACAGGATTTCTAGGTTTAAGAAACAGTGCTTCATTTGTCATCTTTTTACTGGGGGAAGAAAGCAATGGATGAGTTCTTTATAACCTACTCCTAAGAGAAGCATAGTAAAAGTGGACAGTAAGTATGGCATAGAGGATACAAAATAGTTACCGATGTTTAGCTATTGAGCCTGCTATGTGCCATGTCTACTACTATTTATTTTGGTCCTTATAATGACGGACGTAAGTATCTGCGATTTAGATACCTTGTTTTGGAAGAACTTCCCGGAACATTGACTTCACTTCCGCCATATCTGAATTGTTGGATACAGCTAAGTTTTTTCCTTCAATGAAAAATCAATTATTAATATTCAAGAATGAATTTACAAGGCTTATTGCTTGAGGTATTTCCATTGTAGTTTAAGAAGTAAAATCACAATTCCTACAGAAAATGAACTATCCTTGCATAATTTTCCCGTTAATTTCCTTTGGGTCTTTTCACTGAAAGTTGAGAGAGTTCATGTAAGCATCTAGATCTTGTCAACAGTCTTTAATCAGTGGAGGTGTTAATTTGTAAAGCTACATGTTCTAAATTTTTCCCCTTATGAAAAATTAGGTAGGACTTCATTTTTTTTAGACAAAATCACCTAATAGATACCAGCTGAGGAAAACCAAAAGCATTTATGTGTGGCTATTTGGTTCACTGATAGCATCTCCCTACACGGTGGATGAGGTATAAAAAATTACCATTTGGGGAGTGTGGGGTACGGCAGGTAGATAGGAAAAAGGAGGAAGTAGGTAAATATTTCCTAACATTCCCACTTCTCAATAGCTAACAGCTGGTTTCTACTTTAATCCCTTTGCTATGACAAAAAGCATCCTAAGGATCAGTTACTGGCTACACAGCTGATATTTGTAAGGAAGCAATACAAACTGGTGAAAACTGGCTCTTGAACAGAAGCGAGAGGTTTGCTTTGAGTTTACTACTTTCTTCTAATAACAGGGTTACTATATGCTAAAGTGCCAGCAAATACCCTTCATCTTGAATATTTTGTTACGATACCAGCATATATACCAACGGGCTGATGACATTTGTTTCCAGTGTTATATTCCAGATTACTGCTGTGCTGTATATTCAAGGTGTTCTGGACTGTAATATGTAGCATGATCCTTTTCCAAACACAGATGCTTCTCCAGACAGTCCCACCCCTTTTGTGATATTTCACCATAGTGATGCAACCTTACCATGTGCCTTTCACAACATCACCACAGAAGAAAGATTTATTATTATAAAGTGGTGATGCTGGCGTGGTGCCTGTCTTTACCGCCCACTGCAAATTAATCAAGTGAAGCTGCTTTTGGTCTCAGTTATTCCCACTCTACTGCACTTTGATATTCATAATAAAATCTTTCCTACTCTACCCACCAGGTCTCTTCTTTCTTGTTCAAATCCCTATTCTGAAACATCTAAAGTTCCTGAGGAAACTCTTATCCATTTTCCAGAACTTTCTCATCAAAATTTACCCCTACACTGCTCTTTCCGGGAGTGAAGATGAAATGGGGAATGGACTAGGAAAAAAGCAACTCATCACTAACTGGAATCCGAGATAAGTGCAATATGCAGTTGCCTTAGAACACACAACTTCTTTTGCCACATTCTTCTCTTTTTAATTTAGGCCTGCCAGTGGTACCTAGTGATCATTTCCTTTTTTTTTCCCCAGATTATGTTGATTGCAAATCCCTCATTAGTATGAATACTGCTATAATAAAAAACAGCCTCTCCATTAAAATATCACAATGAAAATATTCAATAGGTCCTTATTTGGTGCAAATCTGATACGATATGCTGCCAAAAGGGAGAATAGATACTACAGATGTTGATAAATATGAGGGAAATAGTAGCTAAGAGTTTTTGTATCACCAAATTTCTTATCAGCAAAACAGCGGATGAATACTTAAAATGTTTTATAGAGTAGCAACTGCAGCTATTCAGAACTCAGTCACTATCCTTTGCTCGCTCTCTCCTGTATCTCACATCCAAAATCTGGCCCCAGAAAAACAATGAAACTTGGTGCTCTACCAAACCTTAGTTCTCTGTTTCACTAAAGCTGCCATTGTTAACTGCAAAGGGTGTGGGGCCAAAGGCCTGGTAGGGAGCGGGTTGGGTCTGGTGTGGGGAAGATCAGTGCCGGCAGTCACTTGCCTGGGTGGAGTGTCTGGTTTACTAGGGTTGGTTATTGTTTCTAGGCTCCCCCCCAGGCACTGGCAGGAGAGAAACAGGAAGGGAAGGGCTAAAATAAGCAAGGTGGTGGTTGGATGGCCCTCATTGGCAAGGCTACATTGTCTTGATCAGCTGCCCAGGGAGTTCACAGAAGCAAGGAGCATTTCTTTCCTTTACCTGGTGGCCTGCTAATAGCCAAACATGGGTGTTTAGTCTGGTGTAATGTGCCCTAAAGAGTTGTTCCTAAGGGTACTTTCTTATAAGGTAAGAGGTGTGTAACACTAGGGACATACGGGTCAAAGAAGAAGCATACCATGTCTGAAATTTGTGTGTATCATACAAGTGCCATGTCATTCAGTTCAATAAATACGTGAGTGTCTGGGAGCCTGGCTGGCTCAGAAGAGCATACAACTTTTGATCTCGGGGTTATAGTCTGAGTCCCATGTTGGGTATAAATTACTTAAAAATAAAATTTAAAAAATATGTGTCTATCATATACAAAGCACTGTTCATTAGTGAACAAAACAGATAAAACCCAAAACCTTTTGGAGCCTATACTCTAGAGTAAGGGAAGAGAAATAAATAGAACTTTGTAAGGTAGTAAGTGCTATAGAATATAAAATAGTTTAAGGGGATTTAGGAGTGCTGAGGGGGGTATTGCAGTTTAAGTAGGGAAACGATCATGGATTCATTAAGGTGAAAAATCACTGTGACCTCATGGTGTGCATGTTATATTTTTTGAATTTGCAAAAAAGTCAAAAGCCTGATAGTATCTAGAGTTAGACAAAGTATAGGGAAATGGGCATTTTCTGTTGGTGGGTGGGGTTTTTTTTGGTACAGATTTTTTAGAGGGATATTTTGTAGTATCTATTAATATATTATTTACTAATACAAAATATGCACATTTTCTTTGACCCAAATGTTCTAGTAATGAGCCCCAAAGAAAACAATGCACCAGTATACAAAGATCTAAGAATAAGAATGCTCATTAAAGCATTGTTTTGAATAGTAAAATGTTCAGCAATATATCAAAGTTTAAATAAATTATGGATAGCCATACAATGGACTATTATGTCAGATTTTAAAATGATACATTTATCAAGGTTTATTTTAAAACATATTCAATTGCAGAAGTAAATTTCTTATACTACTAGAACCCAAACTTTTTAATGCTTAGAGAATTCAATGTCAGTCACTTTTTGAGGCTCTTGGTCTGGGTAATTGGAAAATAATCTGCTTCCTTTTCCCCATAGCTTCTTTAGTTTGTAATCTGTCTCAGAGATAATGGTTTTGACATATAGTACATTTCAAAATCATGACAAAGTAAGCAAAACTATCATAGTCATTGAGTTGGATGCCTAAAATTAATGCAGAAGAACTTGGAGGGAAACCAAGTCTTTGTCATGAAATATTTACTAACCGTAGGAGTGGGAGCTGAAAGACACTTAAGTCTAGGAAGGATTACTACTTAAAATCAATCATACCCATACTGATAACATAAATTAGTCTTACAACTTGGACAAGTTAAACATTTCTGGGGTGATTTAGTTTGATACCTGATCTAAATTATGTGTGGGACTGGGCAAGAACACTAAAGTGTACTTCTAAACCCTAAGAATATAGCTCAGTGGTCCTCAGATTTTATGCTTACGTAACACCCACAGAGATTTTTAAAATCTAGATAGAAAAATTAAGTACCACTTTAAACATTTCTAAATTGACATATAAATTTGTTATCATTAAGCTCAAATAGTTACAAAGATATAATTTCCAACATATTTAAAAATACTGTTACATCAGTCTTTTAAAAACTTATCCAATATAAATACCATAAAAATTTGACAGCTATTATCATCCATTAATAAAAAGAATGAAGGGGGCGCCTGGGTAGCTCAGTAGGTTAAAGCCTCTGCCTTTGGCTCAGGTCATGATCTCAGGGTCCTGGGATCAAGCCCCACATCGGGCTCCCGGCTCAGCGGGGAGCCAGCTTCCTCCTCCTCTCTGCCTGCCTCTCTGCCTACTTGTGATCTCTCTCTCTCTGTCAAATAAATAAATAAAATCTTAAAAAAAATAAAAATAAAAAGAATGAAGAACTCTCTAAGTCAGAAATTTTCTTTTTTCTCCCTAGACCTCTATTACCATTCTACTTAATTGTAATGTAATATATTTTTATGGTAGGACATAATTTAATGGTTAGTTTTCCTACCATATGTCTCTAAAAAAAGTTTATAAATTTATTTTTATTTTTGTTTTTTTTAGTGGTTTTTTTTTTTTTTGCTTGTTTCCACTGCATTATTTATTTATTTTTTAAAAGTAGGCTCCAAACCCACTGTGGAACCCAACATGGGACCTGAACTCATGACCCTGAGATGAAGACCTGAGCTGAGATCAGGAGTCAGACACTCAACCAATCGAGCTACCCAGGCATCCCAAAAATGTTTATGAATTTAAATGAAAAACTAAAATATTCTGTATTGAGTTATTATAATTATTAGTAAAAAACTAATCAAAACAAGTTATATACATACGGATAAAATAATAACTGAAGACAAAAAATAAAGTTAATGGCTATATGTCTGTTAATAAGGACAGAGCTTTAAAAGTAAGTACTGGGCAGTAAACCCTGGAAAAGAAAGGATGCTCTTTTCAGGACAAGGGAATTATTCTTTCAGAATGGAAAATAAACCTTAATAGAAGAGTAATTTGGGGACCCCTGAGGCAAATAAAAAAAAAAGTAATTTGGGATCATATGTTCCTTTCCAAACACATTTTTTCTTTCAACAAACATACAAAATGTCTATAATGTGCCAGGCACAGCTAAATGAAGGAGATACAGTGGATAAGACCCAGTTCTCTTTGAGGAACTTGGGGAAAGTGGATAGGGGAAAGAGAGAAACCAAAACCATAAATAACTTGGTTGGTTTAGAATAGGTTTAGGAAAGGTGACAGTGGCTGGTTTTTTGAAGAACTACTAAATGTGATACTAAAATTAGCCCCACAAGGATGAATGGGGGTTTACTATGCAGAGAAGCAGCTGTGTAGCAAGGGGACAGTGTTCCAGATGAAGTGAACAATATGCTCAGAGTCATTAAAAGAAAAAAATCTAGGCAAATAGCTAGAGAGTACAGTGTACATACAGTATATGTACTGTAGTGGGACTAACAAGGTGGAGGCCAGTTCATAATCAGCCTTAAATGCCATGCCTCAGAGTTTGGGCTTTATGTCCTATAGAGAGAAGGGAGCTAATTGGATGGCTCTGAGGAGGTATGTGACATGTGATTAGTTTTTTGGAAATACATTCTAGACAAAACGGAAAAACAGGAGATACTAGAGGCAAGGAGATAAGTAAGGAAGCTATAATTACTTAGGTAAGATGACGAGGGTATGAACAAAAGTAGTGATAATAAGGATCAAGAGAAGATACAAGAGGTATTCAAGGATATAAGAAGTTGAGATTCAAATATCCTCCATTATTCCCCTCATCCCCCATAACATCTAGGTGATAAAGAAATGATCAAGGATGACTGAGATTTCAAGCTAACATTTTTGAGTGGCTAATTCAGCTACTAATTGAAGTTGAGAACACAGAGGAGGTACAGGTTAGGGAGGGAAGGGTAAAGACCGTGAATCAGGTAAACTGGGCATGGAAGTCCAATAGGAAGGCAAAAAGGACTGGATGCTCTGAGTCAATGGTACAGTAGTTATAAGCTATAGAAGTGGATATAATCACCTAAGAAGGCTATGGGAAGATAGCAGATGGTAATAGGATAGGTGGTAAAAAGAGATGAGTATACATGTAGTGGGTGAGAGAAAGATTTGGAGTCAGGTTTGTTATTTAAACTAATTTTCTAAGCCTTAGTTTCACCTGTAAAATAAAGCTTATAATGGCACTGACTTTAGAGTGTATATTAAATGACCTAATTCATTATTAGTCCCTACCACCTGGTAAGAGCTCAATGGATGCCAGTGATTCTTAAACCATTACAATACTGTCATAAAATTAGATTCTTAGAAAAAATAAGTCTATTGACATGTATTAAAATTACAGATGCTTATTATTAAAACAGTGGAGAAAAACTTACAGGCAAGCAAGAACACTTAGAATTCTCCACCTATCCCCTTTGCATCTGTATTGCCTTACAGGTCATCTTAAAGGAAGAACAGTTTCAGTGCCCAGAAATGTACTTTAGCTTCTTTCCTTTAGCCTAGCATTGTGACTCTTAAACTTTAGTTTGCTTAAGAATAACAGTAACAGCACAGTGTTTTAGTACAAAATCATCTATTTTAACTATACAGACATTTTAAGGGATTTTCTACAGTAATTCTGCAAATAAGCAACTTTCACCATAAGAGGTGATTTTAAGAATTGAATTAGCCATCTACCCACCTCCCATTGCATCTCCTAACACATACATATATATATATATATATATATATACACACACACACACACACACACATATATCTGTATATGTGTGTGTATATATATATGTGTGTGTATGTATACACACACACACACACACACACACATACATACACTAAATTTAACTAAGACCAGGTCTAGGAAGTTATTTTGTCAAATATCACATAATTGGTAAGTGAAGAAACAGGATTTAAATTCATGTCTGCCTGACTCCAAAGCCTAGATCTCTTCTGTTTTCTCTGTGCTGCATCTGTAGGAATGGCCTAAAGACCCTAGATGGATTTAGTATGGAGCCCCACTGAAGGAACATGAACATTTAAGAATATGATTAGATAAGAGGATAGTAGATTATGGTATGTAGAAGTCAATGAAGGTTAAAGTAACATGGCATCTTCAGTTTCTACTGAAATGGGTAGTTTTAAGCCATTGATGACTTCTGCAAAGGAGGAGGAACATAAAATATTAGTCAAAGAGTAAATCTCAGGATAAACATGTAAATGCAGCATAATGACTAAAGCACTGCATTTTTTCCTCTTTACTATAGCTTTAACCAACATGTTTTTCTATCTCTCGATTTCTTTCTCCTTAATTTGAGGATTCAGTATTCCAGTTGTCATGTTTGATACCATTCTGAAAGAAATCTCGTAGGAAAAAACACTGCTTTTTGTCTGTGGATTTTGTTACAGCATTAGTATTATTTTTAAAAGAAGATGCCACTGGAACTTTCACATCTCAAGCTTAATTAGAAATATGCAACACTTTAAAAGCTTACAATTTTGCATTTTTTCCTCCCATAGATTAGATATGAGAACATACTGGAAAGACCAAGATCATGGGTCAAATAGCCAAAAATGACTGTTAGCTTTAGATGGGACACTATTTTCATCTAGCCATCTGGAAAATGTAGGCTATAGTCTTATAGGGGACAGACGGAGAAGGGGGATAGATTACTAAAAATCCAAATTTCATTCATGGTAACTCAAAGCATATTCATATGGATAAGAAATATCAAAATGAGGGGCACCTGGCTGGCTCAGTCAGTAGAGCATGCGACTCTTGGTCTTGGAGTTGTGAGTTTGAGCCCCCACTGAGTGTTGAGATTACTTATAAAAATACAAGTTTAAAAAAATATATCAAAATGAAACATACTGTGAATGTCAATGCCAAATCTTTGTTTCTAAAAATGTTTGGGACAGGATTTGGATGTTTTTAAAACTGTCCTCCTAGGTCATACTAAAGTCTCCTTAGTCCAATATTTGATCTTTGTTACGAGCCCCAAGGAGCCATTTTGTGGGTCAATGTGGTTATCTTCCATATGTGCCTACCACTCCTAACTTGCCATTAGCTCTTCACCATAATTCTTTTTTCCCTCCATTAATTTAAACTTTTTTTTTTTTAAAAAAGGTTTTCTGTATTTATTTGAGGGAGAGGGAGGAGAGTGAGACTGAGAAAGAGAGCACACACAACGGGGTGGAGGGCAGAGGGAGAAGCAGACTCCCCGTGCGCGGAGCAGGGAGCCTGACACGGGACTTGATCCTAGGACCCTGAGATCATGACCTGAGTCAAAAGCAGTTGCTTAACCAACTGAGCCACCCAGGCACCCCAATTTATCATAAACTTATCAGCTTATCCTAATTGTACAAAACTCCATTTTTAAAATCTGAAATTGAATGCTTCAGAGTGTTCTAGGATTCCAAGTATTTTAAACAAGCCGTGATAGTAAAATCTAACGTATGATTTAAAACAGAAGCTTGTACTGGAGGGTTTTTCTTTTCCTTTTTAGATTAATCTACTTCACATTTATAATTCAAATGGGATACAGGGTTGTACTCTAGCTCTATTGCTAACTACCATGACCCTGAATACATTTGTTAACCAATTATAGATTTGATTTTCTCATAAAAAGCATGTTTAGTATCTGTTTGGGGTTGCAAGTTTCAAGTAAAAATTAGATGTAAAAGTGCTTAGAAATATAGTGTGACATTTATTATTCCAGGTTTAATTTTCCTATCAATATAAAATAAGGATATGATAGCAGACTGTTCTAGATTTCCCATTAAGTACCTTCTGACTCTAAAAATTCTTTGACTCCTTATCAACATTATAGTACCTGTAAGACAGCATGAGCTATTGAAAGATGTTTAATTTTAAAAAGCATGTGCTGCTAAACTGTGCTCTTAAAAATGTTTTTTTATTTTTATTTTTTTTAAAGATTTTATTTATCTATTTGACACACAGAGAGAGATCAGATCACAAGTAGGCAGAGAGGCAGGCAGAGAGAGGAGGAAGCAGGCTCCCTGACGAGCAGAGAGCCCGATGCGGGCCTCGATCCCAGGACGCTGAGATCATGACCTGAGCCGAAAGCAGAGGCTTTAACCCACTGAGCCATCCAGGCGCCCAAAAATATGTTTTTTTAAAAAGATTTATTTATTTATTTGAGAGAGAGAGCACACGCATGCACGGAGGTAGGGAGGGGCAGAAGGACAAGAGAATTTTTTTTTTTAGATTTTATTTATTTATTTGAAAGAGAGAGAATGAGAGAGAGAGCATGAGAGGGGGGAGGGTCAGAGAGAGAAACAGACTCCCCGCCGAGCAGGGAGCCCAATATGGGACTCGATCCCGGGACTCCAGGATCATGACCTGAGCTGAAGGCAGTTGCCTAACCAACTGAGCCACCCAGGCGCCCAAGAGAATCTTTTTTTAAGATTTTATTTATTTAGGGCACCTGGGTGGCTCAGTGGGTTAAAGCCTCTGCTTTCGGCTCAGGTCATGATCTCAGCGTCCTGGGATCGAGGCCCGCATCGGGCTCTCTGCTCAGCAGGGAGCCTGCTTCCTCCTCTCCCTGTCTCTCTGCCTGCCTCTCTGCCTACTTGTGATCTTTCTCTCTGTGTCAAATAAATAAATAAAAAATTAAAAAAAGAAAAGAAGATTTTATTTATTTATTTGACAGAGAGAGAGTACAAGCAGGGGAAGCAGCAGGCTCCCACTGAGCAGAGAGCCCAACTTGGGGCTTGATCCCAGGACTCTGGGATTAAGACCTGAGCCGAAGGCAGACACTTAATTGACTGAGCCACCCAGGATCCCCTGCAGAAGAGAATCTTAAGCAGACTCCTCCATGAGTGTGGACACTGATGTGGGGGCTCAATTTCACAAGTCCAGCTGAATCAAGAGTTGGATGTTTGACTAACTGTGCCACCCAGGCACCCCTCTTAAATATTAAAGCAAATGTATTTCACAATATAATTCAAGGCTGAGGAAATGTGGACAAGTTTTTAAGCTGATGGTAAAGAGTAAAAACCTTTAAAATTGTAATCAAGGGAATGGAAGCTTAGTGTACATGAGAATCTATCTTGAATTTTTGATGGAGGTGACAAGTGGCTTATTGCCTAACCTAGAAAAATAAATGTACGTGAAATATGGCAAAACAAAACAAAACAAAACAAAAAACTTCTAAAGTATTTTCTGATTCTAGCCTAAGTATCAATCCTGTTTTCACATAAGAAACAGGTCATAAACTGGTGGCCCTTGGTCCTATCCAGTTAAATTTTTGCTGGCTTGCTAAATGTTTAAAAAGTATTTGAACCAATGTTTTAAAATTGGAAGATTTCACATAAAGTCCAAATTTCAGCTCCTCTTGACAAATCTGGCAACTGTGGGCCCATATTCCTGCATGGCAAAATTTGGCTAGAGCTGGGAAGTAATGTCCCATTTGGATGAACACGGGGAATTTTCTAGTCCCCTCTACTGCCTATTGTTCCTTTTCCCTTACTATCCCCACTGCTATAGACCCTTGACTTCACAACTTCAGAATACAGAACCATTATAACACATTATATGCCAAATGCCCTATTTTATCATTAATAGGTATTAAGAAACAAAAAATACAGTCTTTGAGAACTGAGGGAGGCACCAGAAGCAATCTGTTTATGTAAAGGACAGTAAAGGATATTTTTTGTAAAGAATATTTACTAATTTAGGTCCTTTTAAGTAAATTCAATCTGCCTATTACAGGTTGTGGATGGAGGTGGCAGGAAAGGTAAGAAAAATAAACATTTTACTTGTTTTATTCAAGAATTATGATTGATAGATGAATTTTCAAACGCATATTAGATTTCTGAATATAAACTAACATGAAGAAAACGTGAAAGAGGGGCCCCAAAAAGAAAGTGTTTTTCAGCAGACATAAAGTAGTAATGTTCGTTCTCACTCAAGTGGCTGCCCACATGCTAGCAGAGCTTAATTTGGACTGATAATATTCATCTGGAGATGCCAAATAGCATCATATGTCATGTGGTTGGAAACTATAGTAGTTCTATTCTGTTTTGCTAACTGGCATCTGCTAGCAGAAAAATGTTGCAACATGTTCAATTTGGCTAATTAATTTAGACTCATGTGAATAAAATGTGCGGTGTCTAGCTTCTGAACTGTGCCGAGGCCTAAGAACAGGAACTATTCTTCTTGGATGAATTTGGATGATGCCACTGGTTCTGGTATACTTCCCCAGCAGACACTACTATTAAGTTAATAGAAAATGACACATCCTACTCACACAAAATACCAGATGGCCAGCAGTTGCCTTGGTATCTGCTTTGATAACATCAAGATTCATCTGTATTTGAATTGCAGGGCCCACACATCTTTCATCAACAGTCCTCAGGGTGCCAGGAGTTGACACTCATGAAACTGTGCTGACATCAGTACACTGCTGATTATATCACATCAGCTCCAAGTGCTGGCAAAGTAGCAGCTACACTTTACTACAGGGAGATAGTCCAGAACACTAGCACTTACTCTCCACAGACAGGAGGATTAAATATTAAACTCTTCTTTGTAGGATACCATAGAAGAGTGTGTGTGCGGAGAAGTGAGATGGATTTAACTAACAACTCATGACAATGGTAGATACAGTCATATTTGAGAAGGCTTAATCATGATTGGCGAGGTATGAATACTGTGAAGTATTCTTTTTTTTTTTTTTTTTATTTCACAGCGGGAGAGAGANTTATTTTTTTTAAAGATTTTATTTATTTATTTCACAGCGGGAGAGAGATCACAAGGAGGCAGAGAGGCAGGCAGAGAGAGAGAGAGGGGGAAGCAGGCTCCCTGCCAAGCAGAGAGCCCGATGTGGGCCTCGATCCCAGGACCCTGAGATCATGACCTGGGCCGAAAGCAGAGGCTTTAACCCACTGAGCCACCCAGGCGCCCTGTGAAGTATTCTTGCAAAATATGTTAAATGAAATTTAATCAACCCTTTAGATCAACTTCTGACTTATAAGGAATAAGAAAAAAGGAAACACTGAAAACACCTCTGACCTGAACTCTTTAAAATGACAATGACATAAACATTGATTGGATCCTGAGTTTTGTTGGAGGAGCAGGAGAAAAGGTATAAAAGATATTCTTGGGTCAAATGAGAGAATATACATACAGGCTAGATTTTAAATATCACAGAACTATTAATTTCCTTAGTTGTGATAATGATACTATGTTTTGCAGGAGAACTTTATAATTCTTAGGGAATACATTTTGGACATTTTAGAGGTGTCTGCTTAACAACAAGTGTCTAACCTATTTCCAAATAGTTTAATGATAATGAAAAAAGCATGAGAAGGGATGACATAAATATGGCAAAATTTTAACTGCTGGATCTAGGTGAAGGGTATATGAAAGTTTACTGTATTCTTCTGACTTTTTTATGTATGATTTTTTTTAATTGAGGGGAGAAATCATGTTGGAAAGACTTCAGAGGGGAAATCTAAGAAAAGGTTGAGTAACAAGAACTACACTGAATTTAATCAACTGAAGCTGGCAATGTCTTAGGCACCTGGGAAATAGGAAATATATTCAATCTTTTAGTAAGTATTTACCAAAATAATAGCATGTGCAGGATAACATGATAGGGAGAATAGATTCATCTAATAGACAAACCATTCTATTTAGATGTAAACGTAGTAAAGCTAAGAACGTAAGTAAGCAGCTCTTATATAAAATAGTCATAAAAGAAGTACAAAAAGTGCTAGGTAAGCACAGAGGAAATTACTTCCTGTTGGAGAGAATCTGGAAACCTATCTCCAAGGATAACTAGGACATAGAAAAAGAGTCACAAAAGGTTAGTGCTTCAATGATTAATCTTGGAAGAAACAAGAATAGTTCATTTTGACTAAAGCATGAGTAGTATGGAAGTAGAAAGAAATTAAGAAGGTAGGATTGCACCCTTGTTGACTGGCTGGGTAAATACAATTTTCAATTTACCTGAAAGTTCTCCTGGTCTTCTTCCCGACAACTTCAGGGATCCAACCCAGTATTACCAAGATGACTTACAGTTCTTGACTCAAGCCTACAGAAGGAACTACATGAGATAATGTGTGACAACTCTTGAAAAGAACCGTATAAAAGTATTACGGCATTTTTATGAACATTCACAAGCATTAAGTTGTTTAATAAAACATAGGCATGGAGGATTAGGACGGTATAGCTTCACCCAGCACTGCAGTCATTGCTTGTAAGCCTCCAAAATAGGAGAAACAAAAGGAAGAACATTCATAATGTTAAGATAGGAGGCGGGAAAGTAAGACTTAGAAGTGTGGCCGCGGCAGTGCAGGACCACCTTCTTCCTTTCTAGGTGGTAATGGAAAACGGTTTCCTCAAGCTCCAGAATTCTCCGTCCTCCAAAGATCAATCAGGGCGAAAGCACTTAATAGGAACTTCAGGGGCGCGGTCAGGAGCTCCATCTTAGGGGAGTGAGGAGCTCCGCCCTGCGGTGCGCGCCTGAGCCCCCCTCCCGACCCGGCCGGCTGCCGCTGGGCGCGATGGGCCGGTGGAGCAGCCTCGCCCCACAGGGAACCTCAGAGGGGCGGGGGTGGGGCGGGCAGGCCAGCCCGGAAAGAAAACCTTCTTCCAGCGGAAGCGGCTGTGAGCCCTGCTCACCCCCTCGGCTCTCGGTCTCGCACCAGCCGTCTAGCTGGGGGCTGCCTCACCGGACAGGGCAGACGGAACCACAGCTCACTTTGCGACTCCAGCTGGAATGGGCACTCCCGGTGGTGCCGGGGGCTCTGGCTCTTCCCACTCCTCCGCCATGACCCCATTCAGAAGTGCCAAATGCAACTTCCGGGCAGGACAGGGATATTCGGAACCCTAACCTCTTGTCCACCTAGGTAAGTGACCAGACGTCCCAGCAAAATAAGGGCCAGGTAACCTGCTCCTTCCTCTTCCCCGTCCCGGGCAGGTAGTTCTGAATATGAAATAAGTTGTCTAACCTGGGATGTCTGGTCACCTTTGATCCTTTCCCGGGCCTACTTACAGATTTATCTTCCCAGACGGCTCGAGTGTTGCCCAGGGCAACGGTGAGATTTGGGCGAAGGGAAAACTACGTCACACTGGAGACCGAAGGCCAGTAAACTCCTTGCCATTATCAGTTATGGCTGCCTTAGCTTCAACAGTAACTTCCGATTGCGAGTTGTCACTCTACCCAGCTGGAGGCTTACTCTGTGGCTCGGCTTGCCAGCGGCGCCCAGTGGGCGGGAGAGAGGGCGTAGAGCAGCTGAGGAAAGGAAAAGGGCGGAGCGAGGGAAGCTGGCGCCAATGTCTCACTCTGATTGGGCAGCGGCGTTGGCGCCAGTGCCTCACTCTGATTGGGCAGCGTCTGTATGCTTGGCTCCGCCTGTTTTTCTTCCCCAGCGAGTGACGGGCCTGCGCCGGAGGGGTGGGGCGGGGCGGTAGGAGTGAGAGTGTGTGGAG
>LNAC01000201.1:1104533-1151413 GCA_002007465.1 Ailurus styani | reverse complement strand
GAGGGCGCGGGCCGGGGGCGCCCGGCAGATGGCCCTGCTCCGCTCTGCCCCCTGGGGCACCTGGCTCCGGCTGCGGGGCGCCCCGTGGGCGTCCGGGAGGCGTGTAAATCGTTGGCCCGGGCCTTGGCGCAGGGCTAGTGGTGCGGGGTGGGGTATTTCCTCGCCCCTTCCCCAAAGCCCACCCCTCTCTCCCCTTCTGTCCTTTCGGTGAAGAGTGGCGAGTTGGCTTTGGGTCTGTTGCCTGGTGAGGCGAGTTGTAGGCATCCAAGACCGCCCTGTTGGACTTGCTTGGTGGCAGCCTGTTTCCGCGGTAGCTTTTAGGAATAGAGGAAAAGTACTCTATCTCCTCCCCCCGCCCCCCAGCCCTTAACGCTGGAGGCTTCTGGAGCAAGCGATTTTTCCCCAGCCCCTCAGTATCCATTGTTTTGTACCATCCCCCTCCCCCGCCCCAAGCCTAGGTAGAAGAAGAATGACTTCAAACCCTTAATTGCCCCCTCCCCCCCGTTTTTAAATCAGCAGAGGTATTGTGTTATTGTGTTAGTATGGATTTACAAACAGGTGGAATGAATACCGATTCGGGAGTTGGAAAGAAGATGCTTTTTTATGTGTTTCTAAGCTTTCAGTCCATACAGTTGGTGATTTGATTTTCTTGTCTGTAGCTTTGTATCATAATGGGGGTGATGAGAATAAAAGGGGAAGCAATGTTTTGCAACCTACCCAAAGAAATATTTTTTAAGTCTCTGGGGATGCTGAAGCAAAATCGGGTTGTAGATGTGTACTGTGTAGTATTTGCTTCAGTCTATAGCTTTCACCTGTGCAATTTTGTACACTTCTTTATAAATGTCAGCTTCTGGTATCTACTGAGAGGGATTACTGTATCTAAAACTTTAAGTTTTTGTTTTTCAGAATCCTAGGGTATACTTGTGCAACCAAATATTTTTGTTTTTAAATGTAACATTAACACTGAAAAATTATCTTACTTTAAAGACCTCAGTTTATTAGTGTACTAATTTCTACCCTGGCCCTTCCATGCCATAGCTCTTAAAACTGTTAATATGTATTTCAAGAAACTTAGCTATTGGGTACAATTTGTGACATTCATACATTTATAGTTTGAATTTATCAAGTGGTGAAGACTTTCAATTGTGACAGTGACAAGAATTTTTAGAAATTAAATATGTATGTATATATGTATGTATATATATGACCATTCCCTACCTATGGAATTTAGATTGAATATGATGAATCTTTTAAATCCCATTTGACATAAGGTACACTGAAGCTTTTATTTAATTATGAATATACATTTGAAAAATAGAACTTAGACAAGTAAAGGCTTTAAGGTTTGTAACTTTCAAATGGCTTAAGTATAATATAAACCTAACATAAAAATATATTCTTGAAATTACAGTTTGGAGGGGTGGACATAGTCTATCTAAGATTACTACTTTTTCTTAGGGTGTTTGTTTAGTTTTTGAAGAAACAACTACATTTACTCTCAGGTTGACATTTGCTTATTAATCTCTCATTGTTAATACATTTTTCAAGTGTTTTTCTCTTGTTAAAACCTGTTATGAATAAAAGAGTGATATTAAGGGATATAGTAATAGCTTGCAGCTCGATTTTTTTTTTTTTTTAAATACTTGTTTTTTTTTTTTGTTTTTTTTTTTATTTATTCATTTGATACAGAGAGAGAGATTACAAGTAGGCAGAGAGGCAGGCAGAGAGAGAGGAGAGAGGAGGAAGCAGGCTCCCCGCCGAGCAGAGAGCCCGATGTGGGCCTCGATCCCAGGACCCTGGGATCATGACCTGAGCCGAAGGCAGCGGCTTTAACCCACTGAGCCACCCAGGCGCCCAGTTTGCAGCTCGATTTTTAAGAAGTTTTTAAACTACCATATTCAGAAAGTTCATCAGAGCTGTGTTCTGATCATTGTAGCCGGACATGTACAACAACTTGTGAATTACAATGTTCAGAGAGACATAAACCAGAATTCTGTGTGCAATACTCCCAAAGATGCCTTCTGAATAGCTGCTGGGGTGTGTGTGTGTGTGTGTGTGTGTGTGTGTGTGTGTGTGTGTGTGTGTGTGTGTGTGTGTGTGTGTAATTTATTTGTTTATTTTTTTAAGTAATCTCTACACCCAGCATGGGGCTTGAACTCACAACCCTAAGATCAAGAGTTGTATGCCCTTCTGACTGAGCCAGCCAGGCACCCCTCTGCTGGTATATTTTTTTACATGCTTTACGCATGTGGGGGAAAGGTAAATAATATGAACTTCTTTGTTATCCAGACAGTTCTGTTTGTTTTGAAAATATGCTGGATTATCAATATCTGTTGTGTAATTTAATATTTCTGTAAGACATGTGTTCTTTAAACAATTTAATTTTTAGATATTCTTCTAGTAAGATATTTAAATATAAAAATAAACTGTTGTTTTATTGACTAAAAATATACCTTAACTTGTGTGTGCAGATATAAGGATGAGTATTTTTTGGAGGTTGAAAGAATATACCTTTAGAATTCAGTTTACTACATTATTCCCGTATCATTTACGTATTCATGTATGAAAACATAAAATCTATGCTTATAATCAAAAAAACAAAACAAAAGCAGCCTTCCCGCCCAACAAAACACAGTAAAAAACAGATTGACCCATAAATCCTTCAGTGAGTTCTGAGGTTTATATTTTGGCTTTGGTGGAAGTGTTCTTGAATTAGTTTATAAAATATCAGTTTAGTTAGGAGAGGAAATTTAGACATAGAATAAAAACTTTGACATTTCCTAAGTCTAGTAGGGAGTTGGTAAATATTTTGTTACACATAAATTTAGAAATTAGCTGTAATTTAGCAGCAGAGTGATATATTAAGTACTTTCATGTGGTGCTTGAGAAACTGCAGGTATTAAATTGGTTGCTTTTTTGCTTATTGCTAGACTTATACTTCATGTATTTTATATTATGTATCGACATATTATAATTTAAGGCTAAATCTTCCACAGGCTGAATTATAAAAAAGTTGCTATCCCTGCGTTCTGAATTTTGTTTTGTCTACTAGTTATACCACATCAAAGTTGGGCCATGTAAATCTTTCTCAAGATATTTTCTCTGACAATATACTAGTTAAAATTTTGTATTTTCCTAGCTCTGTTTACACTGACTTAAAATCTGAAAAGTTTCTAAGTCACAGGGTGACCTATGGAATGCTTGAACTTTATATAGAGTGTTCTGAAATGTAATTGAAGTCAGTGAAGGTTGAAAGAAACAAGGATAACTTGAAAAAACTGATTTATATTCTAAAATATGTAATTGCTTTACTTTTGAGGTAAACTAATGCTTATTCTTTGGTACTTTCTCCTGGTTCCCATCTTTTTAGCACAGCATCTTTAATTCTGCAAAGCAAAGTTGTAACACGTGAGAAGAATATTCTTTTTTTTTTTTTTTTTTTTTTAAAAAATTTTTTTTTTTTTTTTTNAGGCAGAGAGGCAGGCAGAGAGAGAGAGGGGGAAGCAGGCTCCCCGCCAAGCAGAGAGCCCGATGCGGGCCTCGATCCCAGGACCCTGAGATCATGACCTGGGCCGAAAGCAGAGGCTTTAACCCACTGAGCCACCCAGGCGCCCAAGAATATTCTAATTACAAAATGCTCTTTAGCTTTTGAGATGTTGGTAACATGTGCTTTCTGAGAAAGTATGAAATTCCCATTATCAAGATTTAAAAGAACTAATTAGATTTCACACTATGTATCTCATTCCAACTTCTCTAAAGATCAGAACTGATTCCGAAAAGTAGTGCATGCTGTAAAAGGTAAGGGTTCTTTTGTCTGAAAGAATGAACATACTGCTTGAAGCTAAAACATTAAAGGAGACCTTAAAAGTGGGTATAATTGGTCCCTATGTGAAATGAACCTGAAAGACTTTATAAAGTATTTTGGCTTGTCTGTCTTCTAATGTTTATAGCACTGTGAACACTAAGTACTTTATTTGCCCTCAAATACTATTTGTAAATTCTACAATTTTAATTAAGTAATTTCATAGTTGGTAAATCTTTTTTTCTTTTGGTTTTTCTAATGTCTTGGAAATTTGGAAATTCTGATGTCTTGGAAAACAAGAAATTACTTGTTCTGACAATGAAATTAACTCCAAATTCTAGATACTATCAGTTAAATGTGCACTTTCTCAGTTTTGTGTTGTACAACACTCACTCCTTCCTGCTTTCAAGATTGTCAGTTTTGTAAATAGTCCTTAAGTTAACTTTAAAATTTTGTTCTGTAAATATTTCTAACTATAATTTCATATTCATAATGGCATTGACCTTCTACTAAGTGCCATGTGTGTCTCAGACTCTGAGGATACATAGATAAATACATTATGTGTTCTGCTTTCAGAAAGTTCAGTTTGTTGCATGAACTGTGCAAGTCAAAAGTAAATTGTTTTACAATGTTAACAAGTGCTTTGATAGCAGTGTATGTTAGAGAACTCAGATGAGTTAAGGCAGAGTGCATGTGTAACCAGCATTGCTTGCTGGAGGATAGGACTTGAATTAACTCTTGAGGGATAAGTAGGGTAGAGTGGACAGAAAAAGTGTAGAAGTTAGAGATGTTAAGGTCCATTTGGAGAATTGCAGGTGAATAGCAATTTGGATTCTATGCGTGATTTAGTATTTTAGTAGCCATTCATGAAAGTATATATTTTTAGAGATTGTTATGTCTTGTGTTTTATTTAATTTGAGCGTTAAACTGTGGATCTGCATGAATGTTGGAGATCTGCTTCAAATTATTTAAACCTTTTAACTAAGTATATTTTTCGTTTATATTTTATTTTATTTTATTTTTTTTAAGATTTTATTTATTTATTTGACAGAGAGAGAGAGAGATCACAAGTAGGCAGAGAGGCAGGCAGAGAGGAGGAAGCAGGCTCCCCGCCGAGCAGAGAGCCCGATGTGGGCCTCGATCCCAGGACCCTGAGATCATGACCTGAGCTGAAAGCAGAGGCTTTAAACCACTGAGCCACCCAGGCGCCCCGTTTATATTTTAAATACAAGAAGAACGTAACAGCCTGATGTGGAATAATCCCCAGGTTTAGACCTTTGATAATTATGTTTCAAAGTCAACATTTAAATATCTTTTTCTCAACATTTATGCATCATATTAAGAGTAACATTTATGAACCTCTTTAGAACTCCGTGGTAAGTGTTTACAGCACAAACATTTAAAATTAACTCTTCTGGGGGCATCTGCTGGCTCATTTGGAAGAGCGTGCCACTCTTGATCAGGGTCATGAGTTTGACCCCCTCCTTGGGTATAGAGATTGCTAAAAATAAGTTAAAAATAAGATTCACTCTTCTGAGAGTATTAAAAACCTCGTCTTTTCATACTTATTTCAAAGTGCCACTCTTTCCTTCTGGTAGGTCAGACTGTATCATCAGCAGTTATATCCTGGTAGAAGTCTCTGTGTGGCTTATATGATTTAAAAGTTCTCTGAATTCGAATATTAAGTGATTTTCCATGTAGTATGATTTGATACTCCTTTGAGGCCGTTTTTTTGCCATTCCAAAAGGGAACTCTGTTCCCTCCAAAGTGCCATAGTTTCTCATTTTAAAACATTCTCATACTGCTTTTTATTGTTGCTTTTGATCCTTCCAGTTATTTTTGTTATAGAAACTCGAGAAATTCCTTTTTAAAATTTTCACCATTTAGCAATTACATTATACATTAAAAAAAGATTTAATTATTTTGAGAGTGAGAGAGTGGCTGGGAGTGAGAGAGTGCGAGCGGGGGGAGGGGCTGAGGGAGAGAATCTTTCTGAGCAGACTCCCTGCTGAGCTAGGAGCCTGATACAGAGCTTGATCCCACAGCCTCATGAGATCATGACCTGAGATGAAACCAAGAGTCAGATGCTTGATCAACTGAGCCACCCAAGTGCCCCTACATTATAAATTATGTATCACCTCATTTATTTCAAGGTTATTTATTACGAAGCTAAAACTTTCTGGTTTCATCTCCTTGGAGAGAGATAACCCCCTGCATTCTCACCTGGCTAATAACCCAGTCAGCCTTCTGGCCTCTATATCACATCCTTTGGGAGGCCTTCTTTGATCCTTAGATTCTCTAAGATTCTTTGGCAACTGCACTTAATCTTTTTTAACATTTTTGTAATGATGTTTTTAATATCTGTCTTTTTTGCTAGAATGTAAGTTCATGATAGCATCAAGTATGTCTGTCTTCTTTACTACCATTTCTCCAGTATATACTGCCTAGACTGTAGGCTCCTAATAAAAACAATTACTAAAATTAATAGTCTTGAGCCCCAAAACAAACAGACCACTGAGAGGACAAAGAGATGTCATAGTGCTTTTGGTCTTAAACATATTTTCTGCCTTTAGACACCCTCAGGCTTTAATCAAAGGCTTTTTTTTTTTTTTTTACTCATAATGTACAATTAAAACAAGTTTAGTAACCAAATGTAAAAAGGACTGAGACATCTCCTAGAGGTCATAAGAGAGTTGAAAATGAGAGCAGTGGGGAAAAAAATTTAAAAATCAGATACAAGACATTTTTTTAAAATGGAAGTTTAAGACAATGTTGTGATAAACATAGAATCTTTCAAAACACCATTTGTTTTATATATAGAACAATATAACAGTAATGCTGATTGAAGATCATGAAGAAGTGATTAATTGCTGTTAGCGAGTTTTGTTCAAGATTACACAGGACCATGTGTTGTATTTGGAAGAGGTTTTTATCTAAAATGATGCAATTAAAATATTACAATGTCAAGCTTTTGTTATTAGAAAGATTTGCTTAATGAGGTGAGACATAGTAGGCACCATAAATACTGAGTAAAATTAAGTTGAAGCAAATAATTATCTGAAAGTACTGAATCACTGGAGTATAAGTACTCTACAGTTTGTAGAAGTGGATTTTATACCTACCACGTTGTTTCTTTCCTCCTTAGCTATGAAATATGTAAAATTGAGTAACATGTTTTTCTTTATTAGTTTTGAATAAAAACATAACCTGTTGCAATGGTATGACAAAATGACATAAGTATTTCTGTAACTTTTTTATTATGTTAAAAAGAGTAAGCTTTATTTTTTTGGAATTTCTTGGTAACCAGGACTGGAAAAATTAGATTGGGGGTTGTAATTACTTCTTTGCTAGAAGCATGTGGAGTCTAACAGATTGGGTGACCTGAAAGAGATTATATTTAATTCCAAGTTTGTTTATAGTGTAAAGAATTCAAAATTTCACCTAAGGGCTTTAGTTCTTATTCAGATAAACTGCATGTTATCTTAATATTGTAATCTGTTGAATTCTACGGTTCTGTAAGTATGGGTAGAAAAGCTGGTTATTTCTTGTTGCTAAAACAAATACTGGTTTATCTACCATGTGTTAATTACCATTTTAAACTCATAGAAATAGGATACTTATATACTAGGCAGCTTAAAATAGTAAGGTTTTATGATTTAATCTTGAAGACATTTATTTCTGTACTTTGGAAGTAGTGATTTGAAATTCTTAATACTAGAAATATGGCCTAGTTTCAAAACACCCACTAAGCAACTGTGGGAACTCAGCATGCTAAATGGCTTGTAGTGCTGCAGTATTTTTTAATTTTACCCACCCCCTGTTATATAATAGCTTATAGTAGTACACACAGAACATGAGTATTTGGGACAAGAACAAAGTGTATTGAAGTCCCCAAAACATGTGATTGTCAGGCTTTGTGTTGAGTTAGTAAGAAGCTAAAAAGATGATCAAATATGATGATTAGTGAGTGAATGACGCACATCAGGTGGAAGTTTTAGGTTGCGAATAAGGCAGGAAAAAGCAAGAATTGTTTTTTTGGGCTTGAGAAAAATGACTTTTAAAAAAATAGTGTCACTATTTTTGAGAAAACAAAATTTTTAAAAGTTTAAAATTTTTATTTAAGAAGTTTGATAGCTCTGATTTAAACATTTCCATGATGCTTGCGTACATAAGCATCATGAGATAAGTATTTATGTCACAAAAAAATCCACAAAAATTTCAGTGGAAATAATTCTAAACATTTTCCCCAGAATGTTGTGCAACGGAAACATTGCAGCATTATGTCAGCCTATGAGAACCAGATACTGAAACTGATTAGCTACTAACTGTGAAGAGTGAAATCTAGTTCATATTCATTGTTCAGAAAAGTATGGTTGTAAAGGCATTTGATAAAACATAGTTTTGCCATCTTATTAATTAAAGGGACTAAGTTGATCTGCATGCATGCAGATGGATATTTAGTTTAAATGTTTCAATTTAAAGATTTTTATGATACAAAAAAGGAAAGAATAAATTTGTTTTAAAAGTCGACTCTGTAATTCTTGTTGACTTAGCTCTGTGAGTAATGTCTTAATGCATAACTAGTTGTATATAAAAATAAAAAGAATTGGGATGCCTAGGTGGTGCAGTCGTTTAAGCAGCTGCCTTTGGGTCCGGTCTTGATCCCAGGGACCTGCAATTCAGCCTGGCCTTGGGCTTCTTGCTCAATGGGGAGCCTGCTTCTCCCCTGCCTGCTGCTCCCCCTGCTTGTGCTTGCTCACTCTCTCTGTCAAATAAAATCTTTAAAAAAAAAATAAAGAATTTATCTGCTCTTTTCTCTACTGGAACTCAATTATACCTGACATTTTCGTGTGTGTGTGTGCATTTAATGGTAATTGATAAAATAATAATGATCCTGTGGCAAGATCTCAAAGATTTTTGTTTAATCAAAGAAAGTTGAAATTAATAAAATTGAAGTTTTGCTATATTTGATTATATTCAGATTCTGTAAAAATTGATAATCCACAAGTGGTAGATTCATGTTCTAAAAAGAATTAGCTCATTTCTTTCCTGACTCCATCATTATCCAGTTTTTATAACTAACAGTGTGATAATATTTGCATTGCTTCTGAGAATAAAATTAAGTATTGGCAAATAATGTTTTTTTTCTTTCTGGCATGATTTAAATATCCTATCACTTGCTACCTGCAAATTACTAAATGATTTACATCTTTGCGATATAGAATTTTTTATGTCAAAATTTCTGTAAACTATGTGAGAATTGTTTGGGGATTATAGTCACAAGATAGTACATACAAGTTGGGAACTGGTTGTGTTTAATGTGTAAACCTAAAAAATAATGTCCTTTTATGTATATTCAAAAAATGTAAGCAGGGGCTGCCTTTCAATATTTTGAGTGGCTCCTGTTGGGAGAGATTCCTAATTAACCTTAAGTTGGGCCTGGCTGCTCAGTATATTTCTTTTGATCTTGTTTGGGGAATATTTTTGTTTTGGGGTATTTAAAAAAAATGTAATACAGAGATAATGAGATTATATCGTTAAAGCCCAAAATGCATTCTGTAAATCCTATTTTAACTGACAGGGTAATAAGTAGATAAATAATAAAATAATTAGTCGAGCATAGGGTCTTCATCTGAATAGTTTCAAAAATTGTCTGTATAAATGTGAGAGTCCGTTCGCTCTATTTTTTTTAAAGTAGACTCCACACCAAATATGGGGCTTGAACTCAGGACCCTGAGATCAAGTCAAGTGCTCTACTGACTGAGCCAGCCAGGTGCAAATATGCTCTATAAAAACGGCAACTTGTCAAACACTGATTCTTAAGTGTAAGATACTTTGAGACCACACATCCTCTAATTTTGCTTTGTATAACACATTTATTTTTGTTTACATTTTTTCTGACAGTTTCTGATAAATAATTTATAGAGTGTATAATGGAAAGGATTTATAATCAGTTAAGACTTAGTGAAGGAGTGAGTTTATATATATAAAAATGAAGCAGAGAAAGTTAATGTTTAGCTTAAAAATGCTGAAAATCATGTTTTTTAAGTTGAAAATACTTTATGGAATACTATAGTCATCTTAGTGCATATAAACTAAGATAGCAATTGCATTTTCTCTTTTTGCTTTACACTGATAATTAGGTAATCAACTTTTTTCTTTATTGCCCATTTGCACATGGTAAATAAAAAGTAACCTGTATTTGGAGAATACTTAAGGTGTGTGTGACATGTTTTGAGTTCCTTGGCAAAAAAGGCAGTTAAGGCAAACATTCACAGGTCAGTCTTTAGAAGAGTTGTTTGGGTGGCATAAGAGCTTTTAAGAGAATGTTTGGTCAAGATACTTGATGTTTACTATTGTCTCTTAGGTCCATTGAGACGTTTAAATCCCTACTACCCCACCCCTGCCTTTTATTTTGAGGCTTTATTGTAGAATCTTGCAATTTTTATATATGGTGAATTGAAGTGTTGTCAGGAGAGCTGTAATCCCAGTTATGGCTTATATTGTGGGTTGAGTAAACAGGAATTTGCAGTTCTTCACTCAAAACTTTGCCCAGAATCAAAATCTCATAACCTTAGGCTTTTCCGTAAGAAGAAATGTAGATTTCCCTAAAAACTCTTATGTATTTGCTACTATGTAAAATAAATTAGTCCTGTCTCTCCATGCCAGTCTAAACAATCCATCTTATCTCCTCACCAAAGGGAAAAAGTTAAATGAATGAATTTGAAGGTGCTATCATTTCCATACTCTTACATAATTCTTACTAGGATGTGCTAGTATAGAGCATTTTATTTTTTCAGTTGTTTCTTTACCCTCCATGGAAACTCTCCTTATCTCAGGTTCATTCATGCTATTTAAGAATGTATTTTTTCCATTTCTGTATGAATAATAACATTCCTTTGGGCATGTTAATTTTGGATGCTTTTTTGATCTTTGGTCTTCCAGTTCTCAAGGTTCCTTTTTAACTGTTGAACTACAAAAAATATATAGCTTTATGTGATTTAGAGGGGAGAATAGTTTATTTTTGTCCTTTATTTTAAAAAGTAAGGAGCATTTCAGATCTTTGTAAACAAAGGAAACTACAATTGCAATCTTGTCATTTTTAGGTGTTTATATCAAAATCGGAGTGACTTAGAGTTAATTTTAAGTAGAATTTAGGGAAACTATGCATGGGACAAGGGTTTTGTCTACTCGACTACCTTCATTCAACAGGTGTTTACCGAGCCCTTATTGTGTACTTAATAAAAAGTTCATAATATCTTTGAAGTTGTAGAGTGCTTTGTAGACTAAAAATTGCTTCTTCGTGTAAGGCGCCTGCTTGGTGTCTAGTAAGGTAGATAAAGCCAAGTTAACAGTTGTTTTAATTATTTCAGTAAATATAACTGCTATATATACTAGGTATTGTTTCTAAGTACTAGAATGCGAATGTGAAAAAGACAAAAGTGTCCCTGTTTTCCCGTTACTTTAAATAAGGGAGTCAAGATAGCTAACCTGGTGCTTATACAGTGTGATAAATATTCTGATAGGGCAGTTTTAAGTGGGAGCAAGCTTAGAAGGGTGTATTGAAAAAGGTTTTTGAGTGATCACAAACATCTTCCCAGACCTCCAAGCTGAGATCTGAAGAATACATGAGAGTTAGCTCAATGAAGAACTAAACCTGTGTTTCTGACAGAAGGAAATAGCTTGCGTAAATTTCTGGCAACAGGCGACAGCAGGACCTGATAGGGGATCTGAAAGAAGTTCATGTGACCTGAATGCAAGGTGGGAAATACTGGAGTTGTAGCAGAAGTAAGTGGGGGCCAGGTCAAAGGCTTGGTAAGAATTTTGGATTTTATTGTGAGGGCTAGGTTTGTGGGGACCACCCACTCTTCCCCCAAGTGTTTTAAATTGGACAGTAGTAACCTGATCAGATTTGAATATTTGAAAGAGCACTGTAATTACAGTGTAGTGATTAGGTTAGGAATCAGATGGCCAGGTTGATTTGGTGAGGAGACCAGGTACAAAGCTGTTAGAGGAGCGATTTTTGTATACCCTGGAGCAGGATAGTGGCAGTGAGAATAAAGAAAAGTTGAGTCAGGAGAAATTTTAGAAGGTTGGATAGATAGGAGTTGGTGATTGTTAGGATATGAGAATTGGAGAGGAAGAGTCAGGGTTACTGCAGGGTTCCTGATCCCTTCTTATCCTTTTTAGTTAATTTCTTCTAAGATGTTAAATCTCTTTAAGAAGCCTTTCCTTATTTCTTCAGCCTTCAAGACTGGTTTAAGTTCCTTCTCTTTGTGCCTCAGCAGCTCTTACCACACCATGTTCTTGCCTTTTCCACCTGTTCATAAGCTTGCAGGCAAGTACTATTCCTTATTATTACATACTTAGCACCTTGCACAGTGCATAACACTTAGTATGTATTAAATAAAATATATGAATGAAAATACAGTTTTCTGGGCATGGAGCCCAACATGGGGCTTGAACTTGGGACCCTGAGATCAAGACCTGAGCTGAGATCAAGAGTTGGACCCTTAACCGATCAAGCCACTGAGAATACAGTTTTTATATTTACAGCTAGACGAAAAAAAACTGTTTCTCTGAAGTATCAGTATCCAAAAACTTAATTTATAACTTACATGTGAATCAGATCAGTCCATGCACTTCTGAATATCTTTTGTAAAAATGTTATAATTCAAATCTGAAGTGCTGGGTATATATTCTTTGTGTGCTATCAACTAATACATATGGACTTGGATTATTACATTAACCTCCTCTTGTAGTACACATTCAGGTTTTCTTTATAAATAAATTTTTAATTAGCTTTATCCTTTGTCAGTTTAAATGTCAACATAACCAAACTATCACTGTTAGAATATTTTGTTTCAAATGAAAATAGTTTTTTTTCCCCTCCCTGATTATAAAAGGAGTCAGTGCTTATTTTACACATTAAAAAAAATAATAGAGATAAAGAAAAGTGTCAAACATCCTAATGCCCAAGGATAAATATTGCTTTCATTTGATGGGTATTGTAGACTTTTAAGATGTTATATATATTTATGAATGCTATGAGTAAGTTGAAAGCCATCCACAGAGAGGAAATCTATATAGCATAAATATGTAAGAAAAGGTATTAAATATCCTCATATGAAGAATCCTGATAATTAGTATATAACCAAATAACTCCATAGAAATGGGGTCTTCAACTTAAATTCCTTTAGCAGAGCAGGCAGGGAACATAAATGAGTGAACACAGTAAGGTTAAGTCAGAAGGCACAACTTCTGTTCAGTCAGTACCAGTTGATTTTTGTATTAAGAAATGTTGACCCAGTGGTGCCTCAGTTTTTTTTTTTTTAATGAGAAGTAAAAGTCTAGATTGTAGTGAAGTTCCCAATTATTAAATATTGTCAAATAAAAAATTAAAACTATGTTTGTTAAATGTAGTAGCTATGGTCTTTGTTTTGTTAGTACCATAAGCAGTGGAAGAATGGAAAGATTTGGGGGTGCCTGTGTGGCCTAGTCGATTGAGTGTCTGCCTTTGGCTGGGGTCATGATCCCGGAGTCTCAGGGATCAAGTCCTGCCTGGGGCTCCGTGCTTAGCAAGGAATCTGCTTCTCCCTTTCCTTTTACTCCTCCCCTGCTTGTGCTTGCTCACTCTCAAATAAATAAAAATCTTAAAAAAAAAAAAAATTGGTTTGCCCTCACTAACCAAGGAAATGTAGATTAAAATATATCATTTTTCATATATCAAGTTGATGCAAATGAAAAAGATTGAAAATAATGGCAAGATTGGGAGAATATAAATTGGTGCAGTCTCTTTCAAAGAGACCAATTGGAATTACCTATAAATATTTAAAATGCATATTAGTTTTGACTAAATACTTTCAGGAATCTGCCTTACAGAAATATTAGTTCCTATATGTGAAGATTTGTGCTTAACAAACATTATTTACTGGCCAAAAAGTAATGTGTGTGTGTGTGTGTGTTTTCAATTTAAAGTAAATGAAGGGGTGCCTGAGTGGCTCCGTTGGTTAAGTGTCTGACTCTTGATTTTGGCTCAGGTCATGATATTGGGGTTATGGGATTGAGCCCTGTGTTGGGCTCCACATTGAGCATGGAGTCTCCTTGGAATTCTCTCTCTCTCTCTGCCCCTCCACCCTCTAATGCGTGCATACACGTGCTCTCAAATAAAATCTTTTTTAAAAAAGTAAATGAGGAAAGGCAAATCAGAACAATCTAAATGTCAGTTGATATGAGAATGATTAAGTAAATTATGGTATGGTTACAGCACAAGTCACAGCAATGAAAAGAAATGAAGTATATCTGTGTTCTTATATGGAAAGAGTCCATAATTTACTGTTTCCCATTTAACACAAAACGGACAGTTTTATACATAAGTTTGTATTATATTTGTATGCTGTCATTTTAAATGTCTGTTTGGTATTCTGTTGTGTGGCACTATAATTTACTGAGACTGTTGATGTATGTGTAGGTTATTTCCTGTGTTGTGCTATGTATATGCACATTGCTCTGAACACTTTTTTTTATTATTATTAAAAGATTTTATTTATTTGACAGAGAGAGAGAGAGATCACACATAGGCAGAGAGGGAGGCAGGGAGAGGAGGAAGCAGGCTCCCTGCCGAGCAGAGAGCCCGATATGGGGATATGGGGTTCGATCCCAGGACCCTGAGATCATGACCTGAGCCGAAGGCAGAGGCTTTAAGTCACTGAGCCACCCAGGCACCCCTACTCTGAACACTTTTTTGCAAATGTCTTTGTAGTGTTGTCTCCAAAGATAAATTTTTTTAAATATATGTATTTTTTAATTTTTATTTATTTGACAGAGAGAGAGATCACAAGTAGGCAGAGAGGCAGGCAGAGAGAGAGGAGGAAGCAGGCTCCCCGCTGAGCAGGGAGCCCTATGCGGGCCTCAATCCCAGGATCCTGAGATGACCTGACTGAAGGCAGAGGCTTTAACCCACTGAGCCACCCAGGTGTCCTCCAAAGATAAATTTTTGTATTTTATATTGTAACATTAAATATCTGAACTCTTAGAGATGCTTTGGGGAAATACATTTGTCTCCGAGAATGTAATTTAGGACCTCTGATCTGAGTAAATTTACCTTAGGCATAGTAGTCAGAGAACTAACAAGAAAAGTAGCACTGTTTAGAGAACTTAAATTCTTAGAGTTTTTAAATTTAAGTAGTAATTTTTAACCTAGTCATTACATGCTATGGTACAAAATGTAAAAGATAGAATTGTAAAGCAGATTTTTCACTCTGCAACCTCTTCTGCTTAGTTTTCCTTCCTGGGAAACCAGTACCAGTTTTGTATTTAAGGTCAATAATTAAATGGACTGTACACTCAGAACTTGTCCTTTTTTCATGGTTTTTCTTTTTATCCTTTGGATAGTTGAATTTTGTCAACTAGTATTTTCCTCAAGAGCAGTTCATAGGAACAGTATTCCTTGAGTTCTTTCATATTCAATGCTATTTAACTTTTGTTTTTATGCTGAACTGTATTGTTAGACTGGATATATATTCTTTTTTTTTAAGATTTTATTTTTTTATTATTTATTTGACGCAGAGAGAGAGAGAGAGAGAGAGAGAGAGATCAGATCAAAAGTAGGCAGAGAGGCAGGCAGAGAGAGAGGAGGAAGCAGGCTCCCCACTGAGCAGGGAGCCCAATGCAGGCCTCGATCCCAGGACCCTGAGATCATGACCTGAGCCGAAGGCAGAGGCTTTAACCCACTGAGCCACCCAGGCGCCCTAGACTGGATATATATTCTTGAGTCATACTTTTTCCCTTGAAGTCCTTATAGGTATTGCTGTACTGTTTTTAGCATTGAGTCCTTCCTTCTCTCCATTTTTTTTGGTACTAATGTTTTGCCTAAGTTCTCAAAGAATTCTATTTATTTATTTATGGTATTTGTTTTTAAATCATTTCTACGCCCAGTGTGGGGCTTGCGCTCATGACCCTGAGATCAAGAATCACATGATCTAAAAAGAAAAAAGTCGCATGCTCTGTGGACCAAGCCAGCCTGGTGCCTCACAAAAATTCTCTTTAAAGTACAATAGTTATTTTCTTAGTAAAAGATGTACCCCTTTTCTTGTTCAGTTCTGACTCTCCTGTGTTAATAATGTCGGATGAAGTCTTTGAAACCTTCAGATGTGTCAAACAAGAGATTGTTGGGTTTACCCTTCTGGCTATGCCATGTACACTTTAGAGAAGATGAGCTGTGATAATTTTGAGATGTGAAGATGCAAACCTCTCTCTTTCTTGAGATCTTCCAGCATCCCTCTTTACCTTCACTGCATATGACAGCCTTTCTCATATACGTGGTTAGGGATGTCTCTTGGTTAGGGATGTAGATTTTGCTTCTGTTTCTCATTGTTCTAATTGTTTTGAGATTTTTCAAGAGGAGAAAGGGGCTACACCATCTTTGCATTGCCCTTTTCACCAGAAATTGTAAAGTCTGTAGGCCTGGTTTTATCAAAATTAAGATCGTTTATAAGTATAAGGAATAAAACGTATGTTGATGTAGTTTTCTGAAAGCCAAAACCAGTTCATTTATAGAGGTTCTTTTCGATCAAATATTTTAATTAAAACAATCAAAGGACGCCTGGTTGACTCAGTCCATTAAGCGTCTGCCTTCAGCTCAGGTCATGATCCCATGGACCTGGGATTGAGCCCCATGTCCCATTGAGCCCTCTGCTCAGTGGGTAGGTAGCTTGCTTCTCCTTCTCCCTCTGCATGCCCCTCCCCCTGCTTGTGCACTCTCTCTCTGTCAAATAAATAAATAAATAAAATCTTTTTTTAAAAATCACAATGTAACATTTGAGTTTGATTATATCACTTAATTTGTATTTATGAAGCTTTGTACATTACAAAGTGTTAAGAATGAAACTAAAAACTAATGCCTCTAGTTAGAGTGGTTATTTGAGTTCTTTAATTTTAGGTGTCAATTCCTTTTTCAGTTGGGTTTGAAAATTAACCTTTTTTTTTCTTTTTTTCTTTTTAAAAAGTAGGCTGTACGCCCAGCATGGGGCTTGAACGTATGGTCCTCAAATCAAGAGTTGCATACTCTGCCAACTGACCAGCCAGGCACCCCTAAAAATTGGACCTTTTAAATATATGCACACTAGATCTTTTAAAATTTTAAGTCTTTTTTTTGGTATAACACGTTTTAGCTCTGGAATAATCTGGTCTTCTGAATGGCATCTTGTTTTTTCAAGAGAAATGTCAATTTATTTTCTAAATGGCTCTATTAAAAGAGAGATGCTCAATGAAAATCTTGGTAGCTGGTGGGCAAGCTTTCTTTTTTTCTGATATGAACATAATCTTGTATACTTGTATACATTTGACCTAGTTCTGTTTTACCTATCCTTTGTCCATTAGCAAGAGCAGGGTGACTGCTCAGAGAAATGAGTTTTTTCCACCCCATTCTTTCTGTGTGATGGAATATATTACTTTCTTAGCCTCAAATACAAGTACATTCTAATAGCCTCAGAAAATGTTAATGTCTGCTGGATTATTGGAGATTTCAGTATTAAGTCTTTGTTATTCCAATTTTTTTAAATAACTTTTTTTTTTTTTTAAAGATTTTATTTGAGAGAGTGAGTGAGAGACCTGACCGAGTGAGGGAACACAAGTAGGGGGAGTGGCAGAGAGAGAGGGAGAAGCAGGCTCCCCACTGAGCAGGGAGCCGGATGTGGGACTTGATCCTGGGATGAGGACCTGAGCCTAAGGCAGACACTTAACCAACTGAGCCATCCAGGAGCCCCTCTTACTACAATTATTGACTACTCCAGTGTTTTTTAAAATTTCAAATTACTAAAGTTTCGTAAAATTCCATGAATGTTCTAATTTCTCTCATGCTGACCTATGTTTATTACTAAATTTGTCCTTAGAGCACTAGAAACTCTATGAAGTTTTATAGATATTCCTTAGAAAAGGCTTTTTGATCCAAATGTATTGGGAAATCTTGTGTATTGTATCCTCCATCACACAGTACATTATTATATCAAAAGATAATTTCTGCTGTAAAGGCACAGTATAATTATGTTTGAAAAACATCTCATTCTAACTATAAACCTATTTAACTGTGGAAGTAGATGTTGTAGAAATACATTTTGGGAAATGCTGAGAATGTATTACAGAACATTTTCAGGTAAACATGTTAGGGTATTCCAAAACATCTGTTCGCATGACAATTAGGATTACCTGTAGTTATGGCTTTTATACCTATAAGCTTTTAAGATGGATAAATGATAATTACTGTCCCAGTTTGTGAACATACCCAGCACAATTATGATAATATCTTTGCTATAATTCTAAGGGTTTGTTTTTTGACCTGGATATTTGGTTAGAATTGGTCTTCTAGTCTGAAAGTACTTCTCAAGTACCTACTAGGTGTTAAACACCCAATATTGGTCTGTAGAACTACTTTCTGCTAAGACTTAGGAGTTTTAGAGCCTTAAGGTACCTATGAGATCAGGTAGCCCTCTAAACTCATTTTTCAGATAAAAAACTGAAGTGTTCATGGCACCTGGGTGGCTCAGTCAGTTGAATGTCTGGACTTTTGGTTTTGTCTCGGGTTAGGGGGAGGGGGAGGGGGAGGTTCAATCTCAGGGTCATGGGATTGACCCCTATGTTGGGCTCCACCATTGGCCAGAGTCTGCTTGTCCCTCTCCCTCTGCTCTCCTCCTCCCCTGCCCCCTCTCTCTCTTCTTTCTCTTTCAAATAAAGAAACGAAATCTTTTTTAAAATCTTAAAAAAACAAAAGTTAATAAAAAATAAACTAAGGCCTTTAAAGTATAGCTATGCTCGAGGTTACATTGCAGTTTATCAAGGAATTTGGAACACAAACTGTACAGCTCCAGATCTTTTGGTCTTTTTTTTTTTTTTACTGCATTTTCTTTTCAGTATGTTACTTTTAATCACATTCCTTTTGAGGTAGAAATTAGGAAGGAGATAGATCCATTTAACATGAGAATTTAGGATAGAGATTGAGTTAAGTTATAAGGTGGGTTATATTTAATACAAATTTAATTTAATACTTCCCAAGTAAGTCTCTGGACATCTAGGTCTCCCTTCATATATCTGAATTATTCTCTTCTTTTAGTTAAGAGAAAAATAGTTTTAAAATAAGCACGTATCCTTAATATTACTAATAAGGAATAGTGCTAGTTTTTTTTTTTTAAGATTTACTTATTTTTTTTAAAGGTTTTATTTATTTATTTGACACAGAGAGAGATCAGATCACAAGTAGGCAGAAAGGCAGGCAGAGAGAGAGGAGGAAGCAGGCTCCCAGCTGAGCAGGGAGCCTGATGCAGGCCTCGATCTCAGGACCCTGAGATCATGACCTGAGTGGAAGGCAGAGGCTTTAACTCAACTGAGCCACCCAGGCACCCAAAGATTTACTTATTTTAGAGAGAGTGCACACACGTGACAGTGAGGGGAGGGGCAGAGGAAGAGACTCTTCAAGCAGACTCCCTCCTGAGTGTGGAGCATGACTTGGGGCTCATTCTTGCGACCCATGAGATCATGACCTGGGCCAAAACCCAGTGTTGGTCGCTCAACTGACTGAGCCATCTAGGTACCCTAGTACTAGTTTTCAGTAACTGATGCATGGGTCAATCATGTGTAAGTCAGGTTCTCTTCTAAATTGAGCTGCATCATCATTTCTAGTGGTCAGTTAGTAAACAAGTATATATTCTATTAATGGATAGGTGGACCTAAATGATTATAGAATTAAGCTCCAACATATTGAGTTTAAATGATAAAATACATTGTTTTTTCATACTTTTCAAGAAGATACCACTCAGTAGAAAATAATTGAATTCAATGTTATGTGAATTATGCATTAAGACATATAGTAACATATTATTGGAAGAAATTCATCTTTTAAGTGCTAGAATATTCCATAAAATACTAGTGTGGTCTCTAGAATTAGGCCTTAGATGAGAGGGAGATAATTTTTTTAAAGATACTAGGTTTTCTGTATTTTGTTGGTCCTTTTAGCCAACATTTCCTTAAACTGTAGAAAGCAATAATATCTTTTCAAATCTTGTTCTGTCAACAATTTTCCTTGGTTCATGTGTCAGTCCTGATTGTTTACATCATCATTTATACCTACTTAATGTATTCTGAAATAGTATAGACACGGGTTTTAAGACATGGGTTTTGGAATCAGAACTAGGTTAGTCTTATGACTTTGCTTTATAGTCTGTGTAATATTTAACAAGTAACGATTGCTCTTGAGCCTGTTTCCTTTTCCTTTTCTTATCAATAAATGGGGATTAAATTGCCTCAGAATTGTTGCAAGGACTTAATGAAATGACAGCTAAAAGCACCTAGCACAGTGCCTGGCATATTATAAATACTCAGTAAATATCTGTTGCTGCTTGTGATGTTATTGTCAGAATTACACCATATTGTTCGGTAAATAAGTTAACCAAGATTTATGGAAGTTAAATTATCTGTTAATGGGAAGAATGCTACTTTGGTTACCTACATCACAGGGTTATTTTGGAAATCAAATGTAATCATGTGATAGAACTCTCAACCTGTCTAAGCTGAGGTAACACATTTTATACCATTAGGAACTGGGCAGGTAAAAGCAGAGGGAATGGAGATCTGTTTTTTAGGAAAGGATTTAGCTGAGGGCTTGAAGACATACCTGTCTTCCTTCAGTACTGGCAAACTGAGGTACGTGCAGACACATAACTTCCTTTTCAAGTCAGTCAGGGCCAGAATACATATCTGTTACATCAGTGTCTTCCATAGAAGATCTAGATGAAGAATCTGTGGCAGAGTCCAAACTCTTAGCTCACTATCCATTGCTCTTTATGATTTGGTTTCAATATCCATTTCTTTACCTTATTCCCTGCTATTCCCTCCTTCCCTCCCCTCCCCTCCTCACCCCTTACGTCATTCCAAACTCCCATGTCTTTTCCTGAGGTATAAGCACTTAGATGAACAGTTTGGGATATATTTTTGTAATCTGTAAATGTAGCTCTCACATACATTTACAAAATGTCTTCTAACAAATAAAAACTCCCAAATTATATTATGGAGAAGCCACATTTTTGGAAAGCTTTACTTGAATCATATGCCCACCAGCTGTCCATGAGGTATCCGTTTCTCTGAATCCTTACCAGCACTGTTTTATATTTTCATCAGTTTGAGAGATACAACATTAACTCTCATTGTATTTTTAAATAAATATTCTTCTAATGACTAGTGATGATATCTTTCTAGATCTTTCATACAAAGGTAGAACTCAGAATTCATTTAAGCATTTGCTTCAAATGGAAATAAAAATTTGAACTCTGAAATCAGGTTATTAAATGATTTATCAAACATTGGTTTAACATGGTGTTATCTTACCTTCTGTTTACCCTGAGACATAGCTTAGAAACCACTGGTCTAAATTTGGCATTTGTCTCAACCTTATTATCGGCAGTGTATAATTTTGTATGTTTAAGAAGTTTATACACATGGTCATTCTGCAGCTTGTTTCTTTGTTCTTGTTCACCGTGGTTTCCGAGATTTGTTCATGTTGCTTTCTCTAGATGTAGTCATTTATCCTTGTGAAGTATCCTTGCCACAGTAGCTTCTTGTGGAGGTGTGTAGAAGTTTTCATACTGTAAATACCTAGAAATAGAATTGATGGATTGGATGGGTGGATATTTTCAAATGAATGGGGGCATTTTCAAATTTATCAGGTTTTTGCCAAATTCCTCTCCAGAGTAGCTTTAACAGTTGATACTTTTACCAGCAGTGAGTGAATTCTCATGGCTTTACATTCTCAACAAGTTGGTTTTATCAGACTTTTTCACTTGCTAGCCTGATGGCAGTAATACCTGTTTCCTTAATTACTGGTGATATTAAATAGTTTTCAAACAATGTTTATTGGCCTTTTAAGAATTTTCTTCTGTGAATTGCATGCTCATTTTTTAGCACAGTACTTCTTTTTCTAAGCAATTTATTATGTTTCTTTATATTTTCTGGATGCAAATTCCATTTTAGAAGTATGAGTTACAAAGATCTATTCCTAGTCGGTAGCATGGTCTTTTGTATTTTTTTATTTTATTTTTTTTTAAGATTTTACTTATTTGAGAGAGGGAGCATGAGTGGGAGGGTGAGAGGAATAGGGAGAGACAATCTCAAGCAGACTCACCACTCTGAGCTAGAGCCTGATTTGGGGCTCTATTCCACAAACATGAGATCACCACCTGAGGCGAAACCGAAAGTCCAGTGCTCAACTGACTGCACCACCCAGGCGCCCCTGTCTTATTTCTAATTAACCTTAAAAATTATTAAATGATCATAAACTTAGAAGTTTGGAGTTCAGTAACATAATATCTTTCACCTCTAATTGAGAGTAAATTGTCCATCTGATTCTTCTTCATCCCTGAATACTTCCATGTAGTAGTTCTCTAACTTTCTGGCCTTAGGACAACTTCACAATCTTAAAAAATTATTTAGAACACCGGAGAGCTTCTACATATGGGCTATATTTATTCATATTTATTATGTTAATAATTAAAACTAAGAAATTTTAAAAATCACTTATTTTTGAAAATAAACTCATTACATTTTAACCTAAAGTATTTTTTTGGGAAAAATTACTTTTCAAAACAAGTGAATTTGTTTCACATCTTTGTAGGTTTCTTTAATGTCTAAATAGGTAATGTCTGAATTCTCATAATTGCTTTAGTCTCTTACAGTATATTATTTTGGCTGAAGAATATGAAGAAAATCAGGCCTCATACAGATATGTAGTTGGAAAGGGTAGGAATATTTTAATAGCCTTTTCAGATAATTGTAGATATTCACTGATAGTGCTTCAAATGACACTGATTTCTTAAACTTTAATTGCAATGTAAAAATCTAAAACTATATCATTGAACTTTTTCCCCTAACTTTTTATTTAGAAATGGTAGACTCATAGGAAGTTGCAAAAATAGTACTTCACTCAGCTTTCCCCAGTGTTGGCATTTTATATAATTATAGTGCTTTATCAAAGCCAGGAGACTGACATTGGTATATTTCTAACTAGATCATAGACCTTATTCAGTTTTTTGCCTTTTTTTTTTTTAATTTAAAGATTTTATTGGTTTATTTGAGAGGGGCCAAGCATGGGGAGGAGCGGCAGCGGGGGAGCGGGGAGGGTGCTAAGAATCTTAAGCAGACTCAGCAATGAGTGAGAAGTCCTATATGGGGCTTGGGACTTGAGATCATGACCTGAGCCAAAACAGAATCGGACGTTTAACCAACTGAGCTGCCCAGGTGCCCTAGGTTTTTGCCCCTTTTTTAAGGTATTCATTTGGGTGTGTCTATAATTCTGTGCTTTCTAATCCCATGTATAGATTCATACCCTAACCACAGTCCGATACAGAATGGTTTCATTATCACAAAGGAACCCTCCCTCTCCTCCTTGTCCTAACATGATAATTAACTAATCTGTTCTGCATCTGTATAGTTTTCATCATTTCAAAAATGTATAAATGGAATTACAAAGTATGTAACCTTTTGAGATTGACTTTTTCAGTAAACAGTATACCCTTGGGATCCATGCAGGTTGTTGAATGTATCAATAGTTCATTCCTTTTTGTTGCTGAGCAGTGTTTACATTGCGTTACATTGTCAATACCAGAGTTTGTTTAACCATTCACACCCTGAAGGACATCAATCAAGGGTTGATTCCTTCCCCCCCACCCCCCATTACGAATAGATTTTATGGACATTTGGTATACAGGTTTTTATTTTTCATAAACATAAATTTTCACTTTTCTAGGGGTAAACGCGAGAGTGAAATTGCTGGGTAATATGTGGTAAGTATAGGGTTACTTTTATAAGTAACCACTAAACTTTTTTCAGTGTGGCCATACCCACCTCTGTTTCCTACCAGCGATCAGGAGATACCTGATTTCTCTGCATTTTTGTTAGCATTTGATATTACTACTGGTGCTGATAGGTGTGTAGTGATAATTCATTGGTTTTAATATTTATTTCCCTAATGACCAGTGATGTGAGACATCTTATTTTTGCCATTTTGCCATCTGTATTTCCTCTTTGGTGAAAGGTTTGCTTGTGTCTTTGCCCATTTTCTAATTGGGTTGTTTGTTTTCTGAAGATTGAGTTTTGAGCATTCTTTATGTGTTTAGATTTAAATCAGTGAAGATTGACTATGTGGTTTGCAAGTATTTTCTCCCATACCTCGTCTTTCCATCCTCTTAACAAGGTCTTTTCCGTGTGAAATTTTTAAATTTTAATGAATTGGGATTTAGGAGTATTTTTCTTTTATGAATTGTGCTTTTGGTGTGATGCTTATGAAATCTTCATCTGACTCTAGATCCCAAAGATTTTCTCATTTATCTCTCAAAGTTTAATAGGTTTACATTTTACTATTCATGATTTTGGATTAAATTATTTAATTATTTTTTTTTAAAAAAAGATTTGTTTATTTTAGAGAGAAAGAGTGAAAGGAAGGGCAGAGGGAAGGGAGAGAGAATCTCAAGCAGTCTCCCCACTGAGCATGGAGCCTGATGTGGGGCTTGATCTCATGGCCCTGAGATCATGACCTGAGCTGAAATCAAAAGTTGGATGCTTAACCAACTGAGCCACCCAGGTGCCCCTTTAATTAATTTTTTAATGAATTAATTTTTTATATAGTATGAGATTTAGGTTGCAGTTCTTTTTTCTCTTTTCCTATGGATTTCCAAATTTTCTAGTACCATCTAATGAACTTTTCATTCTGTTAAAATAAAATTCATTGATCTGTCTTGTACTTTGAATGGATCTTTTACCCATGTGTGATTTTTTTTTTAAAGATTTTATTTATTTATTTGACAGAGAGAGATTACAAGTAGGCAGAGAGGCAGGCAGAGAGAGAGGAGGAAGCAGGCTCCCTGCTGAGCAGAGAGCCTGATGTGGGGCTCAATCCCAGGAGCTCGATCCCAGGACCCTGAGATCATGACCTGAGCCACCCAGGTGCCCCACCCATGTGTGATTTTTAAATAATCAACTGGACAGTACTGGTTTCCTGAGTTACATAGATTTTCTAAATGTTGACACATTTTATTTTGCCATATTTTAAAAATCCACCTTTGTTAATAAGGTCACTTTTTTAAAGAAAAGTCTTTAAATAGTGAGTAGCTTTTGAAATTCTTGGTAGAGGGTACATACTTTCAAAGCTCTAATTTCTGTTTTAAGGTCTAATTTTATCATTGGGTACAAGTATACTCAGTTTTCTGTGAAATGGTAGGCTCACTTGCTTCATTTTCCAGAAAAGTCTCTGTCAAATACCCACTGTAAAGGGCTACACATTCTACCCTGCTCAGGTTTTGACTGTCCATGTTAGGTCACTTCTCTGTAGTGACACCCTTCTTGGCCTGCTCAGGCTCTGACTTGCTTTGCCAGGGAATTGAACTCCCTCTCTTGTGACACTTTTTTCATCTGCTTGGGCTTTTAATTTCTGTTGCGGTTTCTTCTCTGACCCATAGAGTATTTAGGAGTGTAGTTTTTAATTTCTACGTACGTGTAAGTGTTTCAAATTTCCCTGTTTTTTTTTTTATCACATTGTGCTTGGACAGTAAATGTATTATATTGATACTTAAAGTTATATGTTCTATCATATGGTTTGTTCTGGAGAATGTTTCATGTTCACTTAAGAAGAGTGTGTATATTCTGCTGTTGTTGGTTGGAGTATTGATAAATTTCTCTTAGGTGTAGTTGACTTCTAGTGGTGTTCAAGTGTATTTTCTTGCTTAGCTCCTGTCTAGTTCTGTTACTGAAGGTAGAGTATTGAAGTCACTACTATTGTTTAATCATCTCTTTCTCACTTCGGTTCTGTCAGTTTTTAATGTATTTTGGTGCTCTGTTAAGTACATATTTGTATATCATTGTTTTACCTTTTGATGGGTTTACTCATCTATTGTTGTAAAATGTTCTTTGTAGTAATAATTTTTGTCTTAAAGTCTATTTTATCAGATAATAGTATAGCCAATTCAGCTCTCTTTTGGTTACTATTGCAATGGTATATACCTTTTCCTTTTATCTGTTTTTGTTTATTAATCTATAATGTGTCCCTTATTGACAGCGTTTAGTTGGATCACTTTTTTTCATCTCTTCTACCAACTTTTGCCTTTTGAGGGTTTAACCCATTTACATTTAATGTAATTATTGATAAGGTAGAATTTACATCTGCCACTTTTCTTTTTGTTTTATACGTCCTATCTTTTTTTTCTATTCCTCTATTACTGAATCTTTTGTGTTAAATAGATATTTTCTTAGAGTACTATTTTCTTTGTGATTTCTTAGTGGTTGCCTTACAGACACCTTATATCATAACAGTCTAGTTCTGATTAACATCAAGTTAACTTTAATAGTGTATGAAAACTTTGTGTCTATGTAGCTCCACCCCCCATTTTGCTGTTTATTGTCATGCACATTACATCTTCATACATTGTGAGCCCATCAACAGAGATGTGTGATTATTGCTTTATGCAGTTTTCTTTTTTCCTTTTCCTTTTTTCTTTCTTTCTTTCTTTTTTTCTTTCTTTCTTTCTTTCTTTCTCTCTCTCTCTCTCTCTCTCTCTCTTTCTTTCTTTCCTTTTCTTTTCTTTCGGGTTGGAGAATAGAGCTACATTTATTTAGTTTCTACTTAAGTTCCAGTTAACATACAGTGTACTTATTAGTTTCAGATGTAGAATATAGTGATTCAGCACTTCCATACCTAACCCTATGGAATTTTCTTTTACATTGAATAAGAGAAAAAAGCTACAAGTGAGAAATACATGTATACTGTTCTTTATATTTATTTTGTAGTTAATTTCATTGGTGATCTTTATTTCTCCCATTTTTATTTGAATTACTGTCTAATGTTTTTTCCTTTCAGCCCAAAGGAGTTACTTTACTATTTCTTATAGGGTAGTTCAGCAACAAATTCTTTCAGTTTTGATTATCTGGGAAAGTTTTTAAGTTCACTTTCACTGAAAAATAATGCTGGATACAGAATTCTTGATTGACAGTCTTATTTCTTTAAGAAATTTGAATATGTCCTCCCACTGCCTTCTGGCCTCCATATTTTCTGATGAGAAATCTGTTAACCTTTTTCTCTCTTACACATGGTGAGTCAGTTCTCTTGCTGCTCGAGATTTTCTTTGTCATCTTTGTCATTTAGCAGTTTGGTAATGATGTCTATGTGTAGATGTCTTTGAATTTATCCTACTTGGAGTTTGTTCAGCTTCTTGGAGGTGTAGATTAATGTGTTTATTCAAAATTGGAAAGGAACTTTTGGGCCATTATTTCTTCTAGTATATCTGTCACTTGTCTCTTTCTCGATTTCTCATATATATGTTGGTTCATTTGATGGTGTTCCCCTAATTTCTGATGCTCTTTACATTTTTCTTCATTTTTTTTCTGTTTCTCTTCGGGCTGGATAATCTCAGTTGAACTATCTTGAAGTTCACTGTTTTTTTCTGTGTGTTTATACTGGTTGAACCTTTCTAGTGATTTTTTCATTTCAGTTGTACTGTCTTTTTTCTTTAATCTTTTTTTTTTTTTGAGATTTCACTTACTTGAGAGAGAGACAATATGTGAGAGCGAGTGAGTGTGTGTGTGAGAAAGAGAGAGAGAGAGAGCACACACAGGCAAGCGGGAGGAGTAGAAGGAGAAGCAGACTCCCTGCCAAACAGGATCCTGGGATCATGACTTGGGCCAAGGCAGACACTTAAGTGACTGAACCACCCAGGTGCTCCCAGTTATTATATTTTCAACATCATACTATCTGTTTGATTTTTTCCCCAAATGATTTTTTTGTTGTGAAAAATTTTATTTATTTATTTTAGAGAGAGATAACAGGAGCAGGGGAGGGGCAGAGGGAGAGGGAATCCCAAGCAGACTGCGCTGAGTGCAGAGCTTGATGTGGGGCTCAATCCAGGACCCTGAGATCATGACCTGAACTGAAATCAAGAGATGGACACCTAATTGAGCCATCCAGGTGCCCCATCCCCAAATAATTTTTATGTCTTTATTCTTGGTTTGTATTTGATGAGACATTCTGTTGAAAAGTTACATTTGGACATTTAATATTCTTTCTTAAGATTTTATTTATTTATATTAACAGAGCACAAGCAAGGGGAGCAGCTGGCAGAGGGAGAGGGAGAGGGAGAAGCAGGCTCCCCACAGGGCAGGGAGCCCGATGCTGGGCTAGATCCCAGGACTCTGGGATCATGACCTGAGCCAAAGGCAGTCACCTAACCAACTGAACCACCTAGGTGCCCAATAATATGGACATTTTAAATAACAACATTGTTTTTTTGTTTGTTTGTTTTTGTTTTTAAAGATTTTATTTATTTATTTTAACAGAGATTACAAGAAGGCAGACAGGCAGGCAGAGAGAGAGGGGGAAGCAGGGTCCCTGGTGAGCAGAGAGCCTGATGTGGGCCTCGATCCCAGGACCCTGAGATCGTGACCTGAGCCGAAGGCAGAGGCTTTAACCCACTGAGCCACCCAGGCGCCCAATAACAACATTGTTTAAAGAACAATGTTTTAAATAACGAAATGGGGCAACTGTGGAGATATTACCCTTTCCCCAGGGTCTGTTGTTGTTGCTGCTTGTTGTGGTTGTTGTTGATTTAGTGACTTTTCTGAACTATTTCTGTTTTGTGTGGCCACTGAAGTCTCTACTTGTTTAGCTTATTGGTTAGCTAATGATTGGACAGAAATTTCTTTAAATGCCTGGGACTAAAAAATCTTCTAGGCTTTGTTAAAGAACTCGGTTGTTGGAATGTATCTTCAAGCACCCAACCAGGCATCTGACAGATCTGCCTTAGCCCTTACTTCCTGTTTGTGCAGGGCCCCATGGTTGAAAATAAGAGCTTGGAGCATTCTCAGATTTTTCCTGAGCCTATATACAACTTTGGGAATGCATACTGTCTTAAGTATGTCCATGAGTATCTAGATTCCCAGGGATGTGTTGGAACTTTTCAAAGTCCCTATGGTATCTCATTCCTAGTTTTGTTGTTGTTGTCATTGTTTTATTTATTTATTTATTTAATATTTTAAATTTATTTATTTGACAGAGAGAGAGAGAGAGAGAGAGAGAGAGAGAGAGATATCACAAGTAGGCAGAGAGGCAGGCAGAGAGAGAGAGAAAGGGGAGCAGTCTCCCTGCTGAGCATGAGAGCCCGATATGGGACTCAATCCCAGGATCCTGAGATCATGATCCGAGCCAAAGGCAGAGGCTCAACCCACTGAACCACCCAGGCGCCCCATCATTGTTGTTTTAAACTTTTTGATTAGTCTGTTGTTTAGCCCAAATGTTGGCCACCACCTCAAGCACCTGTGAGTATAAAACACTTGCCTTTAATTGTTTTCAACAAACGTTTTCCTGGGGAAAATTTATTTTGCAATGGATAAACACTGAGGTCAAATATGGATAGCATTGCAAGTGTACTCTTTCTGGGAGGTACCAGACAGGTTTAATAGTAATGATTTGGGGGCAGTGAAGCTTTTAGTGAGCTCCAGCTTTGTTTTGCTCCCTCTGGGGCTGCTAGGCTGAACTGGGAATTTGGGCTATAATTTTTCAAGGCTACATCCATTTGGAAAGCAGGGAATGGGACTAGGACAAGTTAAAACATCACAGAGTGTATTCTTACTGAGATTTGGTCCTTCTTTCCTTCCTTCCTTTCCAAATACACCCTGGTGCATTTAGGTGCAATCTTTTGGTTAATTTTGAGACTTCTGATAAAATTTATTCCAACAGGTTTTGCCAGTTGCCATCACTTTTGTGGAGGAGTGAATTTTTGGGTGATTTACTGTGCTGTTTTCTCTGATGTTATCTCCACTTGGGCTTTGATATCTTATACTGACGGGCCTCCATGTTTAGATGTGCCCCAAACCGCCAGATAGCTTAAAGATTACTGCCTTAAAAACTGGAGGATATGACAGAGTTATAAATGGTGAAAACATATTATTAAATATATAGGTGACATATATATTATCTGCAGAGTAAGTACTTAGTAAGTACTAAATTGTGGGTTTTATAATCACCTGTAGGAGCCTCATCTGTTGAGTCCATATGTGCCTAATTGCATGAAGTGACTTTTGTAGGCCTGACAGGTTTTTTACAATCCATTTTCTTAAATAAATACTTTATTTATTTGATAGAGAGGGAGAGGGAGAGCAAGCACAAACGGGGGGAGTGGCAGGCAGGAGAGAAGCAGGGTCCCCCACTGAGCAAGGAGCCCAATGTGGGGCTTGATCTCCAGACCCTGGGATCATGACTTGAGCCAAAGGCAGCACCTTAACTGACTGGGCCACACAGGTGTGCCTTTACCATTCATTTCTTTAGGACCACTGTGTTTCTTCAGATATAACTGCTTATAATTCTGCCTCTTTGCCTGTGGCCTTTGATACTTCTGCTGGTTTTATATCTTTGTGTTTCACAAAGTGCTTCTTGTCCTAAAGAATGTGAAATTAGAGGCCCCAGGTGGCGCAGTCATTCCAAGTCTTGGTTTTAGCTCAGGTCATGATCTCAGGGCCGTGAGATTGAGCACCCCCATTGGGCTTTGCACCCCGTGTGTATTCTGCTTGAGTTTCTTTCTCCTTCTCCCTGTGTTCTTCCCCATGCATGCTTGCTCGCTCGCTCTTTCTAAAACAAATAAATTTTCAAAAAAAAATGTTGAAATTAAGGTATAAAAAATTGAGTCTAAGATTTCTTACAGTTTGAAAATTTTTCTTACCTTTTTGAAAAATTATTTTTAATTTTGTATAAAGTTTTTTAAAACTTAAATTTCTCTTGATCTGTTAGGTTTAGGTTATCTTCTTTTATTGCCTTATGTTACCATTATTATGTCTTTCATGTTTATGAAAAATAAAAAGATTTGGCTCTAGAAAAATCTTTTAATAACAATGCAGTCTTTTTAGTGTATATGTGTTGTCAGTAAAATATCTTATAAATAGCTTCCTTTTGTGAGAAAGTCTGATGTAATTGTAGCTTGTTTCTTTAATTGAAAGAAAAAGTTTTAGTTGACCTGCAAAATTAGACACCTGGGTAACCTTTTCAGGTGAGCTTCGAATTTTGTTCAGAGATTAAGAAAGCAAGATACTCATCAGACCCTTCTTTGTCTACCTCTTCTTCTTCTTTTTTCATCCATCTATTCTTAAATGTTTATCTTCCCCAAGGTACCAGTATCTTTTCATTTTATATGGTCTCTATGGATTTTGTCATTTCAAACCTTCAGGTGCCATTAGGCTATTGATACCAAGGCCATAAGCTTATTTCTAGCCTGGATATTTCTGCTTTATTCCAAATCCTATTTCTTCCTCCTCCTCCTCTTCTTCTTCTTCTTCCTTCCTTCCTTCCTTCTTTCTTTCTTCTCCTCCTCCTCCCCACCCCCCCTTTAAGATTTTATTTATTTGAGAGAAAGCAAGTGTACAAGTGGGGGGAGGAGCAGAAGCAGAGGGACAAGCAGACTCCCTCCTGATCACGGAGCCCTACAAGACTTGATCCCAGGACCCTGAGGTCATGTTCTGAGCCACGTAGGTGCCTTTCCAAATCCCATTTTTCAAGTGATTTCTAAGAATAGGATGGCCTGATTGTTTTCATTGGAACCTCAATAGAAGCGTGTCCAAAATTTTAGATTTTTCCCTCCCTGGTGGTTCCCTAATTTGAAAATCTATGTTATATCCATCTGGTTGTTTAAGCCAGCAGTTTGACATTACTCTGGACCTCTTACTTCTCCTTAATCCCATTTATCTCCCACCTACTTTGATTCTGTCTCTAAAATGTCTCTTGAATTAATCTCATCCACTACTGTTAACACTGTTTGTTATTTAAACCAGTGGTTCTTAAGTGCCTCAGACTTAATATCCCATTTATATAACAAATTACTTTGTAAAAACCCCTTTTACTCTTCTGAAACAATGATTTACACTGAAACAACATAACATACTGGTTAATTGCAAGGAAAAATAAGATATACATTTTGTTTGTCAATGTGAAAAAGCTCGGGCACAATACAAGAAAATAATGACGACCAAAGGCTTTGTATATAGTATCATCATAATGGTTGCAAATGCAAACTTACATAGGTGTGTTGTGTTCGTGACTCAAATACCAAGATCTGTATGGGTGTCATGATTGTCAGAGTAATGAATAAAAAATAATAATTCTTGAAGTACAAAGCTAAACAGAGTAGTTTTCCTTCTAGAATGTGGATATTGTTTATATTTCCTGAAAAGTATAAAAATAATTGGACTTCATATGTAAAATGGAGCTAGGTTCTCGGGGAGCCTAGCTGGCTCAGTTGATAGAGCATGCAACTCTTGATCTTTTGGGGTCATGAGTTTGAGCCCCGCATTGGGCATAGAGATTGCTTAAGAAAATGGCGTTAGGTTCTAAGCATTCAAAATTATAAGTAGATATTTCAACTAGTTATATAACTGATGGGCATTTAAAGGTTGTGCAGCATGCAGGGATGGTTTTTCATACCTCCATTCCCTGCCCATTAAATGCTGGCAGCACTTCCCCTAAACATTGAGACAACCTAAAATGAACCAGAAATTCCAAAATACTCTTATTAAAAGTGGTTGAGGGGCACCTGGGTGGCTCAGTTGGTTAAGTGTCTGACTCTTGATTTTGGCTCAGGTCATGATCTCATGGGTCAAGGGATGGAGCCCTGCACCTTGGGGTCCCCTCAGTGGGAAGTCTGCTGCTTACCTCCCTCTCCTGTGCTGCCCCCTCCCTGCTCCTCCCCCCACAGCCTCGTTCTCTCTGACTCTCTCAGATAAATAAATCTTTAAAAAAGAAAAATGTGGTTGAATTTACCATTATCATGTTTCACATGGCTTTATTGCCTGATTTCCAAATTTGGTCCTGCATTGGAATCACCGGGAAAACTCTTTGAACATACAGATTGCTGTTTCCTAACCCAGATGTTTATTTTGGTAGCATTCTTGGGTATCGGATTTCTAAGCTACCCAAATGATTCTTCTTGAACATGTCTAGCACTGATTTGAGAGTATTTGAGAATCAGTCATTAGAGTTTGTAGTAGCCCTCTAACTAGATTTTCTATCTTCCTTTTGAATCCCTGATCTTTTAAAATCATGTAGAACAGTATCAGTAAGTTTTCAAAAATAGTTCGGTGATATGCCTTCTTCCTCAGGAATCCTTTAATGGCTCTTCGTATTTAGTCTTAGCACCCCCTAAAAGTACCCTTCTGGAATATTAGGGTTTGAAAATTGTGGTTCTGCAGAATAAAGTCCAAGTTACTAAATTTGAATACTTAGGCTTTCAAAATTAGACAGTCTAGATTTCCAACCTTATTTTGGGCCCTAAACTCCAACATAGAAAAACTACTTATGGTTCCTGGGTCTGGATAATTTTCTCATGCCATTTCTTGTGTGCACAGTATCTACCTATCCCCACAGAATGAATTCGTGAACCCCTTTTTCAACTTTTGAGGATTCAGTTGTAGCATTATCACAGTATTCTCCCTGCCCTTCCTTCATCACTGTGCTTTCACATTACCTTTCCCAAAGTTTATAACTTGTCTGTTTCCCTCTCTTTGTAACATCACTGAAGGCAAAGATTTTTTGTTTGATTGGCTTTTCTAGCTTCAGATATAGTATAGTACCTGAGTCATAGGTGTTTGGTGAATGAACGGGTGATTGGAAGAATGATGAAATTGTACTAGATGATCTCACAGGCTTTTCTAGTTTCAATATTGATGATAGGAATATGATTTCTAATTTCTTTTACCAAGAAATTATGTATTGTTTACCTTTTTAGTTTTTACTTATGTACTATGTAGATTTTAATCTAAAGACATGAAAATTTTTATCTTGGTGGCTATATAGGTAAACTATATTGGCATAACACTGAGGTAAATATTAGATATAATGGATCATAATAATATTTACATGGCAGGTATTGAAGGTTAATTTGTACACAGTGTATTGAAAGAATATAATCAGTTGTAATTTCATAGGTCTACTTTGACATGGTGAGAGTTTATTCTTGTTAATAAATAGAGTACCAAACTGTTTTCAAAATTGGGAAAAGTTTTTACAATCCCACCAGCAGTGAGTTAGGATTCCAGTTGTTCCACGTCCTTGTTAATACTTGGTATCATCAGGATACCATATTCTTTTGATTTTGCCTCCTACCACTCTAGCCCATCCTTGGTCCCCAGGAAGAAACCTTTTATACCTTATTTGTAAATTTTGTGGTTGCATAGGATCAAGGTCTTTGTTACAGATGTCCTGAGTCTATCCCTGAACTCATCGGCCCCCTTTTTATATTGTTCTTGCCGATCAAGGTCTTATGAACTGTCAATGTGCTGATAACTTCCACATGAGTTTTTATCTCAAAGCTCTTAGCTCCAGGATTCTCTTCCTCAGCCTCTCTGTTCCCATAGAATATGTCACAAAGTTTGTTAATTTTTCATTCTAAAGATTTCTTGAATGTACCCACTTTATTGTAATATTTTAGTGTAAAATCAAGCCCCATCTACTTATTGTAATAGTCTCCTAATTGTTTTCCTGCTTTTACTCTTTCCCTCGAAATCCATTCTCTGTACAATACTGTGAGAAAGATTAAAAACATAGATCATGTTACTCTGTTTAAACTGTTGAATGGTGTAGAAGATCTGTGCTCATTTTGGCAAAATCCTGCATAATCTTGTTCTTTTCTTAACTACAGTCTGATCTCATGTCAGTGAAATGTTGGCCTCCATTTAGCTCCTCTGTCTCATAATGTTCTTGCATATCTCAGCCTTTACATCTTATGGAATGCTTTTTTATTTATTTCTTTTTTCTACCTGACTGTAAGCACTTTGCGAACAGGAACAGTGTCTGTTTTATTTATTCAGCACTTCGCATGATGCCTGGCACATGAGGAATTCAGATCCCAGGACCCTGGGATCATGACCTGAGCCGAAGGCAGTGGCTTTAACCCACTGAGCCACCCAGGCGTCCAATTTCTTCACATTTTCACCAGCACTTGGTATCATCCATATTTTTTATTTTAGCTCTTCTCATAGATGTGTAGTTATATTTGTATTTCCCTAATGACTAATGATGTTGAACGTCTTGTGTGTCTTTACTGGAGTGTCTCGACAAGTCTCTCATCCCTTTTCTAATTGGATTGATTGTTTTCTTACTGTTTAAAGGACTTTTTTATATATTCTGGATATATTTTCTCCCAGACTGTAGTTTTTCATTGTCTTCATAGTCCTTTGACTAGAGAGAGAGGAGAGAGAACTTGGACCTTTTTTTTTTTTTTTTGGTAGGTACTTTCTGGTGTTTTTGGATTATGAGCTTCTCTACTGCCAAGCCAGGATATGTAGGAAACAACAAAAAAACCCAGAAAACTCACCAGTAGGTTATCCTTCACCCAGAGTCCCTAGCCACTGTACCTTCTTTTCTCTTCTTTTCAGAATCTTCTGCTAGTTGTTTTATGTATTTTGTCCAGGGTTTTGGGTTATAATTAGTTAGAGAAACAGGGTAAAAGGGGCTTATTCCATCTTCTTTGGAACCAGAAGTCATGTTCATTATAATTCAAGATCCAATACTGTAAAGCTTTCATATCTACATTTAAGTAAGACTAAGGAATATGTTTAGTATATGTGGCCTATTGATGTGTTTTTAAAAAATAATTATTATATGTGATGATTATCATTGTAGTCTGAACCAAGAATAGATTTTATTAGGCTACTGCTTTCTGTCCTTCTTCCCCTAGAGTTTAGGAAATTGTAGCTATTTTAGAAATAGCTAAAAGTAATGTTGAATGTATTATAAGAACAAGGAGATTTTTTCTTATTACTTCTTACATCCAGTTTGCATACAAAATACAGCTCCTAAAAGGAATGATTTGAAATATGAAACAGTGACCTGGAGAACTGTCGCCTGAGGGCCAAATTCAGTATGTGGCCTCTTTTGGTAAACTTTTATTGAAACACAGCCTCACCTAGTCACTTACAAGTGTCCACCTCTGTTTTCATGCTAAAGTGATGGAACAGAGCACCTCTAATAAAACATCTGGCCCACAAAGCCTAAAGCATTTAATATGTGGCCTTTTACAGGAAAAGTTTGCTGATTCCTGGCTTAGACGGTATTGAGGCCTAAAGTATTGTAATCAGCATCCTCATATAATTATGATTTGGATAGCTATCTATTTGGATAGCATGTTAATAGTAGAAAGAACATATTTGGGGTTCGAGTCATTTAGACCTGGTTTTTAATATTTCCTTACTTCCAGATATTTGACTGTAGTGCCTCAATTTTCTTGTCTATAAATTGGAAATAGAGGAACTCTTCTACTTAGGAATTTGAAGTTTAAGAGTTTTTGTAATTTAGAACATAACTAAGTACCTGAGAAAAATTTTATCAACTAAGACCTCTGCCTACAGATAGTGTTGGTAATACTTGGTTTCATTTTTGGATAAATGATAAAAGGGACTCAAGAAACCAAGTGGAGACATTTTTAGTATCTTCCTTGATGTGGTTGTGAGAATTTGAAATAAGATAAAAAGTTCATGTCAAGTGCTCTCTCTATATGGTAGTTATTAGGTGGTAGGGAATAGAGGAATCTTTTGGAGTGATAAAGATCCCAATATAAAAATACCGTTGCTAGCCTCAGCTTAGTTATTGGTGCAATTTTATGCCTTTTCACTAGATATTAAACATTTTTAGAATGGGTACTGTCACTTTCTATTACATAAGTGGGTACAAGAGTCAAATTTTGTGCAAATGTAAATCTCCCACAACATTATAAGGGGATTTTTAAGAAATCTGTTGAATAGTTTATTTCCAAGAAAAATGAAAGATTACTCCCAATACTTTTTTTCTTCTCCAAAAAAGTTTAGTGGTGTCACCTGATTCAGATCTGGATTAGACCAGAACTTATTTTGAGACTGTCAAGTCATTTGTTAGTTGTCTTAGACAACATATATTTTTACTGGATATGAAAATTTTTTAGTTAATAGTCAAGCCTGGTTAGTTAGTTAATTCCTTTCTGTATAGTGATATCAAAGTCCAAATTCTGTTCTCTGTAACTAGTTATATTTTTATGAACAGTGCCTGAACTGTATACCAGTAAGTCTCAGTAGGTACAAGAGTTATAGGATGAGTATGTAGGGTCAGTTCAGATCCATCCTATTGCAGGGAAACCATCAAACAGCTCAAGTATCTCTAGTATGAATTTCAAATATATTATGGTATTTATATATTATGGGAAGTCTCTTTTCAAACTTCAGTGGGAACTTTTAAGTTATTTGTAACTTGTTTTGTTATTACTACAATCTCTTTCCTGACCCATTCCTTTATCCTCAATTTTCATTTTTATTTTATTTTTTTATGGAACCATTTTTAACATTTATAGTAGTATCATGTATGTAACATACAAATATTTATGTAGTTCTTTGGTTTTCATTTTATTTTTTTTAAGTAATCTCTACACCCATTGTGGGGCTTGAACTCATAACCCTGAGATCAAAGGTGACATGCTGTACTGACTGAGCCAGCCAGCCACCCTCTCTCAGTATTCAGTTTTAGAATAATATTTAAGAAATACAATAGTAAATATACCAGTGTAAATATCTTCAGTGTTCAGATTTGGTTATATCTTGTATTTCCAAACTCGATAAGCATTGCTGAAACATTCCTTATTAAAGCAGGTGTTTCTTAGATTCCTCTTCCTGAAGATTCCAGTTCAGTGATTTAAGGTAGAGCCTGGAAATTTATTTTTTTAAACCAATATTCCAGGTTTACTTTATTTTATTTATTGAAGTCTGGGAAACATCAGAGTAGGAGACCAAGGATTCTATCTTTAAAAATGCCAATTGTGTGTTTAGAAAGGTGTTATTTTTAATTCGTAAAAATGCTTTTAAATCTAATTATTAAGCAGAAGCATTAAAGTTTTGCTAGTATACTTTGTGAGGTGCTAGATTTGTTCTTTAATATGTAACATCTTTTTTATACCATCTGCATCTCACTTGAAATTCAGTACATGCATATCTTGCCGAATAGAAATTTGATTTTCAGAAACTTGGCATAATGATATTTCTTACATACAAATTGATAAGTAATGTCTATATTCCATCATCTGTGTATATACTCTGTAATACTGTAATGTATTATTCAGTATTGTATCATTTTAATAAATGTGCTTTCGTTTTGGCTCATCAGCATTGCTTTCTCAATCCGTACCTCTGAAGGTTTTCTTAGTTTTTCTCCATTGTATCTCAGAATCATTATTTTCTATTTTTGAAGGAGTGGGGAGATAACTTTTCTGATGCGCTAGCAAAAAATACCATTTTTATTTAACTGTAGAATCTTGTAGGCTAATAAAGTTCAAACTGTAGTCTGGAATTTACAGATCATTAGTCTTCTACCCAGCTCCTATTATTACTGCACCCCTGAGACTTTGCTTTAGCATAGTTCCACCTTTTCACTTCCCTATGGCAAACTAAGATCATTTGGTATTCTTGGCCTAAGTTACCCTGTCACTGTATCTACCTGGACTGATTTGCCACCTTGTCTTTACTTGCTTGTACTTCTCTGTACACAACCTTTCTCAGCCATTTTTACTGATGTCAATTTTCTCAAAAGAGCAGTAGCATATGTCATTGTCTGAAGATTTACTATACTATCTTATGTTCAGTTGTTATATGTGAGTGTTTTGGTATCTAGTTAAACTGTAACCTTGTATAGGGGAGGGCTCACATCCTCTATATAGAAATTCTTAGCACGATCCTGTGCACTTAAACTATCAAATACTTTTGGTGGTTTCATAAAATTTTAGCCTTTTTTTAACCTCTTAAGCTAGTGAGGTAGGATGTTAATCATTTTGTTTTTAGTCTTTAAGCCCTACTACCACATAAAGATCAGTTACTTATAAAATTAATAACAGAATCACAAGATACAAAATTATATTTTAAATTTCAGAATGCTTAGGACTGACTCCTTCACAAACATTTTACTCATCTTTTCAGCCTTTGTAGTTCCTTTTGGTCAGTCATTTTACCAGTTTTTTCTACTTTTTAGAACCCTTAAGAATCCTTATCACCATTCAGTTTTTAGTTTATAGACATCATTGGAGATTGCTTTTTTTTTTTTTTAAGATTTTATTTATTTATTTGACACACAGAGACAGATCACAAGTAGGCAGAGAGGCAGGCAGAGAGAGAGGGGGAAGCAGGCTCCCTGCTGAGCAGGGAGCCCGATGCGGGCCTCGATCCCAGGACCCTGAGATCATGACCTGAGCCGGAGGCAGAGGCTTTAACCCACTGAGCCACCCAGGCGCCCGGAGATTGATTTTTGTTACTGTTTCTCAAGGTGGTCCCTAGATCTATCTACCTGCATCAGAATCACCTAGAGTGCTTATTAAAGTACAGAGTCTTGATGTCCTTTTCCCTAAACTATTTGCTGTGCTCAATACGTGTTTCACTTTGACGTGTTGTTCTTTTGTGAGACTGATCTTGAATCTATCATTATAGTCTTTGAAGTCCTTTCTGTTACCTAAAGCTGTCTGGCAATTAGTTGCCTATAGAGCAGTTTTTAGTGTAGTGGTTAGGAACACAGGCTGTGGATACATACATTGGAATCTCAACTCTGTAGGTTTTCCAAGATCACAGGGATAGTTACTTAAAAGTATTTCTGTGCCTTGGTGTCCCTATTTTTTAAATAGGGACAACAGTTGATCTCTTGGGCTGCTGTATGTATTAAATTAATATTTGTATATTTCTTACAATAGTGCTTGTACACAGAAAGCACTCAAATATTAGCAGCTATTATGATTTCTCCCACTTTTCAGTTCTTACAAACTTAGAGTAACTTGTATGCTTACCTTGGGTGCCTGGGTGGCCAAGCCGCTGCCTTCGGCTCAGGTCATGATCCCAGGGTCCTGGGATCGAGGCCCACATCGGGCTCTCTGCTCAGCAGGGAGCCTGCTTCCTCCTCTCTCCTCTCTCTCTGCCTGCCTCTCTGCCTACTTGTAATCTCCCTCTCTGTGTCAAATGAATAAATAAAAAAAAAATAAGATCTTTAAAAAAAACTTGTATGCTTACCTTACCTCTTCCTGTTAGATTATAGTCATTGAATATAGGGGCCTACCTTATCAACTTTTATAGTTTTTTAATGGATTTTGCGTAGTAGAAAGTGTTCAGTAAATATTTACTGCATCATATCATAGAAAGATGGCCAAATTTTCCAGTAAGATTTTTTTTCAGAGCCCACTTAATATAAATTATAATCTAAAGTAACTGTAATATTCTGTTTGTATTGTATTTCAGGAATTGTAATGAATCATTGACCAGCACCATTTTACCAGTTGGAGCAAGTTATCAGAAATGGGCATAGTGCTTTTAGATCCAACATGTAACAGACGGCTGTTCCTCCATGGTGATTACTTCTTCAAGCCAACACCTTTTTTGATTGTGTAGGATCTTTGTCTCTTCATCTTTGAATTCCAATTACTGTTGTTGGCAAACAAAACAAAGGAGTTCATGTAGTTTTTGCCCAAGCTTGAGTCACCATCATGAGTAGTAGTTTAGGAAAAGAAAAAGACTCTAAAGAGAAAGATCCCAAAGTGCCATCAGCCAAGGAAAGAGAAAAGGAGGCAAAAGCCTCTGGAGGTTTTGGGAAAGAGAGCAAAGAAAAAGAACCTAAGACCAAAGGGAAAGATGCCAAAGATGGAAAGAAGGACTCCAGTACTGCCCAACCAGGGGTGGCTTTTTCAGTTGACAATACGATCAAACGGCCAAATCCAGCACCTGGGACTAGAAAAAAGTCTAGCAATGCAGAGGTGATTAAAGAGCTCAACAAATGCCGGGAAGAGAATTCGATGCGTTTGGACTTATCCAAGAGGTCTATACACATATTGCCATCATCAATCAAAGAGTTGACTCAGTTAACAGAACTTTATTTATATAGCAACAAATTGCAGTCCCTCCCAGCTGAGGTGGGCTGTCTAGTAAATCTCATGACACTGGCTCTAAATGAAAACTCACTTACCAGTTTGCCTGACTCTCTTGATAACTTGAAGAAGCTGCGGATGCTTGATTTACGGCATAATAAACTGAGAGAAATTCCTTCAGTGGTGTACAGGCTAGATTCTCTCACCACTCTTTACCTTCGCTTTAATCGTATAACTACTGTGGAAAAGGACATCAAAAATCTGTCAAAACTCAGCATGCTTAGCATTCGAGAGAACAAAATCAAACAACTACCTGCTGAAATTGGTAAGAGACCTTGGGTTACTACTATTTGTAGTTATTTGTTATGCCAGATAATATGTTCAAGTGCTATTCCATATCAGAAAATATCAAGATACTTGCTGAAAAATATATAGTTTCTAAATTTCATCTTTGTGTTTTAATTTTTTTTAAAGATTTTTATTTATTTTATTTGACAGAGAGATTACAAGTAGGCAGAGAGGCAGGCTGAGAGACAGGGAGAGGAGGAAGCAGGCTCCCTGCTGAGCAGAGAGCCCGATGCGGGCCTCGATCCCAGGACGCTGAGATCATGACCTGAGCCGAAAGCAGAGGCTTTAACCCACTGAGCCACCCAGGCGCCCTAATTTTTTAATTTTAGCAATTTTAGTGTATGGTTTGAGCTTATTTTACAGACTTAAGAAAGTGAGTTAGAATATGGATATAGTTGGGCCTGTTGCACATAAATCTATTCTGCTTTCATTTTCCCTGGAGGAAAGGTGAATTGTAGCAATAAAAAGATACTTCCAGAATTTTTAACTGGTTACCACCTATTTTAAAAATATTTTAAAGGTATAGTAGATTCATTAAGGCTACATTTTCCAGTTTTCATTTTTCCTTCTTTATCTGAAAAATGTTTGTGTAAATTCACATGACTCTTGTACCTAATTTACTACAAAAGATTGGTGTATCAGAGCCTTGTAAAAAAAAAACACAAAAAAATGGTAATAGTATAAAAAATAGTAAATATATATGTAAACAAGTCAGTAAAAATATTTTGATTTTTTAATTAGGAAATATAGTAAACCTTGACTTATTAATTCTAAGAAATTGATAAAGGTATTTGTGGGCTCAATTTATAACATTTAAAAAAATTGACGTGAAAGTTAATTATGTAACTTTTTAAGGAAGGTTTTCTTATGAAAGGCAGAAATAGGTGATTTAAAAATATTTTTGCTTGAGCATTGGTCTTAGAGTGGGTGACAAAGGAAACGCACAGCAACTTTGTAGAGAGATAATTTTCTGTAGGTGTGTTTAAAAATTTATTTAGCTTTGAAAAAGATACAGTTTAAGTTTTAGGTATGGCATTTTTCTACATTTAACTCTCACCAGACACAAAATCATAATTTAATTTTGGTTTCATTAAATGCATTTAGAAAATCCATGATAGATTTTCCCAAGCAACGAACTGTACTTTTTGAAAGTATGACTAACTTATTAGGTATTAAAATATCTTCAGGAATCTGAATGGAAATACTCCTTTTCATGTCTTCAGATAGAGGTGTGGTTGTTGATTGACTTTTGATTTCATACCAGATTCAGTTAAAATTTCACCAGTATATATGGTTCATTCTGAAATAGAATTGCTAAAGAAAAAGTAAATGCTAAAATTTTATATAGAAATACCAAAATATCAAATGTTGTTATTTCCTGTTTTTGTTCTTATTATTTTGTGTATGTGTTATCCTCCATCTGAAAATGTTGGCTTTAATTCATGAGAGTCCTATTAAGAATGTCTTTCCGTAGAGATGTTACCAAATCACCTAGGAATTAAGAATGTACATTTCTTACGTAAGAAATTGTAAGGTTTTATTATTTTTAAAAGATATTATTTATTTATGTGAGAGAGTGAGAGAGAGAAAGTATGAGAGTGGGGAGGGTCAGAAGGAGAAGCAAACTGCCCACTGAGCAGGGAGCCCGATGCGGGACTCGGTCCTGGGACTCCAGGATCATGACCTGAGCTGAAGGCAGTCACTCAACTGATTGAGCCACTCAGGTACCTTGAAATTACAGGATTTTAAATTTACTTCGGTTTGTTCTTAGCGTATAGATACAGCATTTTTACTAAAGTGAATGTATTTTTAAAAATTGGCAAACTTTATTAAATTAAATGGTTTGTGTCTGCCTAATCTTTTGACCTTTATTTTTAAGTTTGTAATTTTAAAAATAACCTTTGAATTTGTTCAAGGAGTACCCTCTCACAGTTAATGGCATTATTAAAGTTTGTATTCTGGTAATTTTTGTATTTCTGTAAAAATAGTAACTTCATAAATGTTACTTTATTCCAGGCAGGGCATCAGATAGAGAATAAACTGCTTTAAAAGATAAAAGTTAATATTTCTTGGGCGCCTGGGTGGCTCAGTGGGTTAAAGCCTCTGCTTTCGGCCCAGGTCATGATCTCAGGGTCCTGGGATCGAGGCCCGCATCGGGCTNGCCTCTGCTTTCGGCTCAGGTCATGATCTCAGGGTCCTGGGATCGAGGCCCGCATCGGGCTCCCTGCTCAGCGGGGAGCCTGCTCCCCCCTCTCTCTCTCTGCCTGCCTCTCTGCCTCCTTGTGATCTCTCTCCCGCTGTGAAATAAATAAATAAAATCTTTAAAAAAAAAAAAAAAGTTAATATTTCTTAAAAGGGGTTAAGATTTGTAAGGTTTAACATAGATGCATGAATTTGGGGCAGACATTGCAGAAGTCTACATTATCTTTTCCCTATAAAGGACAAGAAAATGTCCAGTAAAAAAAACATAATTATAATAATAGTTGTTTGAGCACAGTATGTCATATGGTATACTTTGCATATTTTATATCATTAAGTTCTTACAGTAACCTAGTGGAATAGACACTTCTTCCTCCATTGTATTGATGTAGGAACTGAAAATGTAGAGCGATTAGATAATTTACTAAAAGTTATGCAGCTGGGGGAGGGGGAGTCTGGGTGGCTCAGTTGTTTAAGTGTCTGCCCTTGGCTCAGGTCATGATCCCAGGGTGCCAGGATCAAGCCCCACATGAGCCTGCTTCTGTCTGCCTCTCCCTCCTGCTCTGCTCTCTTGCTATCTCTCTCTCTTTCAAATAAATAAAATCTTAAAAAAAAAAATCAAGCAGCTAGGAAGTTGAGAGTCAGGATTTGAATGTAGGTCTTACTGTACTACCCCCACTAGTCTAGAAGAGTGGGTCCTACTCACATAGTTTATGACTTAATAGTCTAGCAGATTCAGGGGATCTGTACTTTCTATTTTTTTTTTAAGATTATTTCTTTATTTATTTATTTCACAGAGGGAGAGAGATCACAAGGAGGCAGAGAGGCAGGCGGGGGGCGGGGAGCAGGCTCCCCGCTGAGCAGGGAGCCCGATGCGGGCCTCAATCCCAGGACCCTGAGATCATGACCTGAGCCGAAAGCAGAGGCCTTAACCGACTGAGCCACCCAGGCGCCCGGATCTGTACTTTTTAAAGAATAAGCTCTGTTACTGTGTCTGTAGCTGCAGTTTAAAAGCCATAGGATTTGTTTTTGTTTTTGTTTTTTTTAGGGAGGAGGATGTTAACAGCTTAATGAAGTTATAATTCACATTACCATACAGTTCATACATTTGAAGTGTGCAGTTAAGTGGATTTCAGCATATTCAGAGTTATGCAGCCATCACACACCATCTCAGAACATTTTTATCACTCTAAAAGGAAGCTCTGTACACTTTACCAGTTACCCCTCCTCTGTTTTCTTGAAACCCCTTAGCCCTAGGCAGACACTAGTTTACTTTCTGTTTCTATAGATTTGCCTGTTCTGGACTTTTAATATAAATGGAATCCTACAATATGTAGTCTTTGGTGACTGGCTTCTTTCACTTAGCATGTTTTCTTTTTTTTTTAAAGATTTTATTTATTTATTTGACACAGAGAGATCAGATTACAAGTAGGCAGAGAGGCAGGCAGAGAGAGAGGAGGAAACAGACTCCCTGCCGAGCAGGGAGCCCGATGCGGGCCTCGATCCCAGGACCCTGAGAACATGACCTGAGCCAAAGGCAGAGGCTTTAACCCACTGAGCCACCCCGGCGCCCTCACTTAGCATGTTTTCAAAATTCCTCCAGGTTGTAGCATGTCTGTCTGTCTGTCTGTCTGTCTTTCTCTCTCACTCTCTGTCTTTCTCTCTTAAGATTTTACTTATTTATTTATCTGAGAGAGAGAGTGTGTGTGTGAGCATGAGAGAACACAAGCAGGGGGAAGAGGCAGAGGGAGAGGGAGAAGCAGGCTCCCCGCTGAGCAGGGAGCCTGATGTGGGACTTGATCCTAGGACTCCGGGATCATGACCCCAGCGGAAGGCAGATGCCCAACTGATGGAGCCACCCAGGTGCCCCTAATTCTTTCTTATTGCTGAATAATGCTCCATTCTATGAGTATATCACATTTTATTTACCCATTCATCAGTTGAACATTTGGGTTGTTTCCATTTTTTGGCTGTTGCAAATAAAATTACTATGAACACTTGTGTCCAAGTTTTTGTGTGGACATTTGTTTTCATTTATCTTGGGTTATATACCTAAACGTGGAATTACTGAGTCATATGGTAACTCTATGTTTAGCCTTTTGAGGAACTTCCAGACTGGTTTCCTACGTGGCTGCACCTTTTTATTTCCCACCACAATGTATGAGGGTTCTGGTTTCTCTCATCCTCAACATCATTGCTGACATCTTTTTTATTATAGCCATTCCATGAGTAAGAAGTGTTATTGTGTGGTTTTGATTTGCAGTGTTTTGATGACTACAGATTTGTTTTTAATTTTTGAAAGCTATCTTTTATTATAAAGGAAAGACAAATAGATTGATGCAGATTTTGCTTTACTGCTTTTTTAAAAAAGATTTTATTTTTTTGAGAGAGAGGAGGGGCAGAGGCTGAGGGAGAAGCAGATGCCCCACTGAAACAGGGAGCCCAATGCGGGACTCCATTCAGGACCCTGGGATCATGACCTGAGCCACACAAATGCCCCACTTTACTGCTTTTTCAATTACAAAAAATAAAATCTTGAGCCCCTTTAAGAATGTTTACAAATAAGACCCATGGGCAAAGATCAAGTAAAATGGAAATTTGACATTTTTTACAGTGTTCTATACCTTTTTCGTGGGGAGAGGGGCAGGAGGAGACGGAGAAAGAGGATCTGAAGTGTGGGGCTTGTTCTCACAACCCTGAGATCACCACCTGAGTCGAAATCAAGTCAGATGCTTAATTGACTGAGCCACCCAGGCGCCCCAAGGGTGTATATACCTTTACTGTAGTTTGACTTACTGCTGCAACCCATAATAGGAATTTACAATGCAAAATACATGCTAATTATAATTTTGTTGAACTTCTTTATATATTAAATTTGAATCATTATAGATTCATATTATGCATATTAAATGCTTATTTCCTTGTCATATGAGTACACCACTTTCAGTCATGCCGTCTAGCAATATATTTGAGGAATATGAGAAATTAGAATTTCTTGAAATACAGCCTACTTTTTAGTTTAAATAATATATTTGGAATTTTGCCATTACACAAGCTGCGTTGCTTTCTAGGGAACTATTATTATATTAATAGTTTAATATGTTTATATTAAAATCAGAACATCTATCTGTCTCAGCCTTAATGGCACTTTTATTAATTCTGTGTGATTTCATACCAGTGGTACATATTCACATGGGTAAACACTGGCAGGAAACAATAAAACAATACTAAACAGACAGTAAATGTAATCATATGAAGAGCCAAACATAATACACTAGAGTGGCCAGGAAAACTCTTCATTTGGTAATATTCATTTACCTTTTTTTGTGTGTGATAAGGCATGAACACATAAAGCAAATGTCCTGTCTTTTTGTGTTAGGTAGTAGATGGAACTCCTAGGCACTGCTTTCTTTTACAGATCAGTGCTCCATCCTTCCTCCCATACCTTCTTTTACCATTTGTAATCCTGAAAGAGACTCTTCACTTGTATACCAAGACAGTCAAGAAGTTGTGTTTTGAGAGGGTAAACAGGAAATAATCACTCCCTCTCCCTGTAACCTCTACTGGTTCTATTGAGTTTTATGTTAAAGATACACTTTGTAAATCCCCCCCCCCCC
>LNAC01000201.1:1091433-1104496 GCA_002007465.1 Ailurus styani | reverse complement strand
AAACCCCTTTTAAAACCCCCCCCCCCCCGGGTGGATTAGATTTAGGGCCATCAGCTAGTCAGTTTGAATAATTAATTTAGTTTAGGGAATTCTGGAATATGAAGTTCTAAAGGATTTTATTCTTCTAGGGAAGGAAATGGTTGCTCTTTGAAATCAGAAAACACTCCATCTTTATCTCTTTGGAATATTGCTACAGTTTTTCCTTAATTGAATTATGGGCTAGTTTAGGATTTCTTTATTTAAATATAAACCCTTTTTTATTCTTTGTAAAAACAGCTAAGTTAGAAGGAATATGTTTTTTTAAAAATTTATTCTTCCTACATTGTATAATCAATAAAATGCTACATTTATATATAACATAATTTCATATGAATTTGTCAGAATAACCCATTTTGCTTATGAGAGTGACCTGATATATTAAAATGTATGCTTTTTTGGAAACCCATATCATTTTTACCCATTTTAAAGAAACAACTCTCACAGCATTTATATCTATAAGAAATTAGAATCAGCAAAATTTTTTTACCATTTTGACACAGCAACAGTTACTGAAAACAATTCCTACTATACTGAAGTGCTGCTGTTATATTCTGTAAGTTAAGTGATATAATCAACATAGAAAATATATATCATCAATATCTATATAAAAATACTATTTTTAACTTACTTAGTTTATTGTCATCAGATTGTAAGGTGTTTCACTGAACAACAAAAACCTGTAAAAGTTGTTATTGCTGAAGGAGGCAATAAGAGAATAGAAAATAACACTTAAGCCATTTTAGAAGGATTTGATAGGATCAGAGAGAGGATACAGTTGACTTTCCACCCTGCTGATGTCAGGCTACCCAGTCAAAGGAATATAGACGCTTTTGTCCATGTTGCCTAGTTGCAGATGCCTTGATTAGAAGAGCTACTGAAATCTTTGCAATGAAAGGGAAAATTAAGCCTATAAGACTTAAGTAATGTAATGGTAGAAATTCTGATGTAAGTTCCTAAATCTTTTCAAGCATGTGTGATAGATAGGTGTTTCCAGCTTTTGTTAATAATGTAGTTTGACACATTAGTAAGATTTGATGTTATTTTTTTATACAGCTAATCTCTGAATGTTTGAAAATATTCCTATAAATTCAGGAACAAGAGTTGAAATTTTTAAAGATTTATCTGAGAGAGAGTGGCGGGGAGAGGCAGAGGGAGAGAGGGGAGGAAAGAATCTTTTTTTTTTTTTTATTCTTTGCCCCAGGGGTATAGGTCTGTGAATCATCAGGCTTACATCTTTCACAGCATTCACCAAAGCACAAACCCTCCCCAATGTCCATAACCCATCCACCCTATCCCTACCCTCCCACCCCCCAGTAACCCTCATTATTTAAGCATTTCATTATAACCATCAGTCTCTGATGGTTTGGGGAGGAAAGAATCTTAAGGCAGGTTCCATGCCCCACCCAACTTGGAACCCCACTTGGGGCTCAGTCTCATGACCCTGAGGTCGTGACCTGAGCTGAAACTAAGAGTCAGTCGCTTAACCAACTGTGCCATCCAGATGCTCCTAGTAACAATAATTATTTTTAAAATATAAGCATCTTTGGGGGGCCTGGGTGGTACAGTTGGTTAAAGAACTGACTCTTGGGGCGCCTGGGTGGCTCAGTTGGTTAAGCGACTGCCTTCGGCTCAGGTCATGATCCCGGAGTCCCAGGATCGAGTCCCACATCGGGCTCCCAGCTCCATGGGGAGTCTGCTTCTCCCTCTGACTTTCTCCCCTCTCTTGCTCTCTCTCACTCTCTCTCAAATAAATAAATAAAATGTTTAAAAAAAAAAAAAAAAAAGAACTGACTCTTGGTTTTAGCTCAGATCATGATCTCATGGTCACGAGATGCCCCAAGTTGGGCTTCATGCTGGGTATGGAGCCTGCTTAAGATTCTCTCTCTCTCCCTCTCCCTCTGCCCCTCTCTCCCTCTAAAAAAAATAAATAACATATAAAATAAAATATAAACATCTTCCATATGACTTGAAAGGGAACGTCCTTTGACTTCACAGGGTAGGTCACAACTTATGAAACCTAATTGTTTACCAATATTTGAGTGCCTACTATATACATTTTAATAGGGCCTTTTTGTATTCTGCTAGATTTTAATTTAACCCCTACTAAAATTTTGTTAAGGAATTTATATCTATAGTCATCATTGCTGTTGATCTGTAATTCTCTCTCTCTCTCTCTCTCTTTTTTTAAATAATGGTTTGCCATAAGAGTAATGCTGGCTTCATATCATAGAATGAGTTTGAAATTATTCCTCTTTTATGTTCTTTTTTTTTTTTTTAAGATTGTATTTATTTATTTGACACAGAGATCACAAGTAGGCAGACAGGCAGGCAGAGAGACAGAGGATGCAGGGCTCCATCCCAGGACCCTGAGATCATGACGTGAGCCAAAGGCAGAGGCTTTAACCCACTGAGCCACCCAGGTGTCCCCCTCTTTTATGTTCTAGAAAAGTTTGTGTAGAATTAGTATTATTTCCTCAAATGTTCAGAAGAATTTATCAGTTACACAATCTGAGACAGATGTTTACTTTGTAGGAAGGTTTTTAATTACTGATCTAATTTAATTTAGTTAATAAAGATACAGAGTTACCTGAGTTTTGTACTTCTCAGTTGAATTTTGGTAGTTTGAATCTGTCAAAGCATTTGTCTATTTTGTATAATTTGTTGAATTTTGGGCATAAAGTTCTTAATAGCTCTATATTATTCTTTTAATGTCATCAGCATAATTTATAATCATGTCTTTCATTCCTTGTATTGGTAATTTGGTCTTCTTTGATCAGTCTGGCTATAGATATATCAGTTTTATTGGTCTTTAAAAAACATGCTTTTGGTTTTATTTTTTGTTCTTTTATCTTTGGGTTTTTTTAAAAAAATTTTTTGTTAGTTTTCTGCTCATTTAGTTTTACTTTAGGTTTAATATGCTCTTCTTTGTCTACTTTAAGTTATTAGATTGATTTCAGACCTTTCTTTTCATTATATAAGCATTTCATTATAAATCTCCCATGTACTATTCTAGCAGCTGCATCCAAATTTTGATGTTGTATTTTTATTATTGTTTAAAATATTTTCTAAATATCTCTTATTGTTCTGTAACCCGTGGATTATTTAGAAGTGAATTGTTCAGTTTTCAAGCATTCAAGAGATGTTTTCTGATATTTTTGTTACTGATTTGTGAAATATGGCCTTACTAAATGTTCTATATACAGTTGAAAAGAATATGCATGTGTTGTGTGGTTTTTTTGTTTTGTTTTGAGGGGGGAGCAGGGTCACATTAGTTGATATTATTTATTCTATACCACTATCAATTTTCTGTCTACTGGTTTTTCAGTTAATGAGAAAATAAGTTGAGATAGCCAACCATACTAATAGATTTTTCTCACGCTAGTGCTATTAATTTTTGCTGCTTATATTTTGAAACTGTTATTACTTGAGATATACCTAGGATTTTTTTTTCCCGGTGAGATTACTTACCATTAAGAAATATCTGTCTTTATTTCTGGTAACATTCCTGGTAATTTTTTTTTTTTAATGAATCCTGTTTTATCCAGCTTCCTTGTTAATTGGTACTTACATTGTATGTCTTTTGCCATTCTTTTACCTTTTTGTGTCTTTACATTTTAAAATGGTTTCTTATAGACAGCATATAGATTTTGGTTTTATACATATAGGTTTTATACACAAAATAAAACCAAAAGCATGTTTTTTTTTAAAGACCAATAAAACTGATATATCTATAGCCAGACTGATCAAAGAAGACCAAATTACCAATACAAGGAATGAAAGACATGCTTACAAATTATGCTGATGACATTAAAAGAATAATATAGAGCTATTATGAACTTTATGCTAAAATTTTATTCTGTGGGTTCCAGTCCAGTATGATTTTTATTATTTTATTGCCAGTTTGTTCCACCTTTGGTTATTGTGGACTCTTTTAGGTTGGTTACTGTGCCTTTTGCCATGCCATCATCCTTCTTGGTTGTCTTTTAAAGAGATTACAAAATGCAAAATAAAACAAAAAAACTCTTTCATAGTTACCCATGAATTTACCATTTCTAGTACTTACATTCTTTGTGTAGATCTGAATTTCTGTTTTCTTTTTTTCCCAAAGAACTTCCTTTAATATATATTGTAGTGCAGGTATGCTCGTAATGAATTCTCCAGGTTTTTGTTTGTCTCAAAGCCTTTGCTTTTATTTTTGAAAACTAATTTTCTTGGTATAGAATTCTTTTTTTTTTTAAGATTTTTATTTATTTATTTGAGAGGGAGAGAGAGATCACAAGCGGGCAGATCAGCAGAGAGAGAGGGGGAAGCAGGCTCCCTGCTCAGCAGGGAGCCCGATGCAGGACTCAATCCCAGGACCTGAGCCGAAGGCAGATGCTTAACCCACTGAGCCACCCAGGCGCCCCTTGGTATAGAATTCTAGTTTGACAGCTTTCCTTTTCTTCTTTTCCTTTTTTCTGTATTTTCAACTTCTCTCTCCTATGTCTCTGGGTTTTGTTTGGTTTTGTTTGTTTTTTCTGGCCTGCCTAGCTTTGGGCAACAGTTTTGCTATTACTATCTTTGTTTCTGTGTTTTATTTTTCTTTGTATATTTAAAAAATATTTTTCTTTGTCCCTGGTTTCCAGCAGTTTGTTTACAATGTGCCTCTATTTGGTGTTTTTCATGTTGCTTCTGCTTGGAATTTATGAGCTTCTTGGATCTGTGGGTTTATGGTTTTCATCAAAGTTGGAAAGATTTAGGCCATTATTTCTTGAAGTTTTCTTGATTTTGGCACCTTCTTTGCTTTTTTTGTTCTGTGGATTTCTAACTACATGTATATTTTTTTATGTTACCTTTCAGGTCATTGATGTTGTATTCATTTTTTATGTGTATTCTAGATTATTTCCTATTGCTTTTTTTATTGCTATACATAAATTCTTTTTCAGTGTCTAAATCTATTGTTAATGCCATACAAATGAAATTTTAAGTTGAGATACTGTGTTTTTTTGAGATTTAGTCTTGATATATGGTCTTTATTTTTATAGTATGGCCCTTTTGGGATATTGTTTTCTGACCCTTCTAACTTGGCAGGACTGAAGTTCCAAAAACTTACCCACTACAGATGGCAGCTATCAAAATCTCTGCTGGCTCTTTTAGCTTCTAGCTGTTGTTTTTCTCCTGGGCTCCTTACAGTCTTCTCTCCCATAAGTGTACTTTTGGAGTCAGTCAGAAATTTGAGAGGTATGTATATGCAGATTTAGGGACTCAACTCTTTGTGGCTTCCTCCTTTCCAGGATATCCAACATTGAATTTCAGCCACTATCATAGACCCTAGACCTTGTCCTCTGGCTTTTCAGGCCAGTAGGACTCTGGCTTTCTACTTGAGATTTATTTTCTGCTGCCAGATTTGTGAGTAATTTCATGGTAAAAGCCTTAACAAATGTGGATCATACCCAGTATAATTTTTTATATAAGTTATCTACTGTTCATAAGAAATTACTCTGAAGCATAGCTCTTAAAACTGCTCATTTACTGTCTTACAGTTTCTTTGTTCAGAATCAGGCACAGCTTAACTGGATCTTCCGATTCAGGGTTTCCTTACTCAAGATCTCTTACTCAAGGTGGTAGCCAGGGCTGGGGTGTCATCTGAAGGCGTATCTGGAAAAGGCTCCACATCTGAGCTCATGTGGTTGTTTTCAGGATTGATTTGCTTGCAGGGTGTTGGACTGAGGGCTTTAGCTTCTTGCTGGCTATTGGCTGGAAACTGCCGTCAGTTCTTTGCCACATGGATCTCTCCAGCATGGCAGCTTGCTTCATCAAACAGTGCAAACTGAGAAGGCAATAGAGAGAGCGGTAGCAAGATGAGAGCACAGTCTTTTGTAACCTAATCACAGATGTGACATCTCGTCACTGTTCTTATATTCTTTTCATTAGAAACATGTCACTGAGTTGAGTTCACAGTCAGGAGGGCTAATTATGCAGCGTGTACAGTTATACATGAGACAGAGTTATTGGGGCCATCTTAAAAGTTCCCTTTTTGCAAGAGTTGAATTTGTTCTAGTTTCTGTTTTGAGTCTCTGCATGCTTTTGTATAGTGTTTTTAAAATAATTTAACCAGGACTCCACGATTATCATTAGCCAGAAGACCAATATTTGACTCTTTAGATATTAACCCCAACTCCCTCTTTGGGACAAAAATGTTCTATCATGACAACATTTTCTTCAGACCTATATATTATTTTTTCCCTAATTAACCAAAAAATGTTACCTATATGTCTCACTGATCTCTCAAATTCAGCATGATCAAAATATAACTCCTTACCAAACAACGTTTCTTCCTTTTGGATTCTGTTTCTTTGTTTTAATTGTATCGTTTTCTCCTTTGTCAACTCAGGTTCAAGATCTTGGAATTAGGATTTTTTCCCCCTATTCTAGATTGTGTCAAATGTGGCCTAATCACGAGACAGCGTGCTGACTGACCAATTTTTTTGGCATCAGTTTGTCACAAGTTAACAACATAAATGAAAGTGAGCTTTTAGAATCTTGTATAAGATTTTGACATTGCTGGAACATCCAAGAATGCAATTTTGTATTTTACAGAATATTGGTCCACAACCACCTGTGAAAAAAACAAGACCCCCTTTATTGTATATAATTTACCACATTCCTGTTGCTATTTCCATGTCTGTTAGTTGTTCGTGTAGTGAGCCTGTTCATTCAGCTGCTTTTGATTATTCACTGTAGGCCCTCATATTGTTTTATACAAGCTAACTGCAATAGCTTCCTAATAGACTGTGCTTCCTAATTCTGCTTCTCCAATTCATTCTTTCAAATCTATGAGAAAATAGACTTTTAGAACAATGTTCTGATTATCCTGCTTGTTTAGAAACTTTAAATTATACTTTATTACCTGATCAAAGGTCTATTTTCCTTAGTTTGATATTTAGGACTCCAGATCTGTTTTCTTCTTTTCCTTTCTCCTGCTAACATGTCCTGTGTTTCAGTTCACATATGCACATGGTTCCTCCTTGCCACTCCAGATGTTCTTATTTCCAGCTATCTTTCCTTGCTTTATTTTCTGTTTACGGCAGTTCATCACTTTATTTCCTTATTTTCTGATGCTTCCTTTGACGAATACTAGAAAGTAATAAGCTCCTTGAGAATAGACTTTGTTTACTGCTTAATTTCTTGTAGGTACACAATAAACTTTTCTTGAGTGATTCAGTGAATGAGATGGTCACCCTAAAGATAAAAAACTTTGATAATGAAAGACCTTGAAGATCTTAAAAGGATGTCTTCTTAATGGTAAAATTTCATAAGCAGAGCCCTCTCTGGCTTTCATCAAATCACATGTTGTCTCCTACTAATTTTAAGTTTCATAGGAACAGGTATTTAGTATCTTGTAGTCTTTTTGTATCTTTAGTGCCTAGTATTGTGCCTGGTAAAGAGAGCATGAACATAGGAATTCTTTTCAGACTGATTGAATTAATGCTCTTAGAGCAATAATTTATCTTCTGTTATGTTTTCGGGACATAGAGTATTCAAATGTTTATATAATAATGTTCCTTTGTTCCTGGTTAAACCCCATACATTTAGTTTGTCACTTATTTAATCAAATAATTTATTAAGCTACTCTGAGCAAAGCCACATACAAAAATATTTTGAACAATTACTAAAAGTCAAAGATCTTTCTAAAATAAGATGTGAAAAAAGTGGAAACTTAGAAAAGTTCCAAATAATCCTCAGTAATTTGGTACTTAGATGGCATTTTAATAACTTGGAATCTCCAGAAGGGGAAAATTTTTTTTCTCCTCCTAAAATCACTCTTTTGTTGCTTGATGAACATTAGTTTTACATCTCAACTATCTGACTTCCAGATATCAGGTACCATGTGTCCCACTTCTTTTTGCATATGGAACACTTTTTTATTACAAAATGAAAATGGATTTAATATATTAGAGTAACCTGGGAGACCATATTGCTCAGAGAAATAGCAAGAAGAATCCCAACAAGAGACTACACAGTGTTGTCACCTTTGAGAAGGACTATGTCCAGCATGCTTCATTGTCTGGATATAGGGTAATGCATGCTTAAAAAGTCTTGAATATAGTCTGCAACTTTTGCCTCCTCTAAAGACAAGGCAAAAAGAAAATACGTTTTTCAAAATGGAATTAATTTAGACTTTAGAGAACTTCCATAGAGGAAAAAAACCACAACATTTTACTAAAATATGTTGAAGATTATGCATCTAACACAAATTTAAGAAACGGCTTTTTCTGGTTTTATGCCATGGTTTAGCTTAAGGCATGTCCAAAGCAGGAGCTTGGGCCAGAGACTTTTTTTTAACTTTTTATCGATACATCATAAATGTACAACTGAAGAATGTTTGTAAACTGTATAGTATCAGTATCCAAGTTAAAAAAATAGAACAGTAAGACTACCTAGGAGACCCCTCTATCAGTCACTATTTCAAGAGTAAACTTAGTATACTGACTTCTACTAACATTTAATTTTCCTTGTTTTTATATAAATGGAACCATAATCTACATATGTTTTTGAGTTCTTCCTCTTGGCATTATTCATCATAATTGGTGTATTAGAGATAGTTTATTCTCATTATTGCATAATATCTCATAGTGTGAATGTGCAACAGTTTATCCATTCTCTTGTTTGGTATTTTGTAATTTGGAGCTAATACAAATAGTGCTACTATGTTACTGTAATATAAGCCTCTTGGTAAATATGTGGACTCATTTCTGTTGAGTATATCCCTAACAGAAGAATTGGAGCCCATGATTTTTTGGCCTCTCTAATTTCCTCATATTATTATTTCTTCTCCTCCTCCTCCATTTCTCCTCCCTTTGTCCGTCCTTCCTCCCTTCCTTCCTTCCCTCCTTCCCTCCCTCCCTCCTTTCCTCCCGTCTTCTTTGTCTTCAGCCTTGTTTCTGGCCATCTTTTTTTTTTTTTTTTAAGATTTTTATTTATTTACCAGAGAGAGACACAGCGAGAGAGGGAACACAAGCAGGAGGAGAGGGAGAAGTAGGCTCCCTGCCGAGCAGGGAGCCCTATGCGGATCTTGATCCCATGACCCTGGGATCATGACCTGAGCTGAAGGTAGACGCTTAACGACTGAGCCACCCAGGTGCCCCTCTGACCATCTTTTTAAATCTAGCTTTTTCCAATCCACCCAGCCAGAATCTTGCTTCTGTATATACCCATCACTTTATTTTTTAAGATTTTTATTTTTAAGTAATCTCTATATCCAATGTGGAACTTGAACCCACAACCCTGAAATCAACCCTGAAATCAAGACTTGCATGCTCCAATGACAGCCAGGTGCTCCCTTCCCATCACTTTGTGTATATATTTATACCTCCTACTTTTTTTTTTTTTAAGATTTTTTATTTATTTATTTGACAGAGAGAGAGATCACAAGTAGGCAGAGAGGCAGGCAGAGAGAGAGGAGGAAGCAGGCTCCCCGCTGAGCAGGGAGCCTGATGTGGGGCTTGATCCCAGGACCCTGAGATCATGACCTGAGCCAGAGCCAGAGGCAGAGGCTTTAACCCACTGAGCCCCCCAGGTGCCCTACTTTTTTTTTTTTTTTTTAAGATTTTTTATTTATTTTTTTGACAGAGAGATCACAAGTAGGCAGAGAGGCAGAGAGAGGGAGAAGCAGGCCCCCCGCTGAGCAGAGCCCCATGTGGAACTCAGTCCCAGGACCCTGAGATCATGACCCAAGCCAAAGGCAGACGCTTAACCCTCTGAGCCACCCGGGCACCCCATCTCCTACTTTTTTTTTTAAGTAAACTCCACAAACTCATGACCCTGAGATCAAGACTTGCACTGGGATCAAGAGTCAGATGCTTAACTGACAAGCTACTCAGGTGCCCCTATATACCTCCTACTTTTATGTTTATAACATTTATATGTTATAACTGTTATATGTTATAACTTTTTATGTTTTTATGTAGACCTTAATTTTCCAGGATAGATTTGTTTTTTGAGGGAAAACATTTTATCACATTATTATCGCTTTACCATAAGGCTCCCTTCTATCTTGTAAAGCTATACTTTCAAAATACCACCACCACCACTACGTACCTATTAGAATGGCTAAAATTCAAAACACTGACACCACCAAACGTAGATGTAAACTCTTACTTGTCACTGGTGAGAATGCACAATGGTATAGACACTTGGAAGACAGTTGGCAAATTCTTTCAAAGCTAAACAGGCCGTCTTATCATTACAATCCATCAATCATTCTCCTAGTTACTTACCCAAATGAATTGAAAACTTATGTCCATACAAAAAAACTGAACACAAAATGTTTTTAGCAGTTTTTTTCATAATTGTTAAAAATTGAAAGCAACCAAGATGTCATTCAGTAAATGAATGGATAAACTGTGGTGCAACCATGCAATGGAATATTATTCAGTGATAAGTGAACTATCAAGCCAGAAAAAGACATAGAACCTTAAATGCATATTGCTGAATGAAAGAAGCCAATCTGAAAAATTCTATATCTTACATGATTCCAACTATATATAACATTCTGGCAAAGGCAAAAGTAAAAGATCAGTGGTTGCTAGGGGCTCTGAGAGTGGCAAAGAGGGGTGAATGTTTAGGTGGAGCACAGGATTTTTTTTTTTTAAGGTTTTATTTATTTATTTGACACAGAGAGAGATTACAAGTAGGCAGAGAGGCAGGCAGAGACAGGAAGAGAAGGAAGCAGGCTCCCTGCTGAGCAGAGAGCCCGATGCGGGCCTCGATCCCAGGACACTGAGATCATGACCTGAGCCGAAAGCAGAGGCTTTAACCCACTGAGCCACCCAGGCGCCCGGATTTTTAATGTAGTTATTACTTTTTTAAGATTTTATTTATTTGAGAGAAAGAGTGAGGGAGAGGGTGAGAAAATCTGAAACAGATTCTGCACTGAGCACAAAGCCCAATATAGGGCTTGATCCCCCAGCCATGAGATCATGACCTAAGGTGAAACCAAGAGTTGGATGCTTAACTGACTGAGTCACCCAGGCGCCCCTAGTTAAACTAATTCTATATGATACCTGTAATGATGGGTACACCGTATTATATACTTACCGAGGTCCATAGAATTGGACAACACAAAGAGTGAATGCTAATATAAAATATGAACTTTCAGTTAATAATATTAATGTATCAGTGTTGATTTATCAACTGTAACAATGTACCACTTAATGGAAGATGTTAATATGGGAAACTGTGCAGGGAAGAGGATCTATGGGAACTCTCTACTTTCTGTGCAGTTTTTCTGTAAACCTGAAACTGCTATAAAAACAATAATAAAAAACACTGTTAATACAATTACCACTCGTTTCTTAGTCAAAGCTGAGCTCTTTACTTTAGCCTACAAGACTTTAAGTGGATCTGACCCAGGGCTACTTTATCTCCTACCGCTTGATTCCTTAATCATGATTCTAACCACATTAGCCTTCTGTTGCATTTTGAACTGCTCTCTTGCCTCACAGTCTTTGTTCTTGTTCTTCACTCAGCCTGGAACATTCTTCCCCCAGGATTCTTTGTTTCTTCCCTCTCCCATTACTTAGGTCTGTTTTCTTTTCTTTTCTTTTAAGATTTTAAGATTTATTCCAGAGAGAGAACTAGAGAGAGTGCGTGGAGAGTACGCGAGTGTGCACGCGAGCAGGGGAAGGGTCGGAGAGAGAGGGAGAGAGAATCCTGAAGTACAGGTCGGTTTGCAAATGGTACTTCATCAGCATTTCTTTCTCTTTTACTTATTATCAACACCTTCAGTCTCCTTCCCCCATCACACTCTTACTTTTATTTTATCTTGCTTTATTTTCTTTTATAGCTCTTAATACTTCCTCACCTTGATTATATGTTAATTTATTTCTTCCTTATTAAAATACAAGTTCTATGAAGGCAGCCATTTTATCTCTTTTTTCTCTTACTGTATCCTCATCCCCTAGAATAGTGTCTAGCACACGGTAAGTGTTTAATAAGCATTTGTAGGATGGATAAATGAATGAAGTTTGTGTTCTCTCTGTAGGCAAATGTGTGGGAAGCCAAATTTAAAATCAAAAGATTGCTTAGCGAATTTAGAATATGAGTCATAAGGTGGGTAATATTAATGGCTGATGTTACCAGTATGATAGCATGATGCATTCTTTTTCACTAAAAGGTACATCTGCTCCACAGATAGGGAACTTCTGTTATGGGTCAGAAAATGCTCTTCCATAACAGTGTAGAAGAGACTGCTAGTGTTTACCTCTTTGAATCTCCCTTTTTTCTCTTTGAATTAAAAAATGTACAAAATGAAGAAAAATCACAAAATACAAATGTATAAAGCAGGAAATAAAAACCACTCTTAAACCCAGTCAGAGTCAAGTCACTTTTAAACCTTGGTTATTGTCCTTGAGAACCATTTGGGATGGATTTATATTTTGTTTTGTTTTGTTTTTATCATATTTGAATATGTGGTGAAACATGTTTAAAAGTACCATGTAGCTGGACAGAGTATAGAAATAACAGTGTAGAAGTATTTCATGAACTGCTTAGATATTTAATATTTAAATTACTTACAAATTATAATGTAGGCTCTTATCCTGGCATAGTCTCTAATACAGAATTTGTCATATATTCACAATTTTCAAATGTTTCTAATTATTTGACTATCAACAAGGAGAGCTTGGGCAGTTATGAGTGTTATTCCAAAGAAGAGAGATCTTAATCTCTTCCCACTGCCAACATTAAAAGTGTTTTGTTAATTGCATTAAATAGAAAGTTTTGGATTAGTTTTGAAAATATTTTAGATGTTCATGGAAACTATGTATAAGTGATTAAACTTCCCTGAAGTTTATTAGACTTTTTATTTGGACTGAACAAAATTTAAAGTTTTGAAAATGTTCTTCATGGTTCTTAAAATTTATATGTAGGTTTTGGGGAAAGTCTTAAAATAATTTTCAGATTCAACTCCCAACACACACACACTCTCTCTCTCTCTCTCTCTCTCTCTCTCTCTCTCTCTCTCTATATATATATATATATA
>LNAC01000201.1:1039083-1091372 GCA_002007465.1 Ailurus styani | reverse complement strand
TATATATATATATATATATATATATATATATATATAATTTAGTTTTGAGTGTACTGTATTTCAGGGACGAAAAGACCAGATTTTAAAATCATGTTATTTTGTGTGTGTGTGCTGTTAAAAAAAATAAATCACATTTGCTGAGTTTTAAGCATTTTCAAAATATTTAGGGATTACTAAATTGTGAGAAAGAAGTATTAGTGTTAGCAGCTGATGCTCTTCCTAATGTGTCACTATTACCATGATATCCTGACTTTGCAGAGAGTTGTATTGCTGGAGGATAACTTTCTGGAAAGAATATATGTTTAAAATAATCCAGTTGCCATGTGGTGATTTACACGAAAAGGTTTAACTTAATTAAGTCTAAGTGATTATATTCTGCTTTCTAAAAACACTTCTTAGTTTTACTATTAGGTAGTCATATGCAAATTTCTGTCCTAAAATGTTGATAACTAATTTGTTTTTATGTTCAGAGGTATCAAACTGGCATCCTGACTACTGAGAAAAGCCCACAAACATGTTCAGTAACACAGTGTTTTGTTCTGTTTTAACCTAAGAATTAGTTGTTAGCATTTTAGCATTGGAAGATTTTATTTGAAAATCTAGATTTCCAGCTTCGTTTGAAAAATGTGAGGATTGGACAGTATTGAACTTTCTTACTCCAATGTAGCCATGATTCTCAACTGAGGGCAATTTTGGCAGTGTTGTGACAGAGGACATTTGTTAATGTCTAGACAGTTTTGATTGTTATTATTTGGGAGGTGCTATTGGCATCTAATGAGTAAAGGCTCAGGGTGCTGCTTATGCCCAGGACAGCCTCATATAGCAAAGAATTACCCAGTCCAAAATGTCATAGTACTGAAGTTGAAAAGTCCTTCAATATAGCAATAATGGATCTGAGTTGAATCCTAGCTGCTCCAAATGAGCTGAAGTTAGTCATAGTCTTCTTCCAACTTGTTTTATTTACTTGCCTGGACTCTGTACACTTTTGGATTTGTGTATCTTTCTTTAGAGTAATGGAAGTTATTTTCATAGGAACTAAATTTCAAGTATTATTTATTAGAAAAGATGATAGCAAATTTAAAAAAATGTTTTATTACACTCTTGGTTGAAGAGTATTAGTATTATCCAAATTTTATCTTCCTGTTTCCTTCTTTTATTCTTCAAGTTAACATGATGCTATGTACTAAGAACTGTGCTAGATACAGAGATAAGCAGGTATACAAACTTTAATGTTTCTTATGTTTTGGAGAATTGTTCCATTTACCATTATGTAATTCAAAGTGAGTTTTTTGAAAACAGCATGCAGTTGGGTCTTTTTTCTTTTATCCTCTCTGACAGTCTCTTGTTTTTTATTTGGTGCATTTAGATTATTTACATTTACAGTGTTTACTGGTTAGTTCAATTAAAAATTATATTTGTAATTATTTTCTATTAGCTGAACTTCTTTTTTGTCTTTCATTATGTTTTGCCTTATCTGGTTTTAATTGAGCATTTTATTATTCCATTTTCTCTCTTCTTAGCATATTGCCTATGCTTTTAATTTTGTTTAATTTTAATTTTGTTTGTATGTGGTCATCCTGGTGTTTACAGTATGCATTTATAGCTAATTATAAGTCCACTTTCAAATAATGCTATACCACTTCATGGGTGGTGTGGTTACCGCAAAACAGAATATTCCCAATTCCTCCCTTTTGTTCCTTATAACATTGCTGTCATTCATTTCATTTATCCTTAATCTATAGTCATCTAATATATTGTTGCTACTAATACTCTGAACAAACCAGCATCTGTTAGGTCAGTTAGGAGTAAGAAAATATTTGGGGCGCCTGGGTGGCTCAGTCTGTTAAGCATCTCCCTTTGGCTCAGGTCGTGATCCCAGCTGGCTTCCTAGGGTCGAGTCCCGCACTGGGCTCCCGTGCTCAGTGGAGAGTTTGTTTCTCCCTCTGCTCTTCCTCCCCCGCTTGTGCTCCTGTGTTCTCTCTCCCCCCCCCCTCTTTCCCTCGCAAAAATAAATAGATAAATCTTTAAAAAGTAAGAAAATACTTTATCTTTATTCCTTCTCCAATGCTCTTCTTTTATATACATCCAAGTTTCTAACCTATTTAATTTTCCTTCCTTTTGAACTTCTTTTAGTATTCTTGTAAGACAGGTCTACTGGTGACAAACTCCCTCAATTTTTGTTTGAGAAAGTCTTTATTTTTCTTTTACTCGAAAGGATAATTTCATTGGATACAGACTTTTAGGTTGGTGGGGTTTTTTTTTCTTTCAAGATTTTAAATATTTCATTGCATTCTCTTTGCTTACATGGTTTTCTGAAGAGAAATCTAAATAATACGGTTTTTATCCTTGTTTCTCCAAAAGTAAGGTGCTTTTATCTTCTAGCTTCTTCCAAAATTTTGTCTTTGCCTTTGATTTTCTGCAGTTTGAATATGCAATGCCTAGGGAAAAACAGAAGGGGATTTTTCTTCTATCTTCACCCCGAGAACCTGGGTGGTAAACCACAAGGGTCCAATTTCTCCACCACCTTGCCAACATTTGTTATTTTCTGTTTTTTGATTATAGCCATTCTAGTGGGTGTGAAGTGGTATCTCATTGTGGTTCTGATTTGATTTTTCTAAAGATTAGTGATGTCGAGCGTCTTTTCGTGTATTTATTGGCCATTTGTATATTTTTTGGAGAAATGTCTATTAAAGTTCTTTAACCATTTATAAATTGGGGACTTGTTGAATTGTAAGAGTTCTTTTTTTTTTTAATTTTAATTTTTATTCTTTGCCCAAGGGGTACAGGTCTGTGAATCATCAGGCTTACATCTTTCACAGCATTCACCAAAGCACAAACCCTTCCCAAGGTCCATAACCCATCCACCCTATCCCTACCCTCCCACCCCCCAGTAACCCTCAGTTTGTTTTGTGAGATTAGGAGTCTCTTATGGAGGGAAAAATAATGAAACAAGATGGGATGGGGAAGGAGACAAACCATAAGAGACTCCTGTAAGAGTTCTTTTATTTTGGATATTAATCCTTTAGTAGATACAGGATTCGCAAATATTTTCTCCCATTCTGTGGGTTGCTGCCTTTTCTTTCTTTTGATAGTGTCCTTTGATTGCACGTATGCTTTTAATTTTGATGAAAATCAGTTAACCTACTTTCTCTTTGTTGCCTGTGTTTATAGTAATATGACTTAATAATGTGCCCTAGACCCATTTTTTCAGTTTCATGCACTTTATTTGCTCATCTTACTTTTTCAGTATTTATAACTGATGCCTTTAGAAAAAAAGGAAAGTTGTGAGAGAACCAATGTAGATGTTACAAATTATAAAGTTTTTGAACTATACGTTCAAATAAAGAATTCTGCAACAAAGAATGTTGCAGAATAACACTAAGAATAATCTAAATTGCCATTACAGCTTTTTCAACTAGCGTGAGGAGAAATATACCTTATTTTCTATCCTTGTGGAGTATTAAAATCTAGAAGCAGTTTTTGATTTATAAATCTCAACTTTGTCTATTTATATAACATCAGAACATATGCCTATTTGAGATTATATATATTTTGAGGTAGAAGATGACCATCAAATTGAATTCAAGATGAATCTGATATATTGCTGTGTTGAATTTGGTTAAAAAATTAGTGAGCTCTACTTAAAGTATGGAATATGCAAACATAAATGTGGTTGAATTGGTTACTTAAAACTATATATATAATATTAGTTGGCAGTCATTTATATTTTTAACCTTATCAGATGTCATTTTCTTTTTTATATTGAGGTACAATTGACAGATTACATTAGTTCTAGGTATACAGCATAATGATTAAATATTTGTAAGATGTCATTTTCTAATAAGTTTCAGAGCTTCTGTTTGACTTTCACATTGTCCAGAAAGGTATAATTATGATGTAGAAAATGAAGTTTTTTTTCTTTTCTTCAGTATTACTTAATATATTCTTTAATAATTCTTGTTAAATTTTTATGTTGGTCAATTTTACAGGTGAATTATGTAACCTCATTACGCTGGATGTAGCTCACAATCAACTTGAACACCTCCCAAAGGAGATTGGAAACTGCACACAGATAACGAACCTTGACTTGCAGCACAATGAACTGCTAGACCTCCCAGATACTATAGGTATGGATGATATTGATAGTCATTTATAGCTACTTGAACACTAGAAAGTCTATTTTTGGTCCATTTCTATAATAAAAGTTAAAAGATTAAGATTCACTATTGTCAAAATAGTAGGACTTTTTATTTCCATTTCTTGGTGAAGAGACTAATTAGGTTTTAGGAAATGAGTTCAATCAGATTATAAAGAAGATCAAATGTGGAATATTGAATATTGAGTATATATTTTATTATAACTCTGCTCAAATTGCAGAATGGGTACATTTTCGTTTTTGCTTATTTCAGAATGCTGCATGCTATTATATAGGGTGTGGTCCCTTCTTTGCTAAAGCAAACACACTGAGAAATAAAACCACTGCTGTTTAGTCTTTAAAACATGGGCAATGTAGCTTAAAGCTTGTTCATCTCTACTGAAGGGGCTAAGAGATGTCTTGAAGTACAAAATGTGTTTCAAAGAGTTAGCCATACTCAAAAAGTTGAAGTGTGCTTGTTATGAAATGTTCTATATTTACACAGTCTTATTTATCTTTCTAAATGTCCATAAATTTATACAAACAGTAAAGGAAATTTTTTAGATTTCAGACACGTTTTTCGTTACTGGTGTGTATAAGGATACTGTAATGTTTATTTAGGAAAATTACACCTGGACTTAATTTTTATAATTTCAGTAATAAATATTTGTGAGGTTTTGTTATTATATCATAAGAGGCCTATTATGGTGGTATCTTTCTCCAGAAGGCTTTTCATTTGTTTCTGGCAGGTACCTAAGGGACTTGAATCCATCTGTATGCTAAGGTTTGAAATTTTTCTGGTCCCCAGGTCATTCAAAGGTAGTCTGTAGACTGATTGGAGGGCTATTTTACCTCTGGTTTACCCTTAGTGTGAGGGTACAGCCCTGTAGTATCCCAGTTGGTACTGATTTCTGGACTCCCCACCCTTGGCTGGTTGTAGATTTTGACTCTTGGCAGAAACATGCCTTATCAGCTGCATCTTCCAGTTAGAGAAGCACTCTTAGGACAAAATTTTCTCCATTATTTGCTTATTTCTTGGGTTTCCAGTTGGTATCTGGCCTGATAATTAGTCGTTATCTTGTTAGCTGTCTGATTTTTGTTTTGGAAGTGTATTTAACTTTTTTTGGTGGGAGGGTTTGTCTGAATTAGCTAGTCTACCATTACTTGAAACAGAAACAGTTTTTTAGGAGTGTTTTAATAAGTTACAATAAACTGTTTTAGGTTATAGGACGACTAATCTGAGACTTCTTTAGGATATTTCTTCCTGACATATGTCTTCCTGAATCTTGGCCCAGAGTTCTTTGTATCACTTTACTGTTTGTAGTAGCAACAGACTAAGTATTCTAGTTACCTAGTTACCTGCATTATATGTATTTCTGAAAGGCAAGATAGTGTACGACTTACAGTGAATTCTGTATTCTTAAGAATTTTACCACATTTCCTATATAAATAAAAGAATCTGATTTCTGGATCAATAGAGACTGAACACAGTTATTTCTTGCTTTTCTGTCTTAATAAATCTATTGAAATGGCCAGGATGAACAAAGAAAAGTGAACCTAGAAGAAGAAGAGAATAGAAAAGATATGTATTGCATTTATAAAGCATGATCAGACCGGTGCAAAAAAGAAATAAAGAATACATTCCTTAGAAATATCTTTGCCATATAAAGTTTAATTTAATGGGAAATACTGTGTAATAGAATGAACACATCCGAAGACCAAAATAGAGATGTGTAGGATAAGTGAAAGAAGTCCATTAGAATCTAGAACAAAAAGAAAGGATGCAAAGTAAGTGATGAAGAGTCATGAAAGGACTAGAAGTTCTAAAAAGAGAATAGAGGTAATATAATGAAGAAACTAAATAAAATATAATTTTATAATCTTCCTCTGAATTTGACAAAAACCCAGTTACTTAATTGCTTTGAATGCACCATATAGTGACATACAATGTTATAAAACCTGTTCTTTGTCTAGTATCAGTTTATGGGTAATGCTGGCCACATACAGTAAGTAGGAAAGTGTTCCCTACTCTTCAGTTTGGGGGAATAGTTTGTATAAAATTGGCATTGTTTCTTCCTTTAATATGTGGTAAGATTTATCAGTGAAGCCAGGGGGGCTAGGATTTTTCTTTATAGGAATTCTTTTAAAGACAGTTTCAATTTTGGGGTGCCTGGGTGGCTCACTCATTTGGACGGCAGACTGGATTTTGCAGCAAGTCATGATCTCACGGTCCTGGGATCGAACCCTGTGTTGGTAGGGAGTCTGAAGATTCTCTGCTCCTTCCCCTGTGTTCACTCTCTCTAAAATAAATAAATAAATCTTTAAAATTTTTTCAATTTCTTTAATAGATACCAAGCCATTCATATTGTCACTTTTTTATTTTTTAAAGATTTATTTATTTTAGAGAGAGGGAGGAGGAGGTGCAGAGAGAGAGAGAGAGAGAGAGAGAGTCTTAAGCAGACTCTGCACTCAGCACGGAGCCCTACATGGGGGAGCCCTACATCTCACAACCCTTTGATCATGACCTGAGCTGAAACTAAGAGTCAGAGGCTTAACCAACCACCCAAGCACCCCTCACTTTATTCTCTCTCTCTCTCTCTCTTTTTTTAAGATTTTATTTATTTATTTGACAGAGACACAGTGAGAGAGGGGAACACAAGCAGGGGGAGTGGGAGAGGGAGAAGCAGGCCTCCCTCTGAGCAGGGAGCCCGATGCGGGGCTTGATCCCAGCACCCTAGGATCATGACCTGAGCCAAAGGCAGACGCTTAATGACTGAGCCACCCTGGTGCCCTGACCCTCACTTTTATTCTTGAGCACACTTACTCATTTATGTCTTTCAAGGAATGGGTCCATTTCATTTGTCACATTTAATCAGCATAAAATTGTTTATAATATTCTCTTACCATTTTGATATCTCTAGAATCTATCATAATGTCACTTCTCTCATTCCTGATATCAGTAACTTAGCAGTAACTTAGATTTTTTTTTACTGTCTAGTTAAAATTGTATCAATTTTATTGATTATCTCTAAATTTTATTGATTTTCTGTATTTCTCTGACTTTTATTTCATTGATTTCCACTTTGACCTTTACTATTTCCTTTTATCTGTTTGAGTTTTATTTTTGAGTTTCTTATGGTGGAAGCTTGAGGTCATTGATGTGAGTTTTTTGTTTTGTTTTTTCTTGAGTTTCCTTGAATGACATACCAACATATTTAGTTTGTGTTGTATGTTCTTAGATTGTAAATTTCATCTCATGTGTGCATTTAGTGCTATAAATTTCCCCTTAGGTACTGCTTTAGTAACATTCTACCTACCAATCCTGATATATTGTATTTTTCTTCTGTTCAAAATCCTTTCTAATTTACTTAAGTTGAATAGAGTGACATAAATGAGGTAATCAGTGAATTTATTCTACTGCCTGTCCTTTTTTGTCTTTTTTTTTCCCTCCAGATTTTTGTCAGATGCACTTGTAGGGACATGTAACATTTATGGTATATCTTGTTATGCTGATCTCTAGTTGTTTTTCATTTTAATGTTCATCAACAGTCCTATGTTGTCATAGTTGCCCCAGTCATCTCTTTGTTTGGCTCAAGTCAATCTTACAGTAGTTTTCTCAGAAATGGTTCATAAATAATAGTTCCCTAGTTATAGAATGTTTGTAACCTTTATACTTGAACAGTTTGAATGGATATAAAAATCATTGGGTCCAGCTTTGTTTCCTTGAGAGTCTTAGTAGAACTAAGAGATAGGTGTACTGTCTTCTGGCATTGAACGTACAAAAGTATGAGGCCAGTCCCAATTTTTTCCCATTGTAAGTGACTTAATCTTTTTGCCTGGCTGCCCAGAGTACTTTCCTTTATTCCTGAAATTCAAGAACTCCATTATATTTCTCAGTGTTGATTTTTCAGAGTCCATTTCCCTGGGATACTCAGAGCCAGTCAACATACAGGTTTAATTTTGATAGCTTTATATAGTTTATATACTTTTTATAGTTTTCTTGAATTACATAGACATACTTAGTTTGTGTTGTATATTCTTACATTGCAAGATAGTCTGTAAGTTTAGCTTATTTTGAATAACCAACTAGTTGCAACAGTAAAGGGAAAAGAATAATGCATAATCTTTTTTTATGTGATATCAAAAAAGCACAGAAAAGCACAGTTGCTCAGTTTTAGGAAGAAAAATAAAGGTTGTTTACTGCAATCAGACGGGAAACAAAATTAAAGATTCTTGAAATGTTGTAAAGTTAATATTCTTATCCCTCTCACCAATGCTTAATCACTGTGTATTTCTTAGGATGTTATTAATGCTAAACATTTTATTGCTCCTGAAGTGTATCAGGCAAGTTCTAGCCTCAGGGCCTTTGTATTTCTTGGTCTCTCTGCTTAGGACTCTTTCTCCTAATTACCCACATAATTTCCTCTACTCTTTCAGCTGATCAAATGTATACAGGACATCATCATCAGTCAGTGCCGTTCTTTCTCTCAAATATTCCAGCAGTATTTTGTTTAATATTTTATGCATGTGTCCGTATTTGTGTTGTATCAAAGAACAATGAAATGGGGATGAAATTAGAGTCCAAAAATAAATAGCCCTGGCAAACAGAGAAAGTATAGGTGGTGGTGGTGGATGATAAAAATCGTCCATTTACTAGAGCTTGGGTTGCAGTCTTTTGGATTCACTTCCTCTGACAAAGGGTGACTTTTCCATGTATCCTTCTTTCTTCTGGCTTTCTTAATTTTATATATCTCTCTTCTGTCAGAATTACTGTATTTTAAGTATGTTTATTAATATGAAAACATTTGGCTTCATTATTAATCTGTTGTGGTTAAGATGTTATCTCAGAATAACAAATGCCTGGCTTCTAGAACATTCTGCATGATCAGATTACAAATATGTATTGGAAATCAATGAGGACTGAAATATTAACAATAAGAAAATTGTAAATATTTTATTTATTTTTACATGCTTTGGTAGTTGTCAACAAATGGAGTATTTATAGCTGTTAATCCAAGTAATGACAGAGTAATATTTATTGAATTTTTTATAATAATTATATACCATGTATATTAAATATTCTTTTGCCTTTTCCATCCCTCTCATCCCCAGTCTTTTGATTGTATAGCAGAAGGTTGAGATTTGGTGAGAAATTCAAACATTTTGGTCTTAGTCTATTACAAATCGCAACAGTCTTAATTGATTGACCTTTGAGGTTCTCCCTCTCATTTATCAGAGACGAGAAATTCATATAAAACATTTAGTGGTAAACTTTATTGGAATATAATTCTCCTGATGTTTTTCCCTTTTTTTTTTCCTGTTCTACTCTTTGAAAAGTACGACTTTAAAAAAACCCACATCTATCCTGCACAGTTGATGTAACTCCTGTGCAGCAACTGTCCTATTCGCCTTTCCCTGGATTTAAAGAAACTTGCCCTAAACTCACAATTGAAATGAGATTTTTTAACTGTCACCTGATAATCAAGTTTTCCAAAAATCACTTTATTTCCTTGCCTTTTCTTTTTTCTTATAAGTAGACAAGATGTTTTTACCCCTTTCTTTATTTAACGTGAGTGCTCCTAGAGTAGTTTCTCACTCCTTGGCAGTAATCACAGCCATTTACATCCAGGCTGAGCAGTGCTGGGATCACTGACAGCTCACAGGATGTGGAGAAGAGGCAGAAGGAGGTAGGGAGGGGACAGCTGGTTGTAGTTAAGTGAGAGAGGACTTCAAAACATATTTATAGTTTCTCTGACTTAACCGTTAGTCTACCCTGTTGAATAAAATGTATATTCTCTTTCATGTAAATATTTTCTAATTTAAGATTCAGTTATGAACTAAAGAAAACTATTAAGTTTCATTACAGTAGTCATTTTGTTTCAAACTATGACCTTGATATGTTAAAGCCTCCTGTAATCTCTGGTGATTTTATTTAACCACGGGTTGGGGGGGGTAAGGGTCCTAAGTAGGAAAAAATGTTTTGTTTTCTATTTCTTCTCAAATGAGATAAAGAGAGAAATCTGCAACAAGAACTTGCCTTCAAGGCTGAAGGACAGAACAATTCACAGAGGTCTTTTGTTGCGCTGGGCTCTAAAGAAATGTTACAGTAATTATGGTTAAATCAACAAGTAGAATTTTAGTAATTAGGTTTTAGGTAATTACAGTGCAACCTCATATAACAACTTTACTAGTTTTCTTTTTAATGATGGCATTCTTTTGGGTTTTTGACATTTAGGAATTTTTATATTGCTTGTTTTTCAGTTTGCTTTCAGTTTTTTGGTTCAGTGTTTCTTGGAAAAAAATACCTTTGACATTATTTTCATTGTTTGAACTGTGTGTCTAGTCTACTGATTTTTTTTTGCTACTTTGTTAAAATTAAAATCATTTGAGTTAGAGTTTTACTCAAAAGTTATACTGAATTAATCTAAAGATGCTGATTATATTTGCTGAAATGGAAAGCATCTAATTTTAATTCATAGCCATTTGATGTTGCTGTAATTTAAAAATCTGACAGCATAAGAAAGCAAGCTGTCAGAGCAGAGCACAGAACAACTTACAGTCAAAGTTAAGCACTTAAAAGCTAAATGCCAGTGACTGGCAGTAATCAGCCTACATTTATACACAGAAGCTCAGCAACATTGATTTTATTTCTTAGTCACATGGCTCAACATTAAAGCAAGCCATGGCTTGATTTCTAGGTTGCAGTTTAGTTTGTGGTAAAACCAATCACTGAAAGAAAGTGTCACACTTCTGATGTCCAGCTTTTTTCCTTGCACAAGAGAATTTTGATATTTCGTCCCTTAATTTTTTTTCACCTCTTTTATTTTGCTGAGAGTCATGGATTTTGGCAAAATTTGGATGACTGAACATGCCATCCTCTCAGTAAAGTGATAAGAGCTTTGCACATGTGAGTTTTTCATCAGAATAGCATATTCTCATAGATTACATTTTTTAAAGTTCAATTTCTACCACACCAAAAAAAGGGGGGAGAAAAAGTTTAGGAAAGATGGAGGTACTGTTTTTGTTTAAATAACCACTAATTTCAGTACTAGATAAAGTCATGTGGCAGTTTTACTATAGTATTTTCATTTTGTAATTTTTAAATTCTAGAAACCTGATTTTAAAAGTGAGAAATTCAAGAGTTATTTTGCTTTTAGAAGAGAAATTTCAGGAATCTGGTTCTATTTATGGGGCTTTTGAGTTGATATTTAGAATTTGTTATACTAATCTTTGTTATTAGAGAAAGCTTTTAGGTTTTGATGAGAATATATAATGCTTAAAATATTGTATTTGTATACTGCTCTGCTCTAAACCAGTGATTGAATGAGGGATGTCATTTGGAGCAAAAATATGGGGTCTTTGTGCTTTACTCTTCTGGCAGATTGCAGAGACTGTTTCGTAAATGCTTCAGCCATTTTATTACATTGAAGCAGGCTTCTTCCATATAGAAAGCAGTGGTATGAAGGAGAGAAAGGAATGGTCTGTCTTCCATTTTTTTCCCCCCACTATGGTCGACTGCCTTTTCTGTCTTCAACTTCATAGAGCAAATTAAAATTTTACCATAAGATTTTTGAAGTTCTTTAAAATCAGACATTATCACTGTTTGTAAGACAATTTCCACCCTTACCGGCCTTGTTGTAGCTATAGTGGGCATTGGATAGGCAAAGGATGAAATACTGATTTCTTCCCTCTCTCCCTATTTTAAAATGAGAATGGGTCAAAGAAAAGCACCTCATATAGTTTTAAGATTTAACATTTTGTTCCTAATGGAGAGGAGGATAAATAGTAAAATGCTTTAGCTTCTGCAGTTAGTTAATTAAGAAAATATGAATGAATGCCTGCTGTGGGCTTAGCACTGAAATATATTCTTTGAGGAGATAGAAATATATAAGGGTTCTTACTTAAAGGGTTTCAGTCTGTTGGGTGAAGGTTACTAATCCATGAAATGACTGACAACATAAAAACAAGTATAATTAGATGCCGTTTATAGTGAAAACAATATGCAGTCGTGAGTCCAATTTACAGGGAGATAATGAGGTCTTGATAGAATAGCCAGGGAAGGCTTCACGAACAAGTTGTTGGACTCAGTATGAAATAAAAATGCTTTCCATGAGCACAACAATATGGACAGTCAGTATGGGAGTAAGAATGAACATACGCTTCTATGTCAAGAGGAGGCAAGCTAACTGGAGTGTAGTCAGTGAAGATCTTGAAGAATGATTACTTGTTATAAGGAGCCAGCTGAGTTTGATTCTAGTTTTGCCACTAACTAGGTGGTGGCTTTGATAAGTCTCTTTACATTATCTTATGCTAGAGTCCATGCTTATTACTCTCATATGGCTCTTATTGCTGCTTCTTAGGTGTTTTTCATCTCTTTTAAATCAGGGTGCCTGTTTAAGAATTCAAACCACGATGCTCTCTTTTTTCATAATTTAGCTCATATCTACACTTTATGGAGAAGATAAGCCTCACAATGTAAAGTGTCCAAACGTTCTTGCCTCTATATTAGTATAAAAACGTCTCCAAGGGCGCCTGGGTGGCTCAGTGGGTTAAAGCCGCTGCCTTCGGCTCAGGTCATGATCCCAGGGTCCTGGGATCGAGGCCCACATCAGGCTCTCTGCTCGGCAGAGAGCCTGCTTCCTCCTCTCTCCTCTCTCTCTGCCTGCCTCTCTGCCTACTTGTGATCTCTCTCTCTGTGTCAAATGAATAAAAAAAATAAATAAATAAATAAATAAAATAAAATAAAAACGTCTCCATGATGTAAAATACTCATTCAAAAAAAGAATGGTATAAAGATATAGCAGTTTTTAAAATTAAAATGACTTTAGAATTATAGATATTTTCTTTATGAAAATGTTTTTAAATGACAAAGTTATAGAAAATTAGGACAAAAGCAAGTTCACAGAAAAAAAAATAATCTTCCATAATTCTACCATGCACAGATAACTTAGTTTTGATGTTTTTCTTTCCATTCCTTTCTACTTGTTTTTTTTAACATTGTTGAGATCATACAAAAATACATAATTTTTATCTTTTTTCATTTAACATCATAAAGTCTTTCACATTTTTTGTAACAATTTTTATAGGTATAGAATATAGTAAAATACAGACATACTGCAGAATAAAATCATGTTTTGAATGTATCAGTCATTGTGCTACATATCTTACACATACTGTATTTAACCCTTACAGCGACCCTATCAAGTATTTGTTGTTATCCCCACTTTATGGATAAGGAAATAGATTCAGTTAAATAACTTGCCCTGAGTCGCATAGATAACACAGAATTCTTTGTCTTTGACACTGTGGTGTCTCCAGTTTAAAAAATTCTTCATATATTCTTTAATAAATGGGTTATCCCTGTTTTTTTGCCACTCTAAATTTGAATATAATTAATATTTCACCACAAAGCAGATTATTTTTTTTAAAGATTTTATTTATTTATTTCACAGAGGGAGAGAGGCAGGCAGGGGGGGGGCAGAGAGGCAGAGAGGCAGGCAGAGAGAGGGGGGGAAGCAGGCTCCCTGCTGAGCAGGGAGCCCGATGCGGGCCTCGATCCCAGGACCCTGAGATCATGACCTGAGCCGAAAGCAGAGGCTTTAACCCACTGAGCCACCCAGGCGCCCTTATTTTTTGCAAATGCAACTTTTAAGAAACACTTGTATCATATTCAATGTCATAGTGCAGTGATAACAATATTCTTGCCTTTATTTCTAATCTCTAAATTCTTTGGGGCTTTGGAAAGTCATCTAACCCTCAGCTTGTTTTTCCCCCCTCCAAAATTGACACATCTTACCAGAATGTCATTAGAAAGCTTTAGTGAAGCATCTTTCATTAATGTAGAAAGCATTTTAAACACAAAATTAACTTGTCTTTGCTAAGTGATAGTTTTTATTGTTGCTTTTGAACTCAGTTTTCTGCCTATTGGAATCTTGCTTAAACAGAACCAGAGAGAGAACTCTTGGCCCAGTTTCTAGACACTATTATAAGAAAGTAATGTAAATGAAAATAGTATACCTCTGGAATAATTCCAATTACAGTTCCTACAGGAATTGAAATGTTTGCTAAGTTTTTATGCATTATAGTTGGCTATACTTATGGTATTTAATTATCAGAATATTTTCATTATCAATGACGAATTTTTGCCTTGAACATGTAAAGAGTAAAAATTAGCTTGATTTAGTGATTTCTTATAACTTCAGTGACTTATTTCTTCAGCAAAAGGGAAAGATTCAGATGAGTGATAACTAGATAGAATTTGGGGGCATAGTGACTGCCCTCCTAGGGTTTCAAGGCTTAATTTTTTGCTATAAGCTAATAAATGTTTTCTGTAAGTATTGTAGTAGTGTTACATCTAAGAAAGAAAGTCATTCAACAACTTTTTGAAAAATGTTCAAAGCCTAAAAGAAAGAAATGGGCAAACTTCAGAAAGGTGGTGAAAGTCAAAAGACATCAAGATATTTGTCTCCAAAAGTTAAGTGTGATACAGGCATATACATCTGTAATTTTTAATGCTGGTAATACTGTTTAATTTAAAACTAGATGCTGGCTACACTACATTTGACACTTAAACCTGGTCCATATAAAATATATGATACCAGCAGTTGTAATTGGAAGTCAGAAAAGAAATTAATACGTTTATCAGATTTAAAAAAATTCCTTTTTTTTGTATTCACAGGAAACCTGTCCAGTTTAAGTCGTCTTGGTCTGAGATACAACAGACTGTCAGCAATACCCAGATCACTGGCAAAATGCAGTGCCCTTGAAGAGCTAAATTTAGAGAACAATAACATTTCTGCTCTACCAGAGGTGAGAGGTGGTAAATCTTTACAGCTAGGTGAATAATTTGATTATTGAGATTGTTTAAATAATGAGTATACTACAGACATTTAACCACTACTAAGATAAATACTCCAAAGAAGAAAGAATAGGTATGACTGTAGGAACATACTAATTTTTTTTTTAATGTATAGAAGGGAGAAACCAAGGTGAGAAATCAGTTTGCTACATTCCCATTGTAAGCCTCATGTAAATCTTTCTCATGTCATTTTGGAACTGACAATAACAGCTATTAAGGAAAAGTTGTATGGTTTGTTTTAAAACTCAGCTACCCCACCCAGTTCAATTATTTAAAAAGTGTAGAAAAGAAGATACAGGAAAAGAATGAGCTACATAGAACACACTATTTATTAATCATGTAAATATTAGCTGTAACCCTGCGTATACAATAATATTAAAGCCTATTTAGCATATACTAGTCACCAAAATTTGTTATTTTGTAACACATTATTTTCGATGTGGGTTTTGTCCTATGAAAAAATATTTTTGCTTATTTTGGGCAGAATGCAGTACTCTTTTATTTTATTCTTTTGCTACATTATTTTAACATACCCACAACTTGTATGTTTGCTATGGTTTTCCAGGCATTATATCTTATTGTATTATTCTAACAAATAAAAGAATGGAATTGTGGACTTAACTGATTGAGCTTTGAAAAAAGTTTTTTTTCTAATAATTAAAAATGTTTTCTATAAGTGGCCCTTTATTTCTAGTTTTTCTGTGTGTGTGTGTGTGTATTTGAATTAAAAATAAAGGTGCTTTGGGCAAATGTTTTAGATATGATTTACAAAGGACAATTTGAGTATTTGAAGCTATAGGCTCGTAGCAGTTAGTTTATAAAATAAATGTATTAATTGATTTGTTTCTACTGGGATACAGAAAAAAGTACCTATTAATTTTGCCTCTATTATTCTGGGTGTTTGGGTTTTAGAAAACCTTTGATCAGAGTACAAAAATCAGTTTTTCAGGATTGTATTTTCTAGGATGGACCAGTTCACTAAAACTACTATGACAGTATCTCACCTGTAGTTTAAATGGGATAAGGAATAGAATCCACAGATTGTAGAGATAGCCCTGACAACTAGACTGTCTGGATTTTTGTCTTTCTTTGCTAGTAGTAATTTAGAATGGTAAAAAATGGGTGGGGTTCTATTGTTTAATGCCATCTCCTTTTCTAACAGTAAGAATTAGCACAATAATTAGACCTTATTGGGATTTTTTTTAGGGTGTGATTTATGAGTTTAAGTAAAATTGACTGCTTTTACAATGTCAGTAAGGCTGGACATACAGACTGGGTATATATTGAATTTCAAAAAATGAGAAAATTTAAAACTTATTTTTGTATCCACTAATTAGCAATGAAAGGAAAATAATAGTTATTGGGTACCTCTTAGGATACAGACATTGTGCTAATTAGTTTCATATATAATATTTTGTCACTGAATTTAATCAAGATTTATTTTTGATAAAAGAATTATAAAGAAGACAGCTCTCTTCAACCTGGCTGTGGAAGAAGTGTCTGTATGTTTGTGTGTTTGTGTGTGTGCGTGTGTGTGTGTGTCTGTGTGTGTCTGTGTGTGTGTGTGTGTGTGTGTGTGTGTGTGTGCGCTCCCATGTGCATGTATTTAAACTGGTCTATTTTCAGATAGAGAAGCTATGGGGGAAGCCCTTGATTGGTGCTGTCCAAATCTGGGAAAGGATTAAGTCTTATTTAAAAGTAGTAGTCTCTGTGCTTTGGAAACAGCATATTCCTAATACAAATATGTAATTTTCTGCATTTATAATAAGCACAGTAAAGAAAACAATAAAATCCATTAGACAGCACTTACCAGACATTCAAGCTGGATTAGGCATGCACAATCAGGAAAGTAGTTTTTATTTTTTTTTATTTATTTTTTTTTATTCATTTAACACAGAGAGAGAGATTACAAGTAAGCAGAGAGGCAGGCAGAGAGAGAGAGGAGAGAGGAGGCAGAGAGAGAGGAGAGAGGAGGAAGCAGGCTCCCTGCTGAGCAGAGAGCCCGATGTGGGCCTCGATCCCAGGACCCTGGGATCATGACCTGAGCCGAAGGCAGCGGCTTTAACCCACTGAGCCACCCAGGCGCCCTGGAAAGTAGTTTTTAGTTGGGGCTCATTGCTGAAATCAGAGCTGGCAAAATGACTATATATTTTTCTGTTTGATGACTATCTGAAAATGGACTAGTTTTAATGTAGACACATATAAGGAAAATGAATTTAATAAATTTAAGCACATATGCTCAAGGTGTAAGGCTTGGGACTCTACATGGATTATCCCATTTAAACCTTCACTATAATTGTATTGATTATTGGGGTATTATCAAATAGGAAGGGTAATAAGACTTAAAAGAAGCTATGTTCCTGGCCAGATTTGTACCTTATTTTTCTGGGAGTACTGTAAGAAATATATTGATTGTCTGATTTACCAGAGGTCACATAACCGGTAAGTGGAAGACCGTAGGATGGGGATCCAGATGTGTCTGACTTTAAGGAATTGATAAGCAACTTCATAGCTTCATTATATGCCCTAAGAATGAAAGGTTGGAGAGTTGCCTTCTTGTTGCCCCTTTTCAGATATCTTCAGGTTTTTTTCAAAGAAGACTGTCAGTATTAGTCAACTACATGTAAGAATAATAAAAATAACATTTTTACCATGAAACTCAAAATTCCATGTACTTTCAGTAAAGTAGGATGTAGACATCTTTCCAGAATTTTCCAGAACTGCCAAACAATGTTCTCAGCACTCTTACCTGAGCTCTTCCTTTTATCTGTGTACATCAGTAGACAAATGTTGAAAGCTTCTTAACGTTCAGCATAAAGAACAAGTTTCAGTTCACCATATAATTATACCTTCAATGACATAGTTATTCTTTCAGCTGGTCTTACAAATCGACTGACACCTTAAGTATTAAGTCTTCAGTTTCCTCCTGTTATACAGCTGATATTTGAAGGTTATTTAAAATATACACACATACATACATACCTCACACAGTTTGTTTCCTTCCTGATTGGGCCTTTACTTCAATCCAAAATGTTTCTTCTGCTCCTCTGAATATTTAAATTTTTTTCATCCTTCAAGATCTAGCTCACTCCCAGTCTCCTTCCTGCTTTTCCAGTTATTCCAGTATTTCTTCTTTTCTTTAAATAGAGAAGGGACTTAAAATTTAAGCACTTATTGTATGCTAGAGGTTGTAAAGCTGTTTATATATTTTATCTCTTTAAAATGTCTTCACTACAGTTTAATGAAATAAGGCATCATCATATTACAGATGAACAGGTTAAGGTTTGGAGAAATAATTTGCCCAAAGTCACAAGCCACTGAAAGAGCCAGGATTCAGAGTTATTTTTTTTTTTTTTTTTTTTAAAGATTTTATTTATTTATTTGACACAGAGAGAGAGATTACAAGTAGGCAGAAAGGCAGGCAGAGAGAGAGGAGAGAGGAGGAAGCAGGCTCCCTGCTGAGCAGAGAGCCCGATGCGGGCCTCGATCCCAGGACCCTGAGATCATGACCTGAGCCGAAGGCAGAGGCTTTAACCCACTGAGCCACCCAGGCGCCCCAGAGTTATTTTATAGCCTATGCCAGTGTTTCTCAAATATTAATGAGCATACAAATCACTTGGGAATCTTGTTAAGATTCATAATGATTCTGTAGAAGTAGGACGTAAAAGTTTACATTTCTAACAAGCTAATGTTGTTCTACCTTCAACCAGACTTTGAATAGCAAGAGCATATTACATATAGTTTATTATTGATTATATGCAGTTATGTATTTTCTTTTTCCCATCTTTGTGCTTTATTTCTCTAAATAGGGTTTAGTCATTTTAATGGCAGAATTTCTTTTGTAATACCTAAACTTCTAGCACTGTGGTTAATGGTGGGAGGCTGAAATAAGGGAATATGGGATTGGTATGCACAGTAAATACTTGTTTGGTGGATGCATATTTCCCTCTGAAATCTTACCATATGGAAAAACACTGTTATATACTATCAGGAAGTGTTTTCATCTTCTGAATTTAATACTCTTTAAAGTAGCCATTAAATTACTGAATAACAGCTTACTCTGAGTCAGGTATTATGTTAATCTTAATAATAATTTATAGGATAATTAACTCAGACCTGAATAGGATTAGTCATATAGCAACTGGCAGAGCCAGGACTCAGACTTAGGACTGTGTGATGCTAAAGATTCTGCTCTATAAGGTTCTCAAACTGGCCACTCATGGGATACCTCTTAGCATCAGAAATATTTTCTTTATATAGAGGGTTTTTTTGGTGTTTTGTTTTTTAGAGGGGGGGTTGGGGAGGGGCAGAGGGAGAGAGAATCCCAAAGCAGGCTCCACAGCCAACGCGGCTCACTCTTATGACCCTGAAATCATGACCTGAGCCAAAGTCAAGAGACTTAACTGACTGAGCCACCCAGGTTCCCCTTCTTTATAGAGTGTTCCAAATAAGCTAAAGCCAAGTAATAAAAATCAGATTTTCTATGAATTTTCTGTTTCTTGTAAAATCTGGAAATCTAGCTTTATTTGTTCCATATTCCTATAAGGCAACAGTTAGCTAGAGCTGAGTAGTGACTGTCCCTCCCTCTAAGTCATCACAAAGCTAGCCCGGCCAGTCTGTCATTTGTTACCTGAAGGCCCTTTTAGGCATTTGTGACTGCTACTCTGTATTCTGTGGAATAATATTGTTACAATTCTAATTCATATGTTTATTTTATTTGTTTACAGAGTCTTTTATCAAGTCTTGTGAAACTGAATAGTTTGACCTTAGCCAGAAATTGCTTCCAATTATATCCAGTAGGTGGTCCATCTCAGTTTTCCACCATCTATTCCCTCAACATGGAACACAATCGAATCAATAAAATCCCATTTGGAATTTTCTCCAGAGCAAAAGTATTAAGTAAGCTGAATATGAAGGTAAGCCTCTCTTTGTTTTGAGGGGGAGAAAAGCTACTATTATTAGTACTTATACTAATGTTTGTATTTCCTTTATTAGTGTGGAGAACAGTTACTTGTTACTTGCTGATGGAGTCTAAACTGATAATGATACTTCAGGGCAATTTGTACCAGATAACAAATATCTTAGAACCATGCATACTCTTAGCACTTTATCCTAAAGAAATAATCATGAATATCCATGAAAGCATAGTTTTAGGGATATTTATTGTAGAATTTTCTATTTAATTGGTACCAACCTATTCATTTTTTAATAGTATATCTTCGATGGAATACTGAGTCATTAAAAATAATACTCAAGTTGAGAAGAATATTAATACTCGTTGAAACATTCTCAGTTTATTAAGTAGAAAAAAGTTAAAGCATGCAAGACTATCTTTTCAGTTTTTAAAAACTGTTCTTAATGTGCTTAAATATATTAAGTATCTATAGATTTATATGTATATACAGCCAGAATTTATTAAAGTATGTTTATCTTTGAATATCATAATTATTTTATGGATGATCTTTTTTATTGAAGAATAATTGACATAACATTATATTAACAGTGATTCAATATTTATGTATTGGGAAATGATCACAACACTAGGTCTAGTTAACGTCCATCACCATACATAGTTACAGAATATTGTTTCTTGTGATGAGAACGTTAAGATTTATTCTCCTAACAACTTTTAGATATGTAATACGGTATTATTAACTATAGTTGCCATGCTGTATCTTACATCCCCATGACTTAATTATTTAATATCTGGGAAGTTTATACCTTTTGATTCCCTTTACCCAGTTTGCCACTTCCTAACCTTTACCTCTGGCAACCATCAATCTTTTCTTTTTATCTTTGAGTTTGGTGTTTGTTTTGATTCCATATATAAGAGGTATTTGTCTTTCTCATCTGACTTATTTCATTGAGCATGCTGCTCTGAGGGTCGGTCCATTTACGTTTTCACAAACAAGATTTCATTCTTTTTTACGGCTGAATACTGTTTGTGTGTCTGTGTACTAAAATTTCTTTATCTCTTCATTCATCTGTGAACACTTAGGTTGCTTCCATATCTTGGCTATTTTAAATAGAGCTTCAATGAACATGGGGGAGCATATATGTTTTTGAGTTAGTGTTTTCATTTTCTTCAGATAAATACCAAGAAGTGGGATTGCTGAATTGTATGGTAGGAACCTCCATACTGTTTTCTGTAGTGGCTGCACCCATTTATATTCCCACCAACGGTGCACAAAGGTCCCCCCTCTTTTTTTTTTTTTAGTATATTCACCAGCACTTGTTATTTGTCTTTTAAAGAACAGCCATTCTGACAGGTACGAGGTGATATCTCATTGTCGTTTTGATTTGCATTTCCCTGATGATTAGTGATGTTGAGTATATTTTCATGTGGTTGTTGGCCATCTGTATGTCATCTTAGGGAAAATGTCCATTCACATCCTCTGCCTATTTTTTAAAAAATTTTATTAATATATAATGTATTATTTGCTTTAGGGGTACAGGTCTTTGAGTCATCAGTCTTACACAATTCACAGCACTCACCATAGCACATACCCTTTCCAGTGTCCATAACCCAGCCACCCTATCCCTTCCAGCCCCACCTCCCAGCAACCCTCAGTTTGTTTCCTGAGATTAAGAGTCTCTCATGGTTTGTCTCCCTCCTCGGTCCCATCTTGTTTCATTTTTTCCCCTCCCTTCTCTCCATGACCCCTCGCCCTGCCTCTCAAGTTCCTCATATCAGAGAGATCATAGGATAATTGTCTTTCTCTGGTTGACTTATTTCACTTAGCATAATACCCTCTAGTTCCATCCATATCATTGCAAATGGCAAGATTTCGGGGTTTTTTTGATGGCTGCATAGTATTTGCTGTTGAGTTATAGGAGTTCTTCATATATTTTGGATATTAATCCCTTATCAGATATACAATTTGCAACTGTTTTCTTCTGCTGGGTGATTTTTAGTTTCTGTATTTTTTTTTGTCCTATCTGTATTTGTGTGTGTGTGTGTGTGTGTGTCTGTCTGTCTGTATTCACTACAGTGAATGAGTTTCACATTTGTAATAAGGAAAAAAGGAGGAAAGAAATGAAACCTGATTTTTTTCCCCAGTGATTTTATTTATAGTGAACATACTTTAGGTCCAGAGGTGAAAAGTAAATTGGCCATATCGCTAATTTGTGGCTGAGGTGTAGGAATCCAGGGGACCTAGATTTCCTTCTTCCAGGTATAAACCTTCTTTCTGTTGTGTTATACTACAGCCTTTTATCTTAGATGAACTATTTCAACATAATTGTGGTTCTTTAAACTGTAGTCTAAATGTAGAATTTATTGTTTCTATCTATACTTGTTCATAAATATATGTATCTTTTATGGTAATTCTTTAGAGGTATGTAATAAGTGAACTAGTGGGAATTCACAATAATCTTGTATAATATTAAACAGGTATGAAATTTATTATTCATTTATTGTTCAGTTATATGAGATTTAACCATGGTAATGGTATTAATTCTGAATATCCTGTTTGTAATAAGAGGCTTAGAACACAGTAGTCCAGATGTTCATTAGTTTTTGCATTTGGTGATACATTTTTATGGAGATGATGTTACTGTAACATTAGCTTGGAAAGGCTTGTTTTCAGTGAAAGAAGAACACTTTGCCTAGAGCTTTGCCTTAATTTTTCTTCAATAGCATGACAGATGTTTAATAAAATTTTTTTTGAAAGAAGTCAAAATGAAACCTGATATTTTCTTCCTCATAAGCACCAGTAGTAAATTTTTTTTAATGAAAATGCTTTATCAAGCTACTAATTACCAGTATTTAATAAGTTTAAGTGTTATAATGAGTAGGTAATAAATGTAAATATTATAATAAAAGAAAAACTTGGTTTTCAAATTGATGTTTGCTACTTGGAATTTCTCTTGCCGGTGATTTTGTATGAAATGAGGCAAATAATCCATGTATATTGCAGAAAAATTTAAAAATACAAATTAACAAAAAGAACATAAAATAATCTTACCACTTGAGAGGTAGCATCACTGTAACACATTGGCATACATCAGGGGTACTGATGGTCCTCTCTTGATACAAATAGCCCCAACAAATACACTGTGGTAAGAGTTATTATTGATGAAAATGTATTTTATATGAGATTTGAGGAAGCAGGAAGAGAAATAGGCAATCACTGGCATATATTTCACAATTTTTTCTGCATGTAACTATATCTAATTTTTAAACAAAATTAGGATCATACTGTTTCGTCATCTGTTTTTATCTTCAGTGAGAAATGTATTTTTGCCATCTCTTATATGGATTTTTAAAGTGAAATTGGGGATACTATCAGTTAGCGTTTTCGTTTTAATGATTTAATTTGCTAACTTCTTAAGACTTTTCCCTCTCCTGCTTTATTGCTCAGTGTCTGTAGAATTGCTGTTTATCTGATTTCCTCATGGGCTGTAATTCAGTGTATCTTCTTCCCTTGTGTTAATGATGATCCACATTTTATTCCATGATTTCTGTATATTATTGTGAAATGGGGAAAACCTGTATTTCACTGGGACCTTTGAAATCTCAAGTGTTGGTCTATACAGTGTATTTTTCCATATCCAATACAGATAATCACATAGGGAACAAACTTCCAATTTAACCTCAAAATAAAAAGGTTAAACTACTTTTGAGGCTTAGATTTTTCATTGCTTTTTAATTTTTTCTTTATTTGGATAGCAAAAAGGGGAATAAGGTTTTATGTTTAGTTAAGAATTTTCTTTCCAAACAGAGGTTATATGTATATGGAGCTTTACTTTTTTCGTTCTACTGTGGTTACTTCTTTTTGTGTTTGTCAGGACAATCAGTTGACATCACTTCCCTTGGATTTTGGAACTTGGACCAGTATGGTAGAATTGAATTTAGCCACCAATCAGCTCACAAAGATTCCTGAGGATGTGTCTGGTCTTGTTTCTCTTGAGGTGAGTATAAAAGAGCATTTATTTTGAACTCCTTAGACCCTTCTGTAGTCATCTTGCTTAAAAAGTTTCCATTTAAAATAAGCTATTTCTACTGAAGGAAGATCATAATTAGAAATGTTAGAAGTCTTTTAAACATATAGCCATATTAGGATGATGAGGTATTAACATAATCTGGGCTCAGTACTTCTGAATTACTCTTGCCCACTAAAAGTTAGTAGGTTTGAGTGCTATAAAGTCTCTTTGAAAGAAAAGGTCTCTAAAATTTAGCATCATTTAGAACATAGTTTTTCTCTTAATTCTATTTAAGAATCGTGCACTAATGTCTACCAAAATGACTATGGAGTCCTCAGACCGGCATTGAGGACCTTTCATATGATTCTGGCCCACTTTTACACCCTAATTACCCATGTACGCTCTTCTTTAACCAATTAGATTATTTTCTTTGTTGGAAATTTGTGCATGTTTCTAGCTTTGTATACATTTAATCTTTTTTGTTTTAAGATTTTATTTATTTATTTATTTGACAGAGAGGGAAAAGGGGGCACAAGCAGGGGGAGCAGCAGTCAGAGGGAGAGGGAGAAGCAGGCTTCCCACTGAGGAGGGGGCCTGATGCAGGGCTCGATCCCAGGACCCCGGATCATGACCTGAGCCAAAGGCCTGCGCTTAACCGACTAAGCCACCCAGGCACCCCTGTACATTTAGTCTTACTGTTCTCAGTATCTAGAGTGCCCTCTTTTCATCCCTTTTTTTCCTTTTAAATTATTTTCCATAATTAAAGATCCATCTTATTGTCCCCTCCTTATTCAAGGATGAATTCTCCTGCTTTGAGTCCCTAGAATTTTCATCCTTTTTATGAGAAAAAGCATACTAATAATAAATATATATTTTTATGTTTTATTATTTATTTATTTATTTTTAAAGATTTTATTTATTTATTTATTTAAGAGAGAGAGTGAGAGAGAGCATGAGAGGGGAGAAGATCAGAGGGAGAAGACAACTCCCTGCAGAGCTGGGAGCCTGATGTGGGACTCGATGCTGGGACTCCAGGATCGTGACCTGAGCTGAAGGCAGTCGCTTAACCAACTGAGTCACCCAGGCACCCTAAATATATATTTTTAAGTTTTTTCTAATTTTTTAAAAAATTATTTTATTTCAAAAGGTAAAATGGTATGGTGTAATGGTTAAAAGCATGAAATTTGAAGCAAGACAGATCTGGGTACAATTCCACTTTTATCTCAGTTTATGGATTTAACTTGACCAAGCTTCAGTTTCCTCAGCTGTGAAATGAAGTACTTTCCTCAGAAGGTTGGAGTGAGGATTAAATGTGATAATGCAGACAATGCATTTACTGCCTTACAAGTGGTAAACTTAATAGCTATTGGGTTTTTCTGGTCTTATTATGTATATTTATTTTATTATAGGTGTTGTAAGTTTGTGGGGAAAAAAGTGGGCATAAAACATCAACCACAACCTTATGTAGGGGGGCACTTGGATGGCTCAGTGGGTTAAAGCCTCAGCCTTCGGCTCAGGTCATAATCTCAGGGTCCTGGGATCAAGCCCCACATCAGGCTCTCTGCTCAGCGGGGAGCCTGCTTCCTCCTCTNTGTAAAAAAAAAAAAAAAAAAAAAAAAAAAAGAACCTTATGTAGGTCTTTCCATTCAGTGCCCTTTTCACTACCCCCATACCCAGTATTATCTCCCTATTACCACCACCACCATTATTTCTCTGAGAACAGGGACTATCTTTCTCAACTATTTTTCTCTTTTAGAGAAAAAGCCACCTCCATTAGAGGGTGGCTTGCAATGTAATAAATATACCATAAATAATAACTATTGTGTATTGAAATAGGCAGTTTAGAAATCGTTACCTCCCTAAATGTGATGGTTTATAAGGGGTTTTGAATAAATAAGTGGTTTCCAATCAGATACACATTTGTAACCAACCACTCAGTATCAAAATACCATTAACTATATGAATTTTAGTGCAAGTAGTTAATTTTACATTTTTTTGTTATAGGTAAAATTAAACTTTTGCTTTCATTAGTTTTGACTTCAGTAAAATCTTTTATTTCCAATAGCTATGGTAATTTTTTTTTTTAAGAATAGTAAGTTAAATGTTGTATGTTATATAAGGGAACATAACTCTTAATATTCACTCTTTGGAAAATTAGCAGTTTAGTAAATTTTAAGCCACACAACGGTAATATATAATTCTATTTCATGAATTACCAAACACTATCAATAATTTCTCTTAGGTTCTAATATTATCAAACAATCTTCTAAAGAAGCTTCCCCATGGTCTTGGAAACCTTAGGAAGTTAAGAGAATTGGATCTAGAGGAGAACAAATTGGAATCCTTGCCAAATGAAATTGCTTACCTTAAGGATTTACAGGTAAAACGTTATCCTGGTGATTTCAGAGTTATATGACTAAAGTTTTGGGGGTACATTCCAAACTGCACATTTTCCTTAAGAATTTTATCTAATTCTTTAATTTGAGATTTTTTATTATTAGGGCTGAGTTTTATGTTTGAAAGTAAAATTTATTGAGTGATTCTTACCTGATCTAATTTATCTATTATCTTATTAGTTTAGTAGGTGTATTATTTTAAATTTATATCAGTAGTAGGAAATTCATGTGTAACTATCTTTTATTTTGTTAATATTTTAGAAATTAGTCTTGACAAACAACCAGTTGACTACCCTTCCCAGAGGCATTGGTCACCTTACCAATCTCACACATCTAGGCCTTGGAGAGAACCTACTTACTCATCTTCCCGAAGAAATTGGTATGAACCATTTGGATGCTTGACACTGTACTGATTTGCTATTGTGTGTTTAAGCAGTATTTCAGATAAATAGGACAGATCTGTTTCTGTTACCTGATGTTACCTCAGAGTCAAGACTCTTTCTCTCTCTCTTTCTCTCTCTCTCTCTCTCTTTTTTAAATAGAGCACCAAGTGGTTGGGTGGTTGGTTTGGTTAGGTTTCCTCATGGGATATTAGAGTTATTGTTGCATTTGAGGATATTTTAGCCTACTTCTATTTCCAATATGTTTAACCTTATTTTAGAAGAGTTATTTTATATTTCTCCCACTTAAAAACTGCACAAGCTTGAATTAAACTAGTAATGTCTTATGGCGAAAGATCATTTCCTCTTGAGATTTTAGGATTAATTTTAATATTTGATTAAATTAATATTTGTCAGTACTTAGAAATTTTCTAAGTGTTTTCGTACCCATAATTTCATGTAATCAACATGACTACCTTGAATTTTAAGTAGTGCAAGTTGTACACCCATTTTACAAAGAGAATTGATCAGTTGAGGTTACATTGTAGTTCTTAAATTAGTAATTCCATGTGTTATGTTCTTCCATTTATATCATGCTGTTTCAGAGGTCCTTTAGATTAGTGGTTAAGAATGGGTTTGGAGTTAAAATGTAAATTATACTTTAATTTAAAAAACATGGTTTTGGGGTAAGATAGATAATTCAGAATTTGGCCATGCTGCTTAATGGCTTTGTGGCTTTGAATAAGCTATGGAAACTCCCTAAGCTTCAAGTTTTCTACTTGTGTAAAGTAAGAATAGTAATAGTAACTTCTCATAGTTAAATGTATATATCCATTACCTGGTAGTCATTATTTTCGTTAGTCTTCTGCATACCAGTATCAAATATTACAAATTTTGAAGTTTAAAAATTAGAAAACATGGGAGGCAGCTTCATTTTTAGTATATTTATTCATCTGGCCTCATGTGATTGCAGGAGACATTTGTCTAGAAAGTGTGAATATCCTGAGACAATCTAAGATAATTTTTTAAAGATTATTACATAAGTTGATTTTTGGCTTATTGCTGAATATGTGATAACTCTCTCAGTGAAAGATTTATACGGAGTAACAAGAATCTTTCCACATGAGAAACTTATTTAATAAAAGAGATCATCACATTGTTTATAACAGGAAAGTGATTATAGGCACCGATTTACAATAAACATGCTTCTGGAGTTTCAAAAAAATACATACCAATGCCAGGCTGTCCCAAACAGAATCTTTGGACTTGTAGCGTGTGTATTTAAAAAATACTTTTCCAAACTTGAAAACTGACCATAAAGGAAGAAATTCCGATTTAATCGGTATGGAACATGACCTGGACATCAGAGTTCTTTAGATCAGCCCCACTTGATTTGAATATGCAGTAAAACTGGAGATCCATGGTTGTAGAGCTTTAAAACTAAGAGAAGAAAATAAGAGTCGATGTGTATTCAGTATATATAATGCCCAGGATAGTATCATGCCCATTTGAAATTCTAAAATAGTAACTAATTTTTAAAAAAAATAGTAACTGATTTGATTTTTTTTAAACAGGTACACTGGAGAACCTAGAAGAACTGTATTTGAATGACAACCCCAATCTACATAGCCTTCCCTTTGAGCTGGCTCTTTGCAGCAAGCTTTCAATCATGAGTATTGAGAACTGTCCACTCAGTCACCTTCCGCCTCAGATTGTTGCTGGGGGTCCTTCTTTTATCATTCAGTTCCTAAAGATGCAGGGTCCATATCGTGCCATGGTCTGATACAAATCTGCTGGTCCCACACACTGTTCAGAAATAGACTGCCATTAATGTTTCATATCTATATCTGTATCTATTTATGTAGATATTGATATATTTGGCAGATTTATAAAGACTGCATTATGTGTTTCTGCTAATAGAGGAATCATAGCCATTTAGATTTTTTTTAATTCTGTACAAAAGGCTTATATAAGTTTTCTTTGCTGAACTTGATGGATGTTTTTCTTTTGTGTAATATGATATGCCAGTTTGCTGAAAACATTTGCCAACAAATTATGAAGTTATTAAATTTAAGGGCCAGAGGTAGTATAGTTATACTTTCTCTTAGCAAAAATAACGGACAATTTTGTTGCAACTTTTTATATACATTTTCCCCTTATCAATTGTCAGATCATTGTAGTATTATAGGCCCTAAAGGTAGAATTTTTCTTTAACTTATTTTGAAATTTGAGATTTAAATTTTATATATTGTTTACAGTCAGAGTAAATCACTGGATTTTGTTTGTTTGTTTGATTTGCTCTGTTTTAATCAGTGAAATCTAGTTTATATCCTCTGCTAAAGAATTTGCATCAGCTGGTTTAAATATTAAAAGATACTGCTTATTGAAACAACTGGCAAGTGAAAAGATACAGTCAAAAATTCTAGAATTCTTTTAATTGTGTTTCTCTGATCAATTGTAAAGCAAAATATATGAAGTGAATCTTTAGGTTGGGGGGAGGGTATTGAGATCTTTTCTAGTATAAATATCTTTTCTTAAGTTTGGAGGAACAGAAACTTGTAGTATGGAAGAGTTTTCACTCCTGAAAGTTGCGGAATGACAAAACCTAACAATAATTTGGCAAAAAATAAAAAACAAAAACAAAAAAAACCAACACCAAAAAAAAGCCCACATAAACACACACACATTCTATATGTGTATATACAATGCTATATAGATATGTATTTATTATATCATAAACTACAATAGGTAACTTTAAGGATTTCTCCCTAGCCTTGTACAATGAAATGAATGTTTTTCTTTGAACACTGCAATATATGTATGTTTCAAGGTTATTTAACAGTGTACTATGGTTTTATATCTTGACTTGCCTTGTACAGCTCTCAGTTCTGGAATATCTGCATCTAAGCACAATATCTTCACACTGTGCTATATTGCTGCTGAACTAAATGCACTTTTCCCCACATGTGGGGCACTGGCTTCAAACAATTCAGTTCAGTACCATTGATTTTAATCTCATCTTTCCTTTCTTGGTAGCTGTTAATACAATTACGGAAAAGAGGCACATTGTGTAGAAGCCATTGATGATGGTTCAGTGGAAGTTCTGTAAGATGTGCATGTGCTATTTGATATGTTTTCTTTTGCGTTACTGCTTTTAAGGCTAGCAGTACTGTAAGTGTGTGCCCCTTAGACAGTAATCTTACTTTTGGTAGTGTCATTCTAAGTCAATTTAATTATTGAAGAGACAGAGCAAGTGCATTCTAGATATCATCCTAAAAAAACATTTCTCATATAATGAATGTTATGTGTAATTAAGTATTGCTGCTTGGTTTTCTTTTTCTTTTTTTTTTCCCCTGCATTTAGATGGGCATTGTGTTTTAAATAAAACCATTTTTGAATTGAGGCTCTATTAAAATAGAAATTTGGAGTGTTTTGCTTTTTCTGGCACTCACAATCAGGACTAAGTTTGAGGTCGAACCTGTATTCATAATTGGCAATTTTTTAAGGAGCAAGTAAGAAATGGAAGGCAGGTGAAGATATAAAACCCTAGAGTGCTTAAATGTGCTGTAAAACTATTGTAGATGTCACTGGATTTTACTAAGTAATATCCTTCTTTTTTTCCGTCTACTGTGGCTTTTCAGTTAAAATTTTGTTTATAAAAGGAATTTGTTTATTACAGCTCTATATATCTATGTGTATGTGTGTTTTTTTTTTTAAAATATCATATCCAGGTGTGTTTATATATAAAAATGATAGAACTTGAACTTTCAAGGCAGTAAATGATTTTTTTTGTGAGGAAAAAAAGGTTATTGTTTCTTAAAAATGAAAATTGGATTTTGAAACATTTTGGTTCCCCTATCTTAATTTATGTTAGTCTCCAACGGAAATGCAGAAGGATCACACTCTGTTAAAGTAATGTTACAGGCAAACCATATATAGCTGAGGACTATAAAATTTTTTTAAGAAGTATAAAACATATGTCCTTTTTATGGTTGCCACCTACTAAGAGCCCGTGAAATTTCATTACTTCTAATAAGAAACTAAAATGGACTCTTAATTGGGACAGCCTTTGAAATAAAAAAATTTAATATTTAAATAGTTTGAATATATTAAGGGATATTGTTGAATGACTATATATGAGCTAATACTTTTCCTCAAACTGCAGTAGGACTAATTGGCATATCCAAACATTTTCCTTTCTCTTGAAGAAATCAGGTTTAGTTGCTCCATAAGGCTTAATAAATTAAAAAAAAAGCAATGTTATAGAACGTTACATTGGAAAAACATTGCTCTAAACTTTGCTTTTGTTAATATATCAATAGTAGCAAAAGCAATGACAATGTTAAACAGTCCTTTTGTGGTAATATAGTACTTTTTAAATCCCATATGATTATTTCATACAGAAAGAAGGGGGAAATGCTACATAATTTATGGACTTGATGGATACATATGAAAACAAGATAGAAACTCTTGAAGGAGAAAATATGCATAAAACATTTATTTGTACTTATATTGAAAGGTGGGTGATAAGTTGGAATGAGTTCTATAAATGTAATTGCATATTTTTAATTTATCTCATTGTAAAGGCTGAGTCATTTGAAATGGATAAACGGTTATACATCACAATTTATGTAGTCTTTCTGTGATAACTTTTGTTATAACTTTTGCTTTTCATGTCAGTTATTGCTAGGCCATGCATACTGAGTCCAAATTTCAGATCACAAAATTTGTAATTGTTTATCAGCAAGAATGGGTTGTGGTTAAAGTGCATAAAATGGGATATTTTGAAATGGAAAAGGAGCACCAACAGTCATTATGTTGGGCCAAACAGCCATACATCGGAACTGCCTCTGGAAAACCTAGGTTATGTGGTTATACTTGCATGATTAAAATTAAATGAAAACAAATGGCAGAGTTTATAAATAAGCAGAAGAATAAATTCCTGAAATTTTCACATTTAACTAAAATGAACACCTTATAAAGAAAGGCTTCCTTCTGCCTATACCAAAGAATAAGAAAGATGGTATACCAACTATCTTTGCTGGAACTTTTCTCTTGCTCTATTCTTTTGATTCTTTTGGTTAGTTTAGCCTTAAAGAGCCAATTTGGGCAATTGGAAGACATGTGGCCCTGTTTGATTGATTTTTCACATCCCTGAGAATTTGAATATGTAACAATTGTGATGTTGATTTGATATATAAGAGGATATCTTGAGTGTTGTTATGTAACAAAAGTATTAAGATGTTTTATAAAATAGGTACCAGTACTTTGTTACTGACTAGAATGCCTTCTTAACCTGATAACACTAATTCTGAGGAGACATGTGGGTTTATTTATTTGTTTGTTTTTTGAGAGTGTGTGAGAGTAAGCGGGGTGGGGAGGGGCAGAGGGAGAGAAAGAGTCTCGAGCTGGCTCCACACCCCAGTGCTGAGCCCAACCTGGGGCTTGATCCTACCACCCTAAGATCGTTCATGACCTAAGCTGAAATCAAGATGCAGACACTTAACTGACTGAGCCACCCAGGTACCCCTGTGCAATTTATTTTTAACTTTGAAATACAAGTTAAAATATAAATATGTTTTTTGGGAGATTTTTAGACTCTTAAAACTGGAGTTGGGTCATTATTACCCTTAAAAAAAGACTTTCTACCCTTGTTAACTATCCTGCTGACATACACATCCTAGATATAAACTGTTTTGAATGTAAGTACTTGTTAATGATCAGGACTTGCGCTGGATAGTAATTTACGGTTTTTTAGATTGAGGACTTTTAAAGTTTGACAGAAAGATTAGTGTCTATACTATTAGTGTCTTGACCGTTAAGAGTAATATGGGCATGGCTATCACATGCAGGCTTTGCAGGCTGTGCAGTGCGCAACACCACTACATACTGGGGGATATAGTCACATCATAGATTGTATATTATGACACATTTTCAGCAGATGGCAGTAAAGTGCCTTGTTCTAACAAAATCAGTATATTATGTCAAATTTCTGACAGATGGACATAAAAGAATCTTAAGGAAGGAGCATTTTATACTAAGTGGGCTAGTGGGGAGATTCAGTCTTTGTGCAGATTATTAGAGCTCTGTCCTAACAATCCTAATAATAATTGAATAATACTTAAATGACATTATAAGGATTGTGTATGTCCTAGGTGCTAATAAAAATGCTCTTGGAAAATCTAAGAGGGTCTTTATCAATGACCATTAATTGAATTTAATATGTTATTAAGTTACCTTTTATCATTAATATTATTTATATGGAGAATTTAATCTTCCACTGGTTTAGTCAGGCTTAATATACAAATAACATTTGCTTCAGTTGTCTGTACCATAATTCAGTAAATCTCTCTAGCTAGCTAGCACTTAAAACCTGGTGCCCAGTACTAAAGGGAATGTTGTATATGGCTTGAATCTTTTTTTGTTTTAATATTTGTCTTCAATAGAAAAATATACTAATACATAATTTGTCCTTGTTTACAGTGTTTTACTTTTCTCACTTCAAAACTCCTTTTTAACAGAGTTCACCACATTGTCTTATAATTGCTAAATAAGACAGTAACAAATATTTTGTATGATGAATAGATGAATAGTGTCCTTTGATTATATTTTAACCTGCATGTCAGAACTTGTTTTTAATTGGTACATGATAATTTGCAAGTGCAGAGTTTATAAGGTATAGAACACAGTTACAAGACAGAACACTGCAAAAATGATCGTATCTGAAAACAACATTTAACAGTTTTGACTTTTCTCCTAGTAAAGCTCAGGCTTCCACTGATGTTTAAGAGGGCTTAGGCTGTGGTGAATACTTAGCTATTCTGAATTATGATTCAAGGTCAGAAGGAAAACAGCCTTCAGAAAATGTACTTTTCACCTGAATTACATTGTTGATTTTTTTGACCACATAAAAATTATCTTAATTTTTTGGTCATTTTGCATTAAGGTATTCAATATAAACAATGTATTTGTAAATGTTTTCCAATTGAATCTTTTAAAAAATTTCCAATGCTACATGTAACTGAAATTGGAGTATGAAATCAATCTTTGCAGTGTCATCGAACCACAAAAATGTGGAAAAGAGAGAAGTGACTCTTCACTACCATTTAATCTTCTGGAAAACTGTAAAACAGCAAATGGCATCCATAAGGTATACAAAAATAGGTGCACAAAAAAAATGCAACAAAGCATTTTATGTGGTCAAGAGTTAACTTCAGCACAATTATTTACATTGTTTACTCTTTATAAAACCACAACTATATGGGGTTTTTTTTTCTGTTTTGGTTTTTCTATTAAGAGTGTATAATGAATATATCATGGAGACATTTAATTATTAGAGGTAATTCCCTCATTCTCTGAGCCTTCCTGAGATGATACTTTTTGTTTTGTAAGCTTTCATAAGAAAGTCTCCTTTAGGGGCACCTGGGTGGCTCAGTGGGTTAGGCTTCTGCCTTTGGCTCGGGTCATGGTCTCGGGTCCTGGGATCGAGCCCTGCATCGGGCTCTCTGCTCAGCAGGGAGTCTGCTTCCCTCTCTGCCTGCCTCTGCCTACTTGTGATCTCTCTCTCTGTCAAATAAATAAAAATCTTAAAAAAAAAGTCTCCTTTACCTTTACCTTTAGTAACTAAAGGTGAAAATTGAGCCCAAGATTCCTAGAAAAAGAAAGTTGGGATATTAGCTAATAAAGAACATTATTTAAATTGTGTTCTTAAATGTTTCATGAGAACAAAGTCCATAAGGGTAAAGGACAACTTACCCAGTGGGAACTGTCTAATTGGCTGAAGAAAAGTTATCAGGGAAGATCACAAATATTGTCTTAGGCACAATGTGATTAGCTGTCAATCTTTCCTCTTAACATTCTTGGATATGTATTTCAAAAAACCACTCTGGCTACTTTGAGAAGAGTGGATGAAGGGAATAAAAACTAGAGGCCAAACAGCCACATGGGAGGCTATTAGAGTAATACAGGTGAGAGATGACAGTGACTTTGGGATTGTAGTAGTGGGGATGGAAAAAGAAAACAAACATTTAAGGGAGTCATAGAAGATGTATTAGTAAGACTTCATGATTGATTTTAAAAAAAAAGGTTACTCCTTGGATTGTGGCCTTAAGCATCTGGGTGTATTACTAAAGTGTGGAACTTTGCAGGAGGACCAGGTTTTTTTCGTTTGTTTGGGTATAGAGAAGGAAGTGTTCTACTACCTGTGGGACCTCAAACGGAGATGTCAGGTAAGCATTTGGATAATTAAGTCTGGTGCTTAGAAGGTTAGACTTGGAAACAGAACATTCAGCATATAGATGATAATTGAAACAAGAATTTCCTAGGGAGCACATGTTGAATGGGAAGAGAATGGCCCAGGAAGAGAATGTATTTGAGAGGGCACAATTTTAAAATGTATACCAAAAGATTCTGACTTAAAAAGAATACCTTTATAAAATGCAAAACTACTTAGATTAAATTTAGTGATTAGATTATTGGTTCTTAATGACTTCTGCAATGAAACTGTCAATTATTCATTTATTTTTATTTCAATTTTAGGTAGTTAACTTACAGTGCAGTATTGGTTTTTGGAGTACAATTTAGTGATTCATCACTTAGAACACCCAGTGCTTGTCATAAGAAGTGCCCTCCTTATACCCATCACTCATCTAGCCCATCCCCCACCCACCTCCCTCCATCAACCCCCAGTTCTCAGTCATTAAGCATCTCATGGCTTGTGTTTCTCTCCCCCCCCATATGTTTGCCTATTATCCTTATTAAATTCCACATGTGAGTGAGAGCATATGGGATTTATCTTTCTCTGATTGACTTATTTCACTGGGGATAATACACTCTAGCTCTATGCAAGTCATTGCAAATGGCAAGATTGCAATTTTTGATGGCTGAGTAATACTCCATTATATGTAGGCATTCATCAGTTGATGGACATTTGGGTTCTTTCCATAGTTTAGCTATTGTTGATAAAAATGCTGCTATAAATTATTGGGGTACATGTATCCCTTTGCATCTGTATTTTTTGTACACTTTGGACTAACACCTAGTAGTGCAATTGCTGGATCATAGGGTAGTTCTATTTTTAACTTTCTGAGGAACCTCCATACAGTTTCCCAGAGTGGCTGCACCAGTTTGCATTCTCACAAACAGAGCAATGAAACTGTCAACTCTTGAACTGTTGTTTTCAACTGAGATTTTTAAAAATTGGGTAATAATTTCTCTTTTTTTTTTAAGGTTTTATTTATTTATTTAACAGAGAGCGCAGGTAGGCAGAGCAGCAGGCAGAGGGAGAGGGAGAAGCAGGCTCTCCACTGAGCAGGGAGCCTGATGCAGGACTCAATCCCAGGACCCTAGGATCATGACCTGAGCTGAAGGCAGCTGCTTAACTGACTGAGCCACCCAGGTGCCCCTCTCCTTTAAATTATAAGTGCAACAATGCCTAATGAGAGTATATATAAATATTACCTTCAAAATTAGACATTGTGAATGTCCAAATCTTCTAAAATATTTCACTTTATTGAATTAACCGTATACTAAAATTCCTTCCTTTGGTAATAATCCGAATGCTTGGATTTTTCTGTTGTTGTTTTGTTTTTATTGCTAACTTTGAAAATGAGAAAACCTAATTTTAATGTAACTTATTTATTAGGGAGGGAGTTTTAGTGCTCACTGTTTAAGCATCTAAATGACCATATTTCTTATGATAGAAGTGGCAGTCAGAATGCTTGGAGTTAGCTTTTTAATTTCTAAAGTGTGAAGATATATGCCATATGTTTATGTGAGTACATCTATATGAATATGAAAGAGCAAAAGGATAATGATGAAAACATAAATGAAGTCAACTTTGTTTTAACTTGGGTGGAGATCTTTGTTTGGAGGGTCATGTTTTGCTGAATTTTATTACTGAAGAAGATTCCATGCATTTTAACTAGTACTGTTTCTAGTGGAGAACAATGTTTATTATATATCTTGTCAAATACACATTACAGACAAATTTTCACCATTGAGGTGGTTACAGTGTAATGGATTTCACACCTATTTTGAGTAATCTACTTTAAAAAATTAGGAATTGCTGATTTCATTCAATTTTTCTAACTTTCAAAGTACCTCCCATTACTGCTTAAGAAAGGCATCCCAAGGCAATTGAGAGCATTGATTGCCATTTAAAAAGTACCAATAGACTTTGGTTTATAGAGAATAATATGTTAACATAAAGAGTTATGGATGATCCTGGGTTTGGAATGATTACCATTTTCTTCTAAAATGTTTGGTGATTCATAAGCATAGATGCAAGTAGTTTACACATTTTAGCCTTTGATGTCAACTTCAAAAGAACACTGTGTAGTCAAGAATTCTTTAATCCCTAATTTATTCAGATTGCAGATGAAAACTAAAAGCAAAATTTTCCTAGTTTTCTGCTTTTGTACAGTTAATAACTTATTGTTACTTTCCCCAGGACATAATTAGTCCTAACATTTAGTGTCAGTTGTAGATGAGAGATCTGAGTATTAGGGTTTATTATTTTCTTTCATTTTATATACATACATCCATACACACTCTTCATGGAGAACACCACTTTTTTTAATGCATATTTGAATACCATGTAGTAAATACCAGCTTTAAATACATATATGTGATTCTAAAATATACAGGACACCTGGGTGGCTCAGTCTGTCAAGTGTCTGCCTTTGGCTCTGGTCATGATCCCAAGTTCTGGGATCGAGTCCTGCACCGGGATTCTTTCTCAGTGGGAAGCCTGCTTTTCCGTCTGGCTGCTGCTCCCCCTGCTTGAGCTTGCTCGCTCGCTCTCTAACAAAATCTTAAAAAAAAAAAATTAAATGCACAAACTTTTCCACCAAGGAAACTCTTTAAAACAAGTTCTAGGTTCAGTAAGAGTTTGCTTGTACCTAAGTGCTTTGGCAATTATCATATAACTTTTCTCCACAATATACAATATACTATCATTTGTCCAAGACTGAATTTTAAAATAATTTGGATTACTAGAGTTCCACTGACGATTGTTAAGGTATTTTGGACCTTTAAAAACTTGACATAACAACCTCGATAATCATTTTTTCCCCTTAACTGGTTTTGGTTATAACTGTTGTCTTTTTTAAGGATCATTTGTATATTATTTTAAGTAATTCCATTTTTCCCTTTCTGTTCTTCGACTTTTATGTAAATCTTCATTATATTCAAGATGAGGAAATAGCCAGGGTAGTTGAATGAGTTACACACTGATGCAGTATCATGTCAACATTGAAGTTAGACCCTGAGTCTTCTGACTCCTTAATATTCATTCTATTACTTCATTGTAGCCTCCCCATCTGAATCACATCATATATACTGCCACGGGTGAAATTGACTAACTAGGTGAAAGTCAAAGCAAACAACACTTTTCCTCCATTAAGAATCTACTAATTTGAAAAACCATACAACAACCATAAGTTTGAACAATTTAGACTGAGTTCCACACTTCTTTCCTTTGCATCCTTTTAAACCAAAGGCAAGGTATAATCTACAAGCAAAGTGTTTGACTTAAGTCTACAATGGATAATTTATATTCTACTATTTTTGTGTGAGTGGGTAATCTTTCATGTTGATTAATGGTGGAAGTATTAATAAAATTTTTGTTTTGGATAAAGTCAAGAATCAATGACTTTAGGTTTGGGAGTTCAAAGAAATTACACGCACCATCCCTGTATTTCAGGTAGAATAAGTCATTTTAAGATAAAAATAATCAAACCCAAAGACTTGTTAAGTCAACTAGCTAGTAAGTAGTACAGTGGTAAGGGGGACTACTGCTACTAGCTCAGTGTTCTTTTGACTTTATCATGTTGATTTTGTAATATTGTATCCTTCGCTGTGAATGCATTTTCTAAAGGTTCAGCTTTGGGGGAGAGATGTTTGGAGCTGTTTGAGTAGTAATTTAAAGAGGGGGCCTTCTGGCTAGCCATCCTGACCAGTTTAAATGAATCCAAGGGAATCCAAGGGAACGACGGAGTGACAAGTCTTACAGCCAAATTGCATTTATTTCCAAAACTATAGAAACCAGGTGGCCTGTAAGGTATAAATCCAAATTAAAGTTCTCATGGTTGATAGAGAATGCTGATAGAGAATTCTACATTCAAGTTCATTTGTTTTTTATATCCAAGACTTGAGTATGAAGAAATGGTGTATATTCACTTAGCAAATATTTGAGCACTCAGTAACATGCCAGGCACCTGTCTAGATGTAGGATATTATTAGTGAACAAAACAGACCATAGTAAATGAAATTTACATTCTAGTGAGGCAAGGCCAATAGTAAGAAGTAAGTAAATTTTGTAGCCTATTCAAGGTTGATAAATGTTATTAAAAAACAAAAATTTCCAGTTTCCGGCCCACCATGTAAGGAGTTTGGAAGCTCTCACTCTGTCCTAACAATAAAGACAGCTAAATAAACTGAAAAGAAAACAAACAAACAAAAAACCCAATTCTTAAATTTATAGGAGAATTGAGGTCACAGGGCAACTGGTGCTCCTCAAATTGGAGAAATGGGTGGGTACGGAGAATCATGACTACCAGAACCGATAACCAGAGCAGATACCCATAAGCATAAATCTTTATGGAAACCAGTGTTGGGTTAGGAAAACCTAAACTGTAATCCATGAATTGCTGATGACTCAGTGTAGACAAGTCTGAGAGTTAAAAAAATCCTAGCAGCGCAGTCTAAAGGGCCTCCCCCCCCACACACACTTAAAGTTTTTACCTCCAGAAGCCCTGGCCATGTTCTTACAGTGAAGATTGGAGAATAACTTCCTCATCCTTCCAGCATGGGGAGAGGAAAGGGAGACATTTTGAAATACACTTGAGAGCATTTCTGTTCTTAACAAGCCCTACCCTTAAGAGAAACTGTTTTACCAGAGACTAACCTGCTGAGGTTTTATCAGATCCTAACTGACCTGGAGGAAGAGAAACATCCAACTATAGTCTTCTCTAGCTTTTCATGTGGGGTAATAGAAATATGCAAGTGTAGCCTTCCTATTCCACTGAAATGGTGGGGGTGGAGGAGGAGAGGACTAAGAAGTATTTATTTCCTCGTCACAGCCCAGGAGCACAGGCTCACTAAAAGACCTACTCAGGACAATGGAACACTTTCCTTCCCCCAACATAGTAGCACATCACCAAGACCTATTTGTATCAGCTCCTTTCACCCAATACATCATGTTTGGCTTTCAACAAAAGGTTGCAAGGTGTATTAAAAATTTTTTTGAAGAGACACAACCAACATCAGAACCAGACTGTGATACCTCTCACAGGGGTTTTTGAACTGTCAGACCAGGAATTTAAAATAACTGATTAATAAGGGCTCAAATGGAAAAAGTGAACAATATGCAGAAATGGAGTAATGTAAACAGAAATTCTAAGAATTCATTCTAAGAATGAATTTTAAAATGCTAGAAATAAAAACAGTAATAGAAATGAAGAATGCCTTTAATGGGCTCATTAGCAGATGACACAGTTGAAGAAGGAATCTGAGCTTGAAGGTCAGTAGAAGCTATCCAAATGAAAAACAAGGAGAAAACCCACAAAAGTACCCAAGAACTACGAGGCAGCTACAAAAGATATATATGTAATGGGAATACTAGTAGGAGAAAAATGAGCAATAATGACAGAGAATTTCCCAACTTTGATGTCAGACACCAAAGTATAGATCAAGGGAACTCAGAGAACATCAAGCAGAATAGATGCACTCAAATCTATCCCTAAGCATATCATATTCAAATGGCAGAAAAGTCAAAGATTAAAAAATCTTGACTGCAACTAGAAGGTAAAAACATCTTACCCATGAAGGAGCAAGAAGAATTACATCACACTTGCTTTTGAAACCATGCAAGAAGAGAGTGAACTATTTTAAGTGTTGGGGGGGGAGTCCCCGCCAACCTAGAGTTCTGTACATCGTGAAATTATTCTTCCAAAAGAGAACTATTTTGTCACACTAAGATTTAGGGAGTTTGTCACCAGTAAAACTGCTTTACCAGAATTCCTTAAAGAAGTTCTTAAGAGAAAGAAGGGAAATGACATAGGTCAGAAACAATCTAAATAAAGGAAGAGCATCAAAGAATTAATGAAGGTAAAATCATCTTTCTTATTAATTGGTCTAAAGATAACAATTTGTTCCAAATAATAGCAACAATGTATTTGGTGACTATTGATTATGGATAAGTGAAATGAATGACAACAGTGTCGTTAGAGATGAGGGGATGAATTTAAAATACTGTTATAAAGTGCTTGCTTTACCAATGAGGTGACATAAGTGTGATTTGAAAGTGAACTTAGATTAGTTGTAAATGTATATTGTAAACTCTGGGGCAACTACTAACAACAACAAAAGAAATACACTTGATATACTAAGAGAAGAGAGAAAATGGAAGGAATCCTGTAATATAAATGCTCAATTCAGACACAGAAGGCAGAAAAAATGTGGAAGACGAAACAAGGGCAATGAACAGAAGTTTGATATTAATCCAACTATATCAATGATCACTTTAAGCATCGTGGTCTAAATGCATCAATTAAAAAAGTGTCACTGTAGACAGATTAAAAGCAAATGCATGGAGAAAGATATACCATGCTAACACTAATCAAAGTTAGAGTAGCTATGTTAATTTCAGAAAAGACAAAATTCAGAGCAAGGAAAATTACCAGTAATAAAACATAACGATGTGTAGGTGCTTAACAATAGGGCGTCAAAATATGTGAGGCAAAAACTGATCTAACTTATAAGGAGAAATAGAACTATCCACTATTACACCCCTCTGTCTCTAATGGACAGATTCAGCTGTCAGAAAATCAGAACATAGATGAACTCATTAGCATCAACTAACTGGATGTAATTGACATCTATAGACTATTTCAACAGCAGAATGTACATTTTTCTTAAGCTCACATGGAGCAGTCATCAAAATATGGGCCATAAATTATGGGCCATAAAATACACCTGTACAAATTTAAAAGAAAGCATACAAATATGTTCTTAGACCACAATGGAGTTAAGCTACAAATCAATAACAAAGGTAGCTAGAAAATTTGAAAGTACTGCACATTAAATACATTTATAAATATTGAAAGTACTTTCAATAAAAACTTTAAAATATTCTGAACAAAATAAAATGAAAATAGAACATCAAAATCTGTGGGTTATAGTAAAAACAGTGCCTGGAGAGAAATGTATAGCATTGAATGCATGTATTAGAGAAAAGATCTAAGATCAATCTAGCTTTCAACTTTGGAAAATGGGAAAGTAGGCCAAATTAAGTCCAAAGTAGGTAAGAGAAAAATTAAAAAAAAATTAGAGCATAAATCAGTGAAATAAAAAAAAAACAGGAAATCAATAGGAAAAAAAAAAAAACAAAACCAAAAGCTAGTTTGAAAAGATCAGTAAAATTGAGAGGACTCTAGCCAGACTAACTAGAAAAAGAAGACACAAATTAGAAATAGCAGAAATAAAAAACAGGCAATTGCTATAGTGCTCATGGATAGTAAAGGGATAATAAAAGAATATTATGAACAATTTTATGCCCACGAATTTGAGAACCTAGATAAAATATTCCAATTCCTCAAAAGACACAGTCTGCTAAAACTCACACAGGAAATAGTCTGAACAGGCCTAATTCTAGTAAAGAAATTGAACCACTAATTAATAACCTTCCAAAATAGAAAGCACCAGCCCCAAATGTTTTCACTGGTGAATCCTACCAAATGTTTAAGGAAGATTTGATACCAATTCTCTATAATTTCTTCCAAAAGATAGGAGCAGAGGGAATACTTTGTAAGTCATTCTATGAGGCCATCATCCCCTTAATACCAAAACCAGACAAAGCCATTACAAGAAAACCACAGACCAATATCTCTCGCAAACATTGAAGCAAAAATCTTCAGCAAAACATTAAGAATTTGAACCCAAAAATGTATAAAAAGAACTATACACCATGAACAAGTGGGATTTATTCCAGATAGGCAAGGCCATTTTAATTTTCCAAAATAAATAGAATACATCATTATCAACAGACTAAAGAAGAATCACATGATCATATAAGTTGTGGAAAAAGCATTTGAAAAACATCCATTTATGAAAAATCTCAGCAAACTAGGAATAGAGGGTAACTTCCTCAACTTGATAAAGAACATCTACAAAAAACGAACCCTACGGCTAACAGCATACTAAACAGAAACTAGAAGCTTTTCAATTAAGAACAGAAGGCAAGGACGTCTCTTCTCATTTCTTTCTTTTCCAAACATCCTAGAAGTACTAGCTAATGCAATAACAGAAGATAAGTAAATAAAAGTCAGACAGGGAAGGAAGAAATAAAACTGTCTTTGTAGATGACATGATCGTCTATGTAAAAAATCCAAAAGAATTGACAAAAAACTCCTAGATAATAAGTGACTATAATAAGGTTGTAGGATTCAAAGTTCATATACAAAAGTCAATTGCTTTCCTATATACTAGCAAAGAATAGGAATTTGAAGTTAAAAACAATACCATTTAACATTAGCATCCAGGGCGCCTGGGTGGCTCAGTGGGTTAAAGCCTCTGCTTTCGGCTCAGGTCATGATCTCAGCGTCCTGGGATCGAGGTCCACATCGGGCTCTCTGCTCAGCGGGGAGCCTGCTTCCTCCTCTCCCTGTCTCTCTGCCTGCCTCTCTGCGTACTTGTAATCTCTCTCTCTGTGTCAAATAAGTAAATAAAATCTTTAAAAAAATTAGCATCCAAACAATGAAATACTTTGATATAAATCTAACAAAATATGTATAAGATCTACATGATGAAAAATACAATTCTTGTTGAGAGAAACCAACAGCTAAATAAAATGGAGAGCGATTCTATATTCATTGGTAAGAAATCAATCAACAGTCAAGATGTCAGTTCTTCCTCAACTTGATTTATGGATTCAACATAATCTCAAACAAAATTCTACAAAATTTTGTGGATATTGACAACAAACTGATTCTAAAATCTGTAAGGAAAGGCAAAAGACTCAGAATCCCTGACACAATATTGAAGGAAAAAGACAAAGTTGAGGACTAATGCTACCTAATTTCAAGACTTAAATAATGCTGCAGTAATCAAGATGGTGTGGTATTAGTGAAAGAATAGACAAGTCAACAGAACAGAAGAGAGGCCTCAGAAATAGAACCACACAAAAATAGTCAACTAATCTTTCACGAAGGAGCAAAGACAATGCAATGGAGAAAGGGTAGTCTTTTTGACAAATTGTGTTGGAGCAACTAGATATTCACATGCAAAAAAAAAAAAAAATCCAGACCTTAAACCTTCCACAAAAATTGACTCAAAATGAACCATATACTTAAATGTAAGATTCAAAACTATAAAACACATAGACAATAATACAGGAGATAGTTTAGATGATCTTGGATCTGGTGTTGACCTTGTAGGTATAATGTTGAAGCCATGATCTATGAAATAAGTAGGGTCTCATTAAAATTTTAAAATTCTGTTCTTTGAAATACACTGGCAAAAGAATGAGAAGATAAGTCATGACTGGGAGAAAATATTTGCATTAGACTTATCTGATAAAGGGTTTATACAATTTTTTTACAAAGAACTCTTAGAATTCAACAGAAAAAAACCCATCCCAAATAAAAAATGGTCAAGAGATCTAAACACATCTCTAAGAAGATAAACAGAGGGTAAATAAATATATGAAGAGATGCTCAACATCATACATCGTTAGAGAATTGAAAATATAAAACAATGAGCTACCACTGCAGTCCTATTAGAATACCTAGAATTCAAAACCCTAATAACAAATGTGAGAATGTGGAGCAATAAGAATTCTGCTCATTCATTAATGGCAGGAATGTAAAACGGTACAGACACTTTGGAAGACCGTTTGGCAGTTTCTTACAAAACTAGACATACACTTGCAATCATGCTCCTAGGTATTTACCAAATGAGTTGAAAACATGGCCACACAGAAACCTGCACTCAGATGTTTGTGAGAGTTTACTCATAATCTCCAAAACTTGGAAGCAACTAAGATGTCCTCCAGTAGATGAATGGGTAAATTGTGGTACTTCTAGGCAATGAAATATTCTGTGCTAAAAATAAACTATCAAGGCATGAAAAGACAAAGACATGGAGGAACACTCTAAATGCATATTATTAAGTGAAAAAGCTAGTCTGAGAAGGTTATATACTATATGATTCCCACTGTATCACATTCTGGAAAAAGGGAAAACGAGACAGTAAAAAGATCAGTGTTTGCCTAGGGCTTTTGTGGGGATGATTGGGAGGAGCAGGGGATTTTTAAGACAACAAAACTATCCTGTATGTTTTTTAGGACAGTGAAACTATTCTGTATGATACTATGATGGGGGATACATGTTCTTATACATCTGGATCCATAGAATATACAACCAAGAGTGAACCCTAGTATAGACTGTGGACTTTGGTGATGATGACGTATCAATGTTAGTTCATCAGTTGTAACAAATGTACCATTGTAGTACAGTATACTGATGTTTGGAAAGTGTGTGTGTGTGTGTGTGTGTGTGTGTGTGTGTGTAGGTAGGGGAAGGATATATATGGGAACTCTATTTTCCACTCAATTTCGTGAACCTAAAACTGCTCTAAAAAAAGAAAGTCTGAAAAAAAAGGTGGAGGAAGGGAAGAAGACAGGGAGTACACAAATGACAAATGAGATTCCTAGCATTGCATCTAGTTTTCATCTGGTGATTTGCATTACTGTATAACATTTCATCCTGGGAATATACCACACTATTTAACCATTCTACCATTGATAGATATTAAAATCGTTTCCAGCTTTGAGTTTCTATGAATATTTTTAAATGTGTCTTTTAGTAATCAGACATATGCATGTCCGTTCAATATATACCTAAGAATGAAATTATTATAAAATATACATATGTTCAGCTTTAAAATATATCACTGAAAAATTTTCCGAAGTGTTTGAATTCATTTACATATCTACCAGGAAATGTATTAGAATTCCAGTAGCACCGTATTTTGTCTGACACTTAGTATTACTGTTTTTATTTTAGCCATTCTGGTATGTTTATAGTTAGCCTCTCAATTTTTGAAACACCATTTTTCTCAGAAATAATCGAGTTGTTACTTCTTTTGGTGTTAAATTGACTCCTGTGCTTTCTCCAAGAAATTATGGCAGTAGTCTGATGCCCCCAGTGGTAAAAAGCGCCTCAAAGTATCATTTCTTTATGAATTTGCACGATTTTACGCCTGGCTGCATAGGTGACTGACAAGCCCTAGTATGTGGTTATCGCGCAACTCTCAGTTACCCTTGATAACACGCTAACGTTCCCATCTGGATACTGCATTTTGAATCCTACCACGCTAGTAGTGAGCATGGTTGGTCCCTCTTTAGCACATAAAAAAAAAGTCATTTCATTTTGCAATCAATATTGTCAAAATCATTCTGCTTTTTAAAGTTTATTTTGTTTGTATAATGTCTGTTAAAAGCTTATCAATTGCCTTCACCATAATATAATCTTAAAATGGCATTTCTGCATTTCTTTAATATGCATTTCCTATTTTAAAATGTTCACTTCTTTTCCTCACCAGTAACATTCTTCTGACTCATTACATTCTAATGTGGAGAAAAACAAGAAGTAAATATTTTAGTGATTTGAAAAAAGTATTGTAAAAATAGAAAAAACTATAGTGGAGTCTCATCATCAACTAGGGAGGATATTGAGGTATCGGTGGAAAAGACAATAGAGTTTATCCAAGTTGGTCTGGCAAATCTTGTGTTGCTTCCAGTTTTCCTTCAGATCTCTGGATTACCTAGGTTAATGTTATCTGAGGTTTATTAGAAATACATTTTCGGGGCACCTGGGTGGCTCAGTGGGTTAAAGCCTCTGCCTTCAGCTCAGGTCATGATCTCAGGGTCCTGGGATTAAGCCCTGCATTGGGCTCTCTGCTCAGTGGGGAGCCTGCTTCCTTCTCTCACTGCCTGCCTCTCTGCCTACTTGTGATCTCTCTCTGTCTGTCAAATAAATAAATAAAATCTTAAGAAAAAAAAAAAGAAACACATTTTCTAGCCTGGTCTCTATGCACAGCTGCCTAGACATTCCAACATGGTTCTCCACTACTCATGAGTGGTGCTCCCTTGCATAGTGGACTCTGTGCTAAGATCCATGCTAGGGTGTGTGAGGACTCTTAGAGTTTTAGAAAACAGTGCCCTTAAACATGCATCATTACTAAGCTGTCTTTCACAAAACATCTTTTTGAGGGGAGGTCTCTTTCTCCTTTGTGGCCTCTCTTGTGCTATTACCTCCTGCATACCACTTACGTAGAAGACAGTAAGAAATAATTAGCAATATTAGTAATGATACATATCATGAATTAGCCATTATTATATGGTAGGCAGTATTATTGAGCACTTAATATGCATCATCTCATCTAATAACTGCCACAGGAAGTAAGTTCTATTATTCCCAGTTTACAGATGCTGAAACTGAGGTTCACAGAGGTTAAGTGACATCTGTGTGGGCGCAGGGTAAGTAGAGGAAACGGATCCAAATACGGCCTGTGTGTTTCAAAAGTGCCAAGAGTCTTAAAGTAAATTTCCAGCTTAGATTTAGAAATTAGAAAACAAAACAAAACAAACAAAAACAGAACAAGGATGGGTAAGAGTAAAGAAGAATATGCAACTATTAAAATGTTTTGGCAAAGTAGAAGGGATGCAATCCAAAAAAGGGGAGAGGAGATGCAAATCAACACCATAATGAGATACCATTTAACACCCATTAGGATGGCTGTAATAAAAAAGAAAGCTAATAGCACACATTGGTGAGGACATGAAGAAACTGGAATGCTCAAATTGGTGGTAGGAATGTAAAGTGGTGCAGATGCTTTGGAAAAGACTCTGAAAGTTCCAAAATGTTAAACATAGACATATAGATGACCCAATTCCTAGATATATATCCAAGGGAAATGAAAACGTGTCTACATAAAAACTCGTACATTAATATTAATACAGCATTATTAATAATAGCTAAAAGTGGAAGTAATCAACTAATCATCAATTTATAAATAGAATGTGACATACCCACAGAATGGAATAGTATTTGGCAATTAAAAAGAAGGAATACTGATTATATTACCACGTGATAAACACTAAAAACATGCTAAATGAAGCAAGCCAGTCACAAAAGGCCAAAATTATATGATGTCATCTACATGAAAAGTCCAGTAGAGGGAAAACTATAGAGACGGAAAGTAGATTAATGGTTGCCTGGGTGGAGAGAATTGTGGGAAATGGGAAGTGATTGCTAATTGGTAAATGATTCCTTTTTGGAGTGATGAAAATTTCCTAAAATTTATTGTGGGGGTGCTTGTGCAACTCTGTGAATACACTAAAAGTCATTGAATTGTGTACTTTAGGTGAGTGAATTGTGGTATATGAATTACATCTTGATAAAATTGTTGAGAAGGGAGAGAAAGGAAAAGAGAGGTAATTGCTCTGCAGATGACAGTTGAAAGACACCACTTAAAAGCAACATACCATATAATGAAAAAAAAATAGAGCATTATAAAAAAAGTATTAATACAAAGATAACCACTAGAAGAAAAAGACAAGCCTTCTTGCATAAAATTTTTTTAAAAAGCAAGACAGAGTAGAAAAGAAATAATAAATATAATACAGAATTTACAAGATAAGATACTAAGACAAAACTGAGACCAAACCTTAACACAATATACTGTACACTATTTACTCACTGAGAATGTATGATACACGTGAATAATAACCAGTAGATAAAATGGATGAGAAAATCTCATTTACATTAGGAAGAAGAAAAAATGATAATAAACAAGAAATCATAAGAAATGTTCAGAGGGATAGATATAGATGTAGATATAAATATAGTATTAAACAATCCTAAAAAACACTGGAGACTTGAACAATTTGAAAGACATTTCTTGTCCTCAAATAGGATATCTCAGCATCGTACAGATATTGATTCTCCCTAAGTTAATAGCAATGTACACAGTAGCCCAAATACGGAAAGATCCCAGATGTCTATTGACTGATGAGTGGATAAAGATGATACAGTATATCTATATAATGGAATATTACTCAGCCATCAAAAAGAATGAAATCTTGCCTCTTGCAGTGGTGCAGATGGAACTAGAGGGTACTATGCTAAGTGAAATAAGTCAGAGAAAGACAAATAACATGATTTCACTCATATGTGGAATTTAAGAAACAAAACGAACACAGGGGAAGGGACGGAAAAATATAAAGAAAATGGAAATAGAGAGGAAGGCAGCCCATAAGAGATGCTGAGCTCTAGGAAACAAACTGAGGGTTGCTGGGGGTGAGGTGAGTGGGAGGATGGGATAATTGGGTGATGGACATTTAGGAGGGCACTTGATGTAATGAGCACTGGGTGTTCTATGCAAAAAATGAGTCACTAAATTCTACCTACCCCTGAAACTAATAATACAGTATATGTTAGCTGAATTGAATTGAAATAAAGAATTTTAAAATTTTTGGTGAAAAAAATACCTATGAGTTTATATGGAGCAAAACAAGTTGATGTTAAAATTTTTATGAAAAAATTAATATGCAAGAATACCGAGGAGAGCCCTGAAAAGGAAGAACTATGAGAGGGGACTAGCCTCATAAGGCAGATAATAAAATAAACTGAAAAAAATTTTAAAGCTTTTATTCTTTTATTATTATTATTAAGATTTTATTTATTTACTTGAGAGAGACAGGCAGAAGAACAGGGAGAAGTAGATTCCCTTACCAAGCAGGAAGCCTGACACAGGGCTCGATCCTAGGACTTCAGGATCATGACTTGAGCTGAAGGCAGATGCTTAAACCACTGAGCCACCCCAGCACCCCAAGAGATATTGAAATTTAACATGTAATACTGGTGCCTATATAGACAGACCAGTGGATTGGTATAGAATATTCAAAAATTGCCTCACTTACAAAAATCTAGTATAGGATACAGATGGTGTCTCAAATCACTGGGGAAAATACTGTCTTCTAAATACATGGTGTTGGGACAAGTGGGCAGCTATTTGAAAAAGTTAAAACTAGATCTAGCACTTCCACCGTAAGCAAGAATGAACTCCAAATAGATCAGAGATCTAAATGTAAAAATTAAAACTGTACAAGTAACTGGAAGAAAACATAAGTGAGAAAACCTTTCTAACTATGACCAAAATAGCTAAATAGAGTAATAGAAAAATCAGCTAAAAATATAGACAATTGACAAAAAGATGTAAAATTGACCTAAGTAGATCTGGAAAGGATGTTTAGCTGTACTCAGAAGAGAAATGCAAATTAAGGCTACAATGAGATACTATTTTTCACCCATCAGGTTTGAAAAATTTGAAAGTTTGACAATATGATATGCTCCATTTGCAAGACTTTGGGGAAATGGGCACTCTCATACGTGACCAGTGAGAATGCAAAACGGTGCCCTGTGGAGGGAAACGCAGCAATATCTAACAAAACTTCATACGCATTTGCCCGTCAACCCGGCAGTCTCGCTCCTAGGAATTTAGACTCAAGCTATGTTTCCAACAAAATGAAAGTGCACATGCACAAAGTTATTCATTACAGCATTATTTATAATGGCAAAGTATTGGAACCACCAAAATGTTCAAACATAGGAAATTGGTTGAGTGAGCAATGGTATGTACACACTATGGTATGCTATGCAGCTATAAAAAAAAAAGCAGATGAAAATAAGGACTTTATGAACTGATAAGGAGTGTTTCACAGGAGAAATGCTGTTTGCTTTATCTTTATAGAAGGAAGACAATGAAGCTGGTTTAAATGGTGGAGGTGGTATAAGGGGGTGGAATGGATCACGATGGGATGACAATTTTCTAACTGTTTTGTATAGTTTTGACTTTTGAAGCATATTTTGCATATTCGCAACATAAAGTAAATCAGAAGGGGAAACTAAAAAAAAAAAAGAAAACTGGAAGCAAACAAACATACAAAATTGCATTTAACTGTCTTGAGGGAATTGTATTTCTTCAGTCTTGGCTGCAAGGTAGGGGAGAACTGCTTACAATTTCTGAACTCTTTTAAAAAGAAATTTAGGTGAGGGGCACCTGGGCGGCTCAGTCGGTTAAGCTTCTGCCTTCAGCTCAGGTCATGATCCCAGAGTCCTGGGATCGAGTCCCACCCTGGGCTCCTTGCTCAGCAGGGAGCCTGCCTCTCCCTCTCCCTCTGCAGCAACCCCTACTTTGTTCTCTCTCTCTCAAACAAACAAAATCTTTAAGAAAATTTTAGGCGAAATTCAAATAACAAAATTAGCCAATATATTTATTTTTTAATGAGCCATTTTAAAGTGGCTATTTCATAACGTTGAGCAACCACCACCTTTATCTAGTTCCAAAACATTTTCATCATCCCCCGCAAAAACCTCACACCCAAAAGTGTTTCCTCCCTATTTGGCCTTCTCACAGCCCCAGCGGCCACAAATCTGCTATCTGCCTCTACGGATTTGCCAGTTTGGAATCTTGCATGTAAATGCAATCCTACGATGCATGACTTTTGTGTCTGGCTTCTTTCACTTGGCATACTGTCATCTCTGAACTCTTTTTAGTAGTTTGAATTTTTCTTTTTTGGTAGTGGTATAGCTGAAGAAGCAATTCTGATGTTATTTTATACGTATGATAAGATTGAGCAAATGCATAGCGGTGTTAAGGTTGGTTTCGGATCACAGGTTTTGTCGTTCCTTTCATGGCCTTTCATGACTTTCCAAAGTGAAATGTTCCAAGTCTCTGCTCTGCTGGTTCTGTCGGTCACACGCAGGCCCCTCGCCGCGGAGCTGGGGCTTGCGGCTCGGAGGACCCCTGCTCCCTGCTCTCTGGGTTCCCCTGCCGCCATCCCTTGCGGGCTTCCAGGGACCCCCTTTCTGTGTTTTCTGGTTAGACAGATGGCTTTCTTTTGGAGTTTGTGACATCCTTTCCAGGGAGCGCTGATGGCCAGACCACCTCTTAAACGGTGTGTGTGCGCGCGTGTGTGCGCGCGTGTGTGTGTTTCAGGCACCGTGTCTCCATGGTTCCTTGAGTCAATGTGAAGGGTGAATGCACCTACCTACCTGGGTTAGTGAAAGTTAGTCTAAGGCTTATTAACGTGGGTGACCATTCTCTCCTTTACACCCGCGCGGGGGCTCCAGCTCCCCTGTTAGACCCGAGAAGGCAGAGCCGCCCCTTGACAGAACCGATTCGAGCTTTGCTTTTCCTGCTGGACAAAACAGGCAAGAGAATCGCCTGGAGGTGGTGGGAAGGGGCGCTTATTCGTGGGACCTGCCCCGGAGGACTGCGGGAGGGGACGACACGGTCACCGGCCTCCGCCGTCACACGGCCGTGGGACCAGACACGCCCCACGGAGGCAGGAGGGCGGCAAGCGGCCGGAGAGGAGCGCGGCCTGGTCTCGCGTCCCGAAGGACTCGGCCTTCGCGCCCCGCGCTCTCCTCTCGGTCCGGGCGGGGGCAGAAGACGCCCGGCTCCCTCTCCCGGGGCGGCGGGCGCGAGGCGCTGGTGCTCTGCACAGGGAGACGGCGGCCGGCCGGCCG
>LNAC01000201.1:976767-1032136 GCA_002007465.1 Ailurus styani | reverse complement strand
GCGGGGCCCGGGGCGTCGGCGGCGGGGCCCGGGCCGGAGCGTGGCGGGGCCGCCAAGGCTTCGCGCTGGCGCGGGCGGCAGAACCGCGAAAAGCGCTTCACGTTCGTGCTGGCCGTGGTCATCGGCGTGTTCGTGGTGTGCTGGTTCCCCTTCTTCTTCACGTACACGCTCACGGCCGTGGGCTGCTCCGTGCCGCGCACGCTTTTCAAGTTCTTCTTCTGGTTCGGCTACTGCAACAGCTCGTTGAACCCGGTCATCTACACCATCTTCAACCACGATTTCCGCCGGGCCTTCAAGAAGATCCTCTGCCGGGGGGACAGGAAACGGATCGTGTGAGCGCCGGGTCCGCCACCCGCGAACAGACTGGCGCCCACTGCAGTTGGCCGGGATCGAGGGGCGCGTCTATGCAGTCCCAGCACACTGAAATCCGGGTCCTGCCTACTCGGGGTTTCCCAGCGTGGCCTTGCCCTCCGGCCTCCTGTGGGCCTCTGCTCTTCCCTCCTCCCTTCCCCCCCAGGGAGAAGAACTGGCTGGGAGGGCCGCAGGCCCCCCAGCTATTGTTAGGGCCAATTGTGACTCGGAGCGACCTTCCTGGGTTCCTGGGCGTCCCCTAATCAGTATTGTTTCCTAAAGGTATTTTCACCTCCCCTGAGTCCAGCTGTCAGTGCAGATCAGAGCGGGCAAGCGCTGAACGGACTCCAGAGGGTAGGGCTCACAAAGGGTTAATGGATGGGGGTTACCCAGCCCCAGCTGTTTGCTCTTCCCTTTCCCCTAACTCTGTTTTTAAACAAATGCTCAGGGCGACCCTGCCCATCCTCCCATCCCCCCCTGTAAATAGACACTATTTTTGATAGTACACGCTAGGGTCCCCAATGTCTGGGCTTTTGATGCTGTTGGAGAGGTCTCTGAGGCGGACACCTGGTCTTCGGTTCAGGCCAAGCCCCTTTGCAATGCAAGTCCTTTTCTGGTGACTGTCCCTTGGGCCTGGACCTGCTTTGAGATTCCCTGAGGGGCAAAAGGTTTCTGTCCATTTTTTTCCTGTGCCTAACAGCATAATTGCCTTTTCCTATGTAAATATTACAAGGAGGGACTAAGACAGAAGTAAATGAACTTTTTGCCTTGCAGCAGCCCTGTGTATAAAGCCATTATCCTCGGATTCACCCTTGGCCCCCGTAACTCACTCTAAAAGTTTCTCTTTCCTGGGTCCCTCCCTGCCTCTTTCCCACCTTCCTTCTCCAGGGCCACTGCTCGAAGAATATGTATGTTTCTATCTTGTATGTTTGTGCACCTGCCCCTCCTTCTCCAAAAGTGCTGACTGCAAGAAATCTTTCAGCTGCTGTTTTTAGATGGAGGAGTGGAAATTATGTGGAAGAAGCAAACCTGATACAATTTGCCCAAGGTAAACAGTTCGAAGAGACAAATGAGCCTGCCAAACTGTACAGTTCCTGCCCCGAGAGCTCTTAGGTATCAAAGTGTTGTCCTTTCCCCCCTGCTTTTCTGGTTGAGATCAAGTCATTGACGAACTCCCAAAATCAAGGGAGGAGGGCGGACACGTGTTTACATCGGAGTTTCTACATGTTTTAGACAGAGACTCTTTAAGGCCTGCGCTCTTATTTCACTAAAGACAAACTAATGGCAGCACACGTTGCTAATGACAGTGGATTTTTTTTTTAATAAAAAGTTTACAGATCAAATGTGAAATAAATATGAATTAAATGGTTCTGTCTGTTATCTGAGTTTCCAAAGCTTTAAGACCCTGGGAACATTGATTATATATTTTTTTAATTAAAAAATTTAAATGAAACAGTACATTAACTACAAAACACCTTTGAAAGTGTGAGCAATGGCAAGGCTACCATTTACCAAGATTTATTTATTTTTTTTAAGATCTGTTCTGGGGCGTGAGAGCGCGCGCGCATGCGTGCAGTGGAGAGGGGGAGGGGCACGGGGAGAGGGAGAGAAGCTGACTCCCAGGGAGCCCAGCCGGAAGCAGAGCCCTTTCTGAGCCCGTCCTGGGGCTCCAGGCGGAACCGGAGGAGGGCCTCCACGAGGGGCTCAACCCCAGTTGGAGCTCACTACCCTGCTATCGTGACATCGTGACCCCAGCAGACAAGAGTCTGAAGCTTAACTGAGCCACTCAGGTGCCCTTTACCAGCTGTTTCTTGGGCGCTGGATGCTCTTGTGAGCCCATTATAGGCTCAGCTTCATTTACTCTTGCCCTCAAGCTCTGTGAGGTAGGTACTATTATTATCTCCCTTGTACAGGCGAAGAAACTGAGTCTCAGAAGGCCGGTGATTTGCTCAAGGTTAACAAGTGGTAGAAATGCTTCCTACCCAGCTTTGTCTGGTTCCAGGCTCTGCAGGCTGAGCCCCAGAGCCATGCCAGAGCCACGCTAACACTAGGGAATGCTCCCAGCAGGGACGTCTCTACACAGAGTACGGTAGATGCACAAAGTATGGGATGCCGCCCAAGTGTGTTGATCCACACGAAGTGTTACATGCTGCAAAGTGTCTGTATGCCCCGAAGTGTGGAGTTTATTTCAAAACGTGTATTGCACCTTACGGTGTGATAATCTGCAGCATGAGGTATCCAGCTCAGAGTGTGGTCTGTGCACAACGTGTGGTAGAGACACCTGCACAGAACTGTGTATTGGTTGGTGGCTTCGGTGGTCTCTGGCCGAAGGCATGGACCCTTCCTGTTGCGTTCCTGTAGTATCCGTTTCCGCTCTTCTGTCCAGGAGGGCTTAAGATTCTCACCCCGTGGTTCTGGTTTTGTGACTTTGAAGCTGAAGGGGCCTTGAGAGATCCGGGAATCCTGCCGCTGCTCATCAGAAAGGAAGTGACTGGCGCAGGGTCCCACAGCTCTGGGGACACACTGCCTCCCTCATTCAGTTTAGGAGCAGCTGATGGCCGTGGAGTAGTTCCACGCTTGCGTAGAATCAGATGCAGCCCCGATGGAAGAGAGCCACTCGTGGAGGAGCAGGGTTTGAGGGCAATCAAGGCACAGGTGGTGGTTTGGGGAAGACGGAATTATATGGCCCGCCGCCTCTGACGCATGCGCAGACCGACTCCGGACAAGCCCCCCCCGCCCAAGCAGGTCTGCAGCTCTCCCCGAGCTGTGTCTGTCCCCTCTGGGCAGTACGAAGCGGTGTCTCTTTGCTCCCTGACCTTCCTTAGGTTGGGGGTGAGGGTGGGTGTGCAGGGGTGGGAGAGTGGAGAGCCCTGAGAAGCAATCTGGGGGCCCTGAGGGGCCTGGGAGCGAGAAGACAGTGGTTCTGAGGGGCCTTGTGTGAGGGGGGAAGTTCCTGCCATCGCTGGGTCACCGGATCCTGCAGACAGACGAGGGCAGGCCCTTCGATCCTTGCCCAGGGGCTTCATGAGCCATGGCCTTTGGCACCCAGGCTGGCTGCCTGGTGTGCTGCTGGGCCCTGCTTACACCCCCCTCCCCCTCTCCCCCCTCTCTTCCCACTCCAGGGCACCTCTCGCCCCAAAGGCAAACACTGCCAGACAATAGGCCCCCCTGGCAAGGCCTCAGGGCCTGGGCGGTGGTGTGTCCCAGACAAAGGAGCAGACAGAGACACTGCTGCTGTTGACTCTCTGCGCTCAGCTCTGTCTGCCGGGGAGGTGTTGGCCTTGCCCTCGCCTCAGGGGCCCTGCCGCGCGGGAAGGGGAGCAGTAGAGCGACGGGGGGCACACAGCGCAGGCCTCTGGTGCCCCCCAGCCCCATTCCAGCAGCAGGGAAGCCTCAGAGATGGATGGGGCTGGGGCTGCGGAAGGCGAGGGAGTGGGGGCTGGAGTCCAGAGCTGGGGGCTGGGTGTCTGCGTTCACGGTGGGCTTCGCTGCTTGCATGGCAGAGGGCTCAAGCAACAGCCTGCAGAGGCCGAGCCGGGGGGGGCGGGGGATATAGATTATAGATTTGAGGAGGAGAAGTGGCCCACATGGGGATCTTTGCCTAGGGATCAGGAGATGAGATTTACCCCGCAGCTTCCTGTCCGCATCTCCTCCAGGAGAATCTGTCTTTGCAGCCGAACCTCCTATTTTACGGAACTTTGGTTGAGGTGTCAGAAGCCACTGGCTTTTGGATGTGAAGTGTGTCTGCTAGATTTACTCCTGGGAGGCGCCCTGAGCCGGGGAGGGCTGGTGCCCTGTTCGAGCCCGGCTGAAGCATGGCCTTGTCCCCACAATTCTCTGTTCAGTTTTTGCTGTGCTGAAGGGCTGCAGGGGAGCCTGGGAAGCGCTCGGGCTTTCCCTCTCTGTGAGTCCATAATTGAATCAGAGTTCAAGGGCCAGAAATGCCCGCACGTATCTTCCTCCCCCACATGGTGCTGTTCGGGGACCTGAGACCCTCAGTGGCCAGTGGATGGTGTGGCGTCCCAGACTCCCTCCAGAAGTCTCCTCCTCGTGGCTCCTCTGTCCTCTGACAGATCTCCAACATGAATTCTGTTTTGCTGTTGGAGGAGGAAGCTGCCCATAAATCCCCTCTGTGCCTGCTGTGTGCCAAGCACCATGCTGGGCACCGCAAGAAGGTTCAGGAACTTCCGTGCGTTCACCCTGCCGAGCCTAGCGCTTGTCCCTGCGGGAGGTAGCTGAAATTAGGGCCTGCCCTGGGCTTTGGAAGCCTCCAGGCTGCGTGGCGATACAGGATGTGCCTGCAGGAAGTCTTAAGTAGCCAAACCCCAGGGACTGTGTGGCTGGGACGGGGGGTGTGGGGGCAGTGAGGTGCAGGCCTGCTGAGGGCGTTGGGCATCTCTCTGGGCCATGAGTGTGCGTTGAGGGAGAGGTCACTGTGGCTGGGAGCTCGGGGGATAGGATGTGGGAGGCAGAGTGCCAGGACCTTGGCTGAGAGAGGAGGGGCGGGAAGAGGGCTCGAGGTCTAGCAGCTGAGCCCTGTGGAAGGAGTGCCGGGCCGAGGAGGCTCACCCAGGCCTCGGTCACACCTCAGCTTTCATTCCTCCAACCCCGTTCCTGGGGATGGCACTCTGAGCTCTTGTCCTATTTGGGTTCACGGGTCAGGAAGCCTCCCTCCCCACCTCAGGTAGAGTAGCAGGGTCCAGGTATCAAGGCCCCTGCCCTTGCCAAAGCCAGGACTCCTCCTCAGGCCTGGCCCTCAGGCCTCTGCCCTGGGCCCTGCCACCCCTCACAGTGGACCTGGGAGTCCGAGATGCAGGAAGGGGTGTCTTCCTCAGCAGAGGGTGTGCCTGGGAGGGAAGCCACGTGAAGTCACCAAGTACAATCACAAAACCAGGGTTTGTTTTGAAAATAGCATTGATCTCTTCGATTCCCAGAAATCCTGGGGGCTAGAGTTAAATGAAAAAAATGGAACAGGGCCTCCTGGAAGGAGCGCTGACCTGGGCATGAGGAGGCCTGAGTTCTAGTCCCACGTTCGTCTTTTACTAGCTGTGTGACCACGGGCAAAGCCCTTTCTGAGCCTCCATTTCTTATGAAAATGGTTGGTCTCTGTCAATGTTATTTGAACCTCTGTTCCATGGAGTTTACTCAACTTCAAAATCAATCTCAGTCTCTCTCCCACTCTCTTTCTTCCTCTCTCACATACTTGGTCCATCTGTCGACCTATCATCTATCACTGAAATACTGGGTGAAATGACCTTTAGCAGGAACCTTTTCTTCAGGACCTCACAGAGCCTTGGGGTTCTCTGAGAGGGGATAATATGGCGGGCTGTGTTTCCCAAACTCCCTGGACTGTGTAATTTTATTTTTCATAGAGCAGCTCAGAGAATCATCGTTGGAATTCTTGTTGGGTAATGTTGGGCTAAGAAATCTCACTGGGCCTTTCTGTTGGTCTGTTTTAAGATTCTATGAAAGGCTGGCTCTGCTTTCTCCCTCTGTCCCTGCTTTAGGTGAGCCACACTGGGCAGGGCCAAGCCAGAGGTTGTCCTTGGGAAGAGATGGCTCAAATAGTCATGAGCCTCACTGAAACTTGGGGTGGAGGCGAGAGTTTGGTGTATTATTCAAATGTAGGCTCTACTTGTATGTATGTGTGTGCATGTGAATAAGTGTATGTGCACACATGTGTGAAGGCTATGTGTATGCGTGTGAGAGCGTATGTGAAAGTGTATGTGTGTGCACATGTCTCTCCATGTGTGACAGGTTCAAGACCTCTTTCACGGGGATATTTTGGTCACCAGGACCTGGGGTGGAGGCATCAGGGGAGTTGAGGGCAAATGTGTGTGTACCAGAAGAAGAGGTCAAAAAGGGAATTAAAGGGGAGTGCAGTGCTATGTCACTGATTCTCATTACAGTTGGCTCCTCTCCAACTTGTGGTCTGGCTCCTCCTCCTCGCCCCCAGAGCTGGAATCCCCATTCCCTACCATGGAAATGGAGCTTACTAGAGCTTACTAGAAGGAGGATGGGATGATGGAATGTGGACATTTTGGAGAGGCCAACACTGGTTCTCTAGCAGCAGTTTTCTTTAGCAGCAACTCTCCATGGAAGAGGGAATTATGTGACTACAGAGAGTTCAGGAGAGTTTGGGAGGACAAGCTGGAGTGGACTTGAAGGCTCTCTCCAGCTGTTCAAGGGCAGGAACTTGGGGCCTCTCTGGAATCTGTATCTGAGAAAAACAAGATGGCGTACTGAGACAGCGAGTAGAGATTAAAAGGGGACGATTTACAAGGTGCAAGCAAGCTGAAGGGGAGCCCGCAAGTGGTGGTGAAGCCCTTGGGGGTGCACAGTGGGAGCTGTGAACACCCTCCACCTGAGGGGGTGAGGGAAGGGAGCTGTTACCGGAACCATTAGAACTGCAGTTGTGGGAAGGGAGCCTGGTGGGCGCGGTGGGCAGAGGGCCGCTGCAGCCGTTGCCAAACCGTGTCTGGACAGGGGGAACCCAGAGAATCAATACCTTCACCACTCTCAGTCGCACACTGGATGGCTGCCCTTAGCCAGAATGCAGTGAGCACCAGAGAGAGTCAGGGTAAGGCACCGGCTTCTGGGGACAGTCTTCTGGGACCTGGAACAGGGTGGACAAAGGCAGAGGCTTTGGCCAGAGGGGCAGATCAGGAAGAGCCGGGGAGGACCCAACACCCGAGAGCGGCCAGGTGCTGCCACTTTGAGGGACAGACTGGAGGGAGGCCAGCTGCTTGCTTCCTTCAGTCTGCCCACGGGTCAGTCGCGTGGGTCACTGGGCAGATGTACAAGAAAAGCAGCCCCTCCTTCCATCCGCTCTGTGCGTGCGAGGGCACGTGGTGGGTAACTAGGAGGACGGCGGAGTGCGCACACGTACAGATGCCTAGACACACAGCCATGTGCAGACTCAGACCATCCTCCCTGCTCATTGGTGAGTCAGGTGAGAGAGCGCCCCAGGGAACCAGGGGGCGGGCTCTTGATCAAAGCTCTCTAGGCTCTCCTCCTGTCTGTGGCTTGGTCCCAGCTTCGGAGCTGCCGGGCGATGGTGACCCATGAAGCTGGGGCTTGGTGAGGAGTGCTGAGGACTTGCCTGGGTCAGTGACCCCACCTGTCCCCGGGGTACGCTGGGGATTCTGGGGTTCCTTCCTCAGCACTTGTGTGTACCTCGTAGCCTTTCTTTTCAGCAGATACTCACCTTAAAGTTTCTTTTTTATGCCTTTGCATAAAAACTCCTGGCACTCAGGAGTTTTAAAGAGTGATAAATTCATTCATTCATTCAACAACTCTTTTTTGGAGCTGTCCCCAAACTAAGATCACTGATCTCACTCTGTTTGTGCTCAGTGCTGGGGACAGAGTGGTGAACAGGATAATGAGGGGCTTTGTCTCGCTGTACTTTTTTCAGGGGGAGGCAGATACTAAGTGGGCACCATGGAGTGGTAAGGAGGATGACAGGGGATACAGGGGGCAGTGGGGACCCACTGCCGGGGGCCTGGCCTGGGCTCAGGCATCACAGAAGGGTTATCAAAAATGACAGCTGGATGAGAACTGAGAGATGGGCGGGAATGGATCTGGCAAAGACCATGGGGTGAGGGGGGAGAGACCTCGTCTGTTCAAGCTACTCAACGAAGCTCACTTCGGTGGGACTGGGAGTGAGAAGCCAAAAGGCAAGTGGGGAGCAGGAGGGGACAGGGCCTGTCACACAGCCACCTGGAAAGATTTGTCTTGAGGGCAATGGGGAGCCACTGGAGGGCTTTTAGGGAGGGGAGGAGCACGATCCATCGCTCATTCTGGCTGTGGCTGGAGGCTAGCGGGGTGGAATTGAGAATGGTAACCCAGAATTTACAGTGGCCTGGCCACGGTGCTGACATGACACTCAGGAAGCCAGGGCTCCTGCCGCCCCCGGGGTCACCCAAAGGCAGTGCCAGTCCCTCCCTGTGCAGACCCAGTCACTGGGACTTCAGAGGTACACTTGCTTGTGAAATACTGTATTCCCACCGCCCCCATCATGGATTTGCATCCTTAGAGAGTGGTTCCTGGACTCAGAGCTTCCTGTTCTTGGTTCTGTGCAGTCATCCCCTTGGACAGGTAACTCAGTTGGCCTTGGTGCTAATGTAGGTCCAACCTGGCCTGACACGCTTCCGCTTCCCAGCCTCGGCAGTTTTGTCTACCACAGGCTAGGGAGGGACCCAAGTGGGCTGAGCTGCCGAAGACTGGGGGGCCACACAGGGGAGGAGGAGGGTATGCAGGTGCTCAGCACCCCAGAGCTTCTGCTTGGAGTCGAGAGATACCTGATAAGCCCCAACACAGGGACTCTCCCTGCTCACTGCTGTGTTGGGCCCGTCCCAGCTCCTCCACGAGAAAAGCCTTCTGCTTGCCAGGAGTTTGGGGAGCCTTTGATTTGACACGCCTGTCTGCTCTGCCATCCCTGGAGCTCCCAGCAGCAAGCTCCCAGTTCCAGGGGGTCTGTTTCTATCATTCTCCACTTGTTTGTTGGCTTGAAACCCAGTCCTTATACTTTCAACATTTGCTTGCTTGGGAGGGATCTGCCTCTCTCAGGCATTCCCAGAGGGTGCCAGGTCTTGGAGGGAATGGTTGGTGTTGCCGAGAAGGGTGTTTTAAAGGTAAGACACTGGAGTTGGAAAGATGGGATTCAGTTGGGGGCCAGTGCCCTCAGAGCCAGTGTTTTGGGGTGATCTGCGACAGAGGTTTGACGTCTTAGGCTCTTGGCTTTCTCATTTCCAGCCAGATGAAAGAAAGACCGTGTGTTCTTCAGTAGAGTGAGAAAGTGGGACCAGATGAACTCTGAGGCCCGTATAAGACCCATGATGACCACAGTGGCCTCCAGTGAAGCAGTCCTGAAACCAAGGTCTCCCAGCACCCAGGATCCTGCTCTTCGTCACCTTGTTCCCCGCAGGTGGGTTTTACTGTCTACTGATCCTAACACTCTTGTTTCTGCCTCCGTAGCTGCTCAAGCTGTCCTGAGAATGCACATGCACACTCTTCCCCAGCTGCCTCACAAAATCACACCCAAACTGTAAAGCTAAACTACACTGCAGTACTTTTTAATTTTAATAGAGGAAAGGACCTGAGGTTTGGCGTTAATCTTCCTAGGGCATAGAACATGGGTCTGACCCCCTGCCAACTCCCCTCACTGTCCCCGAAGGTGGCAGATGCCCAAATGGGGCTGCCCGGCTCACCCTCCAGAGCTCTGCGGGAGGGTCTGATTACCACTTGCTCTTCTTTCTCACTTGGGTTTTGAGCCAGGGCCTGGCGTCTTCACCAACTCCACTGTGCCCACTTCATAGGGAACTTTTGGTCAGACAAGCTGGAGATGTAAAGCAAGAGGAGAACATGAGAAATGCAGATACTTTGACTTTGGAAGGCTGTCTTCCGTTCCAGCCACTCCTAGCTGGCATGTTCTCCCACACTCTCCGGCACCTGGGAACGAGGAGCTTGGGTGCTGGTGTTAGACAGACCTGGGTGGCTCTGTGGCCCCATTTCTTCCTGTCTCTGTGACCTGGGACAAGTTGGTTCCTTTTTGGGAGTTTCACTGTCCTTCTCTGAAAATGGGTAAGATCTTATCTTTTCCCCCAATGTCATGGCTGCATGGTTATCATGTCGTATCCATGTGTTTATCGTGTTCTACCCGTGAGAGTGTGAGTTCCACGAAGGGCAGGACTTTGTTTCCTGCCGAGTCCCAGGCACCTCCAGTCCCCAGGTGTCCAATGAGCCTTTGTCGGATGAATGAGTGAATGACACGTAATGTGACGAGGGCACCCCACGCAGGATATGGGACCTCTGGGAACCAGGCTCAGACACGGAATGGCGGGCACAAAGGTGAATACGTCATGTCTGGTGTGAAACAGGCACATGCCCACTGGGTAGGGCGGAGCGGATTGTGTTCTCAGGGACCTGACCAAACAGTCTGTGGGGGAAGAGCCTTCCTCCAGCTTGATGAAGTCCCCTCCTAAAGGTCCTTACACAGTGGTGGATCTAGTGAAAGGGCTTTTCTGTGGGCTGCGGTGGAAGCCACTGAAATCTCTGGGTCTTCTGAACTTCATGAGCTGTAGTTCTGCTGTTCTTTGGTGCCTGAAATGACTAGAAATGAAGGCACGTGCTCCAGGGTGTGTGGACCGACCTGCAGGCTGTAGACCCTGGGGCCTGAGGGTCATGGAGAGATCCCCAGAGAGCATGCCTTTGTGCAGAGCCTTGAGGTGTGTGTGTGTGTGTGTGTGTGTGTGTGTGTGTGTGTGTGTGTCATATAGTATATATGATATAAATATATATGGGATACGGTAGATATGCTCCATACCCACTTCATATGACCGTGAGATGAGTGTGTGGGGATGTGGAAAGGGTTTCAGGTTTAAACCCAGACAGGTGGTATTTAATCTGGGTTCCCCAGAGAAACAGAACCACAGGATGTATGTGTGTATACATTTCTCTCTATTATCTCTCTCTCTCTCTGTCATTTCTAGATCTATCTCTCCAACATATGTACATATCTGTCTGTCTATCCATCCATGCATCCATCCATCATCAGCATCATTTACCATGTAGATTCACTTTATTTTTTTTATTTTTTATTTTTTAAATATTTTATTTATTTATTTGACAGAGAGAGAGATCACAAGCAGGCAGAGAGGCAGGCAGAGAGAGAGGAGGAAGCAGGCTCCCTGCAGAGCAGAGAGCCCGATGCGGGCCTCGATCCCAGGACCCTGGGATCATGACCTGAGCCGAAGGCAGAGGCTTTAACCCACTGAGCCACCCAGGCGCCCAGATTCACTTTAGAGAACTGGCTCACACAATTGTGGAGGCTAGAAGTCCAACATCTGTAGAGTGGGCAGGTGGGCTGGAGGCCAAGGAAGAACTGCAGGAAGTCTGCTGGCAGGATTTCTTCTTGCTTGGGGAAGGTCAGTCTCTCCGTGGAGGCCCTCAGCTGACGGGGTGAGGCCCACCGCTGTTACAGGGAGCCAACCGCTTTACTCAGAGTCACTGATCTAAATGTGAATCTCCTCAAAAAATGCCTTCACGGAAACATCTTGAATAATGCTTGACCAGATATCTGGGGCTAGCCAAATTTGACACATAAAATTGACCATCCCAGGTGGGTTTAAAACAGAACTCTGATCTAGAAGTTTGTACTCAGAGCAGTGGAGTTGGGGGGTGGGGACACGTGTTCCTGGTCCCGCTTGCAGCCCACGTACAAAAGGTGGTTTTAGCTCTGTAGCCTGGCCTGACTCCATGGGGAAGGACCAGAAAGGGGTCAGAAACAATCAGTTTGTATGATTCACGGCTTCACCATCACAATCATGGTGACCCCCTGTGGGGGCCACAACACACACCACCCTTTATTTTGCTTTCTGGCTGACTCAGCTCCTCTGTGTCACTCCTCGTGGAGACGGTGAGAGGTTAGGCTCTAGCCAAGGAGACTTTGCACGTGCATTAGTAGCCGTTTCTGGGTTCTCTCTGATGTGGCCTGGACCCGGCAGGGCCTGGGCCTTCTTACCTCTCTCACGGATCTTCAAGCAGCCCTGGGATGTAATCCCTGCCCACGGTATTGGTCCAGAACCACTCACTGCAATTCCCCTGCCCAGCACTTATCATAGCGTGCTCTTGGCTGTGCTGGTGACCAATGTGGTCACTTGTTTGCTCGTGTTTAAATTTGTTTTGTTTTGGATTTGGCACCTGCTGCTGTCTTCTGAGCCTTGGATCTCGTTGATGATGATGTTACTTGCTCAGTAATGGCACCACCTCCCCTCTGTCCAGGCAACGTATGGCGATTGTCTTGGGTGTGCCTCTCCAACCCGTCCCGGTCCCTGGGGGCCTACTGTGAGGGGGCAGGGATGACTCATACTCTCCTGGTCGCAGCTTTGCAGATAAGGCCTACCTAGCCGTCATGGGGGGAGGACCGTGGGAGCAAAGTGGGAGGAGGCAGGACATCTAGGGTGTGCTTTGCTAGGGGTCACCTCTAAGCTCTTCTTGGGCTTTGTTCTTCTCCTCCCTGGATTTCCCAAAGCATTTCCAGGAATCTCCCTGCCCTGGGACAGAGAGAACAGAGGTGATAGTTTCTATCTGGAGCTCATCAAGGTCATGTGTATGACTATATCCACATGTGAAAGTTGATCCATTTGATATAAGTCCAATGGTGAACATCTGTGGTTTGGCTCCCCAGACCCCTCTTTCTCCTCTGTCTCCTCCCCTCCCGCCCCTGTCTGTGTTTGGATACTTTCCTCGTACCGCTCTCAGTCCATGTGGTTGGGGTGGGCTCCAAGGTAGTCATATGGGCTAAGCCCAGGCCTGTAGGCCACAGTGTGTGTCCCACCCTGACCACAGTGACCAGGTCATTGTCTCAGTCCATTCTGTACCCTGTTACACAGACTGTGATACCACACACTGGGTGACTTATAAACAACAGAGATTCATTTCTCACAGTTCTTGGGGCTGGAAAGTCCAAAATTAGGGCTTATCCCTATATGGCCAACAGGGCAAGGAACTTTCTGGGGTCTCTTTTTTAAGAATACTAATCCCATGTTTGAGGGCTCTACCCTTAGGACCTGAGCAACTCCCACAGGCCCCACGTCCTAAGACCATCACATTGCGGGGTGAGGGCTTCAAAATACAAATTTTGTGGGTGGATATAAACATTCAGGCCATAGCAGTCATGGTCCCATCCCTGAGTTAGTCAGAACCAATGAGATGCCAGAAGACTTTGTGGAACTGTTGGGAGAGAGACAGGTGTGCTGGACCTGCTGAGTCCAGCTGTTTCCTGGGGTGACCATAGCGGAGAGCCGAGCTGAGAAAGAGATGGAGTCTTGATGACATCAGTTTGGCCCGTAATTCAGATGTGTGTGAAATAAGACCTACCTCTAGATTTAAAAAAAAAAAAAAATCATGAGCTGATAAATTCCCTTCTTTTTTTTAAAGCCAGTTTCAGTTGGGTTTTCTGTCACTTACAACCAAGAAAATCCTAATGGGTATAGCCCTATGATCTTTGGGTCAAAATCACCTGAAAGGTTGCATGACCTTGAAGTGAGTTTAGTTGTTGTACTTTAGTAAGTGCCGCTTGGTCCTAGTGGTAGGACCCATTCTCTAATTTAAACTGTGTCGACATTGCTCTTGGTTTTCAATGGCCTTAAATAGTTCTTTGAACTTGTCTGGAGGCCATCACTCCAACATCAGAAACCCATAAGCCATACACATGCTATGGGAGCCTACAGACCATGTTTACAGGCTTAGTTGGTACAACGGCTTAGATGAGTTGGGAGGAACTAGCGGTCATCCATCGGTTCTTGGAATTATTTTAAGCTGTGGGTAGGAGGTGCAAGGCTTCTGGTCATCGGGACTTCCACTTCAGGGTCGAGTTTACCTTTCATGTGTTTCTAAAGAGGACAGAACAGTTGTTCTCACAGCAGTTTCCTGGCTGAGCAAATAGTCCAACACAGTCTTCATTACCAGAAGCAATCGAGTTCATGGCCCAAATCCCGACTGTCCCCAAACAGAAGCTGTTGTCACCCAGTGATTTATTTCATGGCCAGACCTTCCAGGAACGGAATTTAGAGATTGTTGAAACGTGTATGCATTTTTTGTGTGTTTATTGAGTTTCTGGAATATTCTCCTTTGTTCTTGTTGGCAAAATGAAACCATATGGGCCAAGCACATGGTCCTGTTGGCCTCCCAGCTTTCTGCCCTTGCATTCTGCTTCTTTACATGTGCATATGGATCTTAGCCTTTGAAACTGTAGAGTGGTGATTGGGCATGAATCTTACAAGTGTCAGTTATGGCTGTGAATCAGCTCTGTGTAACATGAGTCCAGGGAAAAATGAAAGAGCACTGAGGTCAAGGGTCTGTGCTCTGGGATCTGCAGACCTCTGTTCCTTCTAAGTATGTGATACCAGAAAGAGAGAAATGTCTGAAGTCCCCATTTGTCTTCTTTCCAAGACAAACTGGAGTGTCATCATCTCCTCAATTTCCTCTTCTTCTATGCCCCCCGCCCCCAGTTGGATTTTTCCAAACTGCTTAATTCCACCACCCAGGGGGATGAATCCTGGATCTTTGTATCTTGCCATATTATTTGACTTCTTTTGGGGGTGGTGGTGGGGTCTACGTAAGCTTTTCCTTTCTCTCTAACTAACCTGAAGCTGCTGGGGGGGGGGGTCAAGACTACGCCTTACTTCTCTATAAACCCACCTCTTCTACTCCTGTGCCCTGAAGATGCAGGGTATCTGGTGGGGCCTTGTGGATCCTAGGATCTTTGCTGCCATGGGGTAGGAGGTGGTCAGTGGGTGTGAGGAAAGAGCAGAAGTCAGACGTGGGAGGGGAGGTGTAGGTGGGTGGCCAGACGAAGGAGGAAGTGGTCAGTGAAAGAAGGAAGTTAACCCCTCCCCCACTGGCTAGCCTGTGTTCATATTCCACGTGGGCTGCCCTGATCACCCAGGAAAGTGAGCCTGGATTTGTGGCTTGAAGTGAAGCTGGGGACGTGGAAGCAAAAGTGACCACAGCCACTTAACCAAGGTGCATTGACCTGGTGGTCTGGTGCCCTTCCCCTGGGCCGGCCCTGTCACGTGGTCTGGGTCCCGAACCACGATGTGTGCCCGATATGGAAGGGCTCGCGGCCACAGAGCTCTAGGCAAAGGGCTTGCCCTTGCCCTTCTCCAGCAGAGAGTGTGGAAGCATCTGGAACGGGGTCCCTGCCTTCTGTCTGCGGCCTCATCCTAAAGATCTCATCCTAAAGATCTTGAAGATCCCAGCGCTGTTTCCAGAGCCACTGCATTGAAATGGGACTTCAGGGCGCCTGGGTGGCTCAGTGGGTTAAAGCCTCTGCCTTCGGCTCAGGTCATGATCTCAGGGCCCTGGGATCGAGGCCCACATCGGGCTCCCTGCTCGGCAAGGAGCCTGCTTCCTCCTCTCTCTCTGCCTGCCTCTCTGCCTACTTGTAATCTCTCTCTCTGTCGAATAAATAAATAAAATCTTAAAAAAAAAAAAGAAATGGGACTTCAGCCCTACTCCCTCTACCCCAGTAAGACCAGTAGCCCTGCTCTGGGGGCCACCGTTCAGCCTTAGGCCCTGTACAGTGGCACTGTGCTCCGTTGTGGACTGGGGAAGAACGAGAGGAATAGCCTTGCCTGCCTTCTGCACCCCGAGCTGGCCTGGGGGCGCGGGGGGGGGGGTTTCCTCTGGTCCCAGAGTCACCGTGGGCCTGTGCGCATGGGTGCCTGTCCTCGTGTATGTTGCACGTGAAGGAGACAGAGAGGGAGCTAGCGAGGCTGATTTAAGGTGGAACAGGAATAGGGACCGAAGATGGGCGGCCCCGGCCCACCCCTGCGGAGGGTGACCGTCCTGGCTCGAGAGACGGCCACGGCGGGAGAGAAGTTCAGAGGCCCAGGCATGTGCAGGACTCGCTGCTTCCAGCAGTTAGCAGTGTGCTTCGGGGAGGGAAACCCATCCGTGACGGCTCTTCCTTGCTGACCAAGAGTGTGGCCTTTCCCAGGCAGCTGGGCCTTGGCTGCTCAGCCGCGCCCGCGGGGCCAGGCCAGGCAGAGGCCCCAGGGTCCGATGTCTGACGTACTCTCTCCAGGACCCGGGCCCATCATCTCCCTTTTTACTGCCTCAACCCCCTCAGCTGTAGAAGGATCCCACTGTGACCCCCGCGGGAGTCTGATGCTCCCTTGAGCGGGGCAGCACTTTGCAAACTGTAAAGTTCCTGCCGCAGGGATGGTGGACCTTGCAGGCGAGGGCACTGCCCCCCCCCCCCGGCGGTGCTGGGGGTCTGCGGAGGGACCGGCTCCAAGGAAGGCGGTCTGGTCCCCACAAGCGTCTTGAATCTTTGTCCTTTTTCACGGGGCCACGAGACACCGGGAGCTCGGCAGGGCCTGGGGCCAGTTGAGTGTAGGTGGCTGGAGTGGATGGAGAAACAGGGAGAGGGACCATGTTCCTTGTTGCCTCTGATTTATCCCATCACTCGTCCCGTTCTCAGAGCTGACTCCTTTCCACTGTAGTAGGAACCATGGGGGCCCTTGGACTTCCGAGTATGATATGTTTTTGGAGGTGGTGGTTGGGGAGTCAGGGAGAAAGGCAGCCCTCTGGCCTGGTCTCGGTCTTGGCTGCCCCTAAAAATACGATGTGATGCGGCTAATGAGAAAGCCCCACAGGCCTGGCTCGGCATGCCCTAATATAGCCTGGCATTCAAGCCCGAACCAGGATGGAAACGGGGACTGGTAATTGTAAACACAAGCTGTCTCTCCGACGGGATGGCAGGGAGCCTGCTGTAATCGCGATGGCAGGGCCCGCAATGGGGTCCCTGGGGGCTCTCCCGGTGTAAGTAGTGTGGATGGAGTGGGGCCCAGCTCAGAGCACCCGCCCTTGGCCTCTTGCCTCCTTTTGGGCTAGCGGGTCAACATTGGGTTGAGCAGCCCAATTAGCTCTTGTGGGGAGGAGCGATGCGCTCCGGGCCACCAGGCTCATAAATTTCATCGCCCCAACCCTTTGGAGAGCAGCACAGACGAGCCCCCACCCGAGCCCTGCAGACACCGCGGCTAGTCTGGTTTTTGCCCTGCACTGAATCTCTGAGCAACTCTGGCCTGACCCGCAGACGGAGGGCCGCCTCAGTGAATTGAAGCCAACGTCCAGTGGAGAAACATCATGGCGGCAGCATCAAAGCCTTGTTCTTCCTCTTCCTCCCTCCTTCAGCACAGACGTGGCCCCATGGCTCAGCCTTGGAGCCAAAGGGCTCCGTGCTGCTCTGTGCTGACTTGTTATTCAGGTCTAGGGAAGCAGAGGGGGCAGAACATGGCAGAGGAGAAGCAAGGCTTGGAGTGACCAATTCATCATTGTTGGCTTGAGACTTTCTTGGTTTGGGCACTGAAAGACCTAATTCTCAGGAAACCTCTCAGTCCTGTGAAAACGGGATGGTTGGTGACTGCACTGCTTTACTGCTCTCCCTCCCCAAACCTGCTCATCATGGGAGCCTAGTGGGCTCTTGGGACTGATGTCCTAAGCGACTCACCCAAGGTCACCAGTCACAGGGCTGCCAGCTGTCAAAGCAAGGACTTGAATCCAGGGCCTCTGACCCCAAGTTCAGGGCTCCTTGCCCACCCCCTGCCCCTGCTTGCTTTTCTCAGGTCACCCATGAGCTCTCTCCAATGATCTTGGTCAAGTCCTTTTCCCAGGGTGGAGATGGCAGTGAAACAGCAGAAAGAGAGAAGAGAGACAGGAATTGGTCACCCCTAGGGGGTTAAAAGCTCAGGGCTCTGGGCCCAGGAGAAGGGGAGGATTCAATCTCGGCCCTGAAGTGTTTGACATGCTGGTTAGAAAAATGCAGTGGGCTTGCCTGTGGGTGCCTGGCTGAGGGGCCACTGTCGGCCACCTCCACACACACCTACCAGGAAATGAGAGATAATGGGTGTGGCTCGCTCAGATTGCGTTACTCTCACTTCCGTTAAAGACTTTATTTGTTCAACAAATATTTATTGAGTATCTGTTCTTAAACATGTTGTTCGCACTGTCTGGAACACACTCTTGCCTTCCCTCATCCTTTATCTCTGCCCCTCCCCCTCACCACATCCCAGCTCCATCGATTCCTCACCTGTCAGTTTAATAGATAGTATTTATCGAACCCTTAGTCTGAAGCACGTTGAGTTACATAACTACTGTAATGCCCATGAAAACTGTGTGAAGCTGCAGTACCCATTTCATAGACGAGGAAACTGAGAGGTTAACTGGCTTGCCCAAGGACACCCATGTGCCTTAACTGCTAGGCTGAAGTACAGTCTGGCTCATGCCTTCCATGGAAGGAAGGCTTTCCTGATCCCCGCCTCCCTGCCCCCAGAGCCGCGATGATTCCCTGCTGGAACACTCTTGGAGGAGCTGTGGGATGCCTCGTGTGCCTGTCTGGTTCTCTCCTGGGACAGTTCCTGCAGGGCTGGGATCCTCCTTGCTTTATCCCAAGTTCTAGGTGGTTAAAGGAACCTGTTGAGTGAACAAATGAATGGATTGATGGGTGAATGAGTGATTTCCTTCAATGGCTGAAGGAGCTCTGAGACTCAGGTCTTCAGTGAGGGCTTCTGTTTTGTCACTGAGGGGCACTGGGCACAGGCAGTGGTGGGCCAGGGGGCTCCTGATGTCCCAGGGTAAGCACCACCCTCCTTTCTGGAGTGACGATGTAACTGTGAAATCGGGAACAAACTGTCCAAAAGTCCAAAATGTGGAATTTTTTTTTTTTTTTTTTTTGGTAGAATTGAGATAGTTTTCGTGAATTCTCAGGATAAAACTGAGATTTGGAGGAAGTTTCATGCTTGGGGTAGCCTCTATAGACAAGATCTGACTCCCCGCCGTGTTGTAATTTCTCTGCCACTCTTGGGGGTGCTTTAGCAAGAAACTTTGAGAAATACCGCTCAGGGGAGTGGCTGGAACCAGGGCACGGGGCGTCTGGACTCCATGTGGGGCAAGGCTGGCGCTCTGGGCAGGAGCTCTGCTGGGAGCTGAGGCCTGACGTTCAAGAGGGGGTAACCCTCGGCTCCCAGGGCCTGGGGAGAAGACGGCCCGCCAATGGCTTTGGCTTTGAGCACGCCAATAACTGTTGAAATAAACGCTTCACAGTCATATCCTGAAGGGCCGCTGCAGCCTCTTGGAAAACCTCACACTATTTTTAGTCCCTTTAGCTCAAGAAAATGCCATCTCTTTTCCTCCCCACAAGCCAATTCATTGTTGATTTTGCCCGGGTCTTAAAACCCCGTTCTCCTTTTTAGCTCAGTGAGACCAATCAGCAGTCGGGTGGAGTTCCTCTGTCCATTTCTATTTTCATATCTTGTGTTACTTGTTCACATGGGAAAAAGCCAGCCATCTCCCACGTTGGGGCCCTGTGCAGCCTGGCTTCGTGTGGAGGCACGTGATTGCGCTGAGTCACACCAGGGCAGACATGGATGAAGGAGCATCAGGACTTAGGGTTCAAGGAACCTGAAGTTGGCGTGACTGGGGCTCGACTCGAAGCTTGTTTATTTCATCAAGTATTTCCAAGAAGGTAGAGGAGGAACCAGGGCCTTCCAGGCTGCAATGAGTAAAAGGGTGCCTTTCCCCTTAGAAGAATTCACTCTCATTCAACAAGAGCACTCGAGATGCTTAGTCCTAGTCCTTTGTAGTTTATGAACGCTTCTTTGGCTCTGTTTATATGTCTATTACTTGAACAGGGAAATGAATAGAATGCTGTGGGGCAACAGATGATGGAGGGGCAGAGTCCACCTGGGGAACAAGGAAGACTGCACAGAGGGAGGGCCATGGTGGCCCTTGAAGGATAACAAGAAAGGGAGAGATATTCCAGGCAAAGGCCACAGCATGTGCAAATGCAGGGAGGCACAAAAGAACACGTGCTGATGAACCCAGGGAGGGAAATTGGGCCCAGAATTTGAAGGGCCACCTGTGTTACTGTAGGCCATGGGGAGCCGTTGGTGTCTATTTCGTAGGAAGTTCACAGGGGAAGCTGAGCGGAGGCTAGACCATTCTGGAGTGTGTAGGGTGCTGTGCTGGGTACAACATATGGGACTCTCCTATAAGACAACTGACATTTTAACTTTTTATTTTAAGGGTCTTATGAGTATAGACTGTCCAGGTAGGGGGAAGAACTTTAATTTAATTCCCCAAAAGGGGATCGCACAGGTGTTACCACTCTTCCGTCCCTTATCCCTGGTAGGCATTACTAATCAATCACAGCACCATTTCCTGCTGAGTCTGGTCTTGGCCACAGAGTTCTTCCCAAGGCAGAGCTCCAGGGAGCCACCAACCATCTAGCCGATGTGGCACATGAAATGAGTCACGTTTGCCATTCTTGTCCCAGGAAAATAAAACCGAACATTGACATTAGGCTAGAACAAATGGCACCAGCTAGGAAAGCTTAATATAAATGTTCCCAAGAGGAAGTATTCAAAATAAACCCAAGGGATTGGTGGAGAAGCATCAAGTTCACAACCTTGAGAAAGTACTTTGAAAAAAAGTGCCTCGGGATTAACTTTCCTACAAAGCGATGGAATCACACAGTAATCATCATGCACCTGTCACTCTCTCTACCACACACTTGGAAATTATAAGCAATTCTCAAGTCCTTGCCATCACAGGTCTTGCCTTCCAATTTCCGCTTTCACCTGCAGAAGGAGAAGGGAATTGCAAAGTCTGATATAAACAAGAAATCATCTACTCGGGGTTCTCAGGGGTGCTGGGGGAAGGGTAGCCGGATTCCTTGTCTGGCCCAAGAAGGCCACTTTTCCTTTGGCTAGGAAGGAGTTGAAAACCCATCTAAGCCCTCCCCCTCTGCCCTTTGCCACTGGGGAATTCCAGAATGTCAGTAGGGCTTAAGTCCTGAGGAAGATTTGGGCTTTGTCCTCCAGCTGCGAGTCAGCTTCCCTGTGGCCTTTGGCAGGCATCTGGGACAAGCAAATACCATGTTAGTCTTTTGATCCTCCCTTTCTGTGCTTGACCCTTGTCCAGGGCCTGCCTTTCCTTCTTCCACTTCCCCCATCCCACCCTAAGAAGCGGAAGGAGAGATACTGGTCCTAGTGTTTCTAACCCCCAAATCTCCAGACTAGAACAGCCTGCAAGGTGCTGTGTGAAGGGGTCCCGCCCCCTTTCCTTGCTGGGCACTGCCAAGAACCATGTATTTGCTTCTCTTTCACCTGGATGTACAAAGCCCCACTGGGTCTCTAACAGGTTGAGAACTTATCACCTGGCTGAACTTAGGACCCATGCTAGTTCTCTGACCCACGGAGGGATGGACTATTGCAAACCCCGCCGGGACCCCTCAGGCAGGGCCATGCCGCAGAATAGAAAGCTCATCCGTCATCACCGGGGTAGCAGTGGGATACCCTTGGGAACCTCTTTCCAGACCAGGGCAGGGTCCCCGGCCAACCTAAGGCTGAGTCCTGCCCTTGGGCCTCAGTTTCTTCCTCCGTGAAAAGGCAGGCTTTAACAACGGACTTTGCAGGCTTATCCCAAGGATTAAAGACCATACGCAATGGGAGCCAATGCTCCAGTGAGAAGCGTGTAGCTTTTGCACATGGAGGAGCCAATGCCAGGCCAACCCTTCAGCCCACGGTCCCCCTCAGGTCTGTGAAACTATGAAGCATGTCCTGCGAAGAAATTGGTTCGGCTTTTTTCGACCCAGCCTTTGTCTCAGGGTCGGTGGCCTGACACACACTCACTGGCCCAGGTCCCTACACCTCCTGACTTCCCGATGGGGTCTGTTCTTGTCTCGGTGTGACCAGGTCAGGTCCAGCTGTTCTGGCAACATCTGCCAGACACCCACATCTGCCTGCCACAAGCTGGTGCCGGACACTCTCAGTGAATGACATCAATGGAGGAGAACTGCGTGCCGGGCACCTCTCCACTTTCCTCTTCCCAGTGTTCCTGCCTCTGCCTGGACTCCAGACAGAGAGCCCTGCACCCCGTGGGAAGGTGCTTCCAGGTTTCCCTGGTGGTCCCTTGGGCCCTGCGGCCTGTGCTGGCCAAAGGATGTAGTCGCCCCCGGCTGGCAAATATTTTGGTAGCCTTTAAAAATGAATTCTTCCAGAATTCAGAGGAGAACAGGGAGGACCCCAGTGGGGTCCTCAGCCTCTCCTTCCCTGCCCTGAACCACTCAGCTCTGGCCCCAAACGTACCAGCAACTTGCAGGTTCATCCGAGGCTTGTCTCTACCGCGTGTAGGGACCATCTCATGTTTCCAGCGTACACCAGTGAGAGCGTTCCGTAGCCCAAAGGGCCTGTCCAAAAAAATCTGCCAACATCACTGGACTTTCTCTGAATACAATTCTTTAAAATATGTCTTATCATATTAAATTTGCAGGGGGAGGTTTTGTGTCCTCGAGTAAGATGGGGCTCCTGGCAGCTGCCCAGCTGGCCGCATGTTAATATTGCGAAAGTTCCGAGATAATTCCCTTCCTAGAAACCCAAGTGGTGGCCCAGATGACACCAGGGCAGTGCCAGCCCATTACAGCTGCTTTCCTCTTCCTTCGCTGCTGAAAGGGCGAAGGATCGTCTCTCGGCCCATCCAGAGCCAAGCACAGAGGCCAGAGCAGGCCTACATCTGTCTGCACCACGACTGTTTCGAGAACTTCCCACCCCGCTCCCTCGGCAGCATGCTAAAGAAGAGATGGGAGCCGGGGGATCGTTGGGCAGGACACAGAGAAAGAGGGCAGGGTAGCCCTGAGAAGTAGCAGTGTTATTAATATGACTAAGAGTTGCCATTCCTTGAGCACTTAGTACATGCCTGGCTCTGAACTCACACTTAACACTCATCCTCCCCTCCACCCAACCGGGAAGGGGTATTATCATCCCCACATGACAGCTGGGGAGACTGAGGCACAGGGAAGGTGAGTGACCACGCAGACACTCATCCAGCAGATGGAAAGTCCTGGAAACACGCTGATGTTTGTCTGAACCCGTGGCCTGTCAGTGCCTGGCCCGCTGTGTGTGGAAGCCAGCCCTGGCGCTGCGCTTACTGCGTGGTGGGGCCCTGGGCCCGCCTTTCAGCCTCGACCTGGCTCCTCGGCTGTAGGATGAGGGTGATGCTGTGATGGATTAGCAATGCCTGCCAGGGACAGAGGAGCAGTGGCACTTGCGCTCTCCCCTGTTTGGGGATTCGATTACATTTTCTCCCCCGCTCCCTGGCCAGTCTGTAGTCATAAGACCTTTAAAATAACGGGCCAGAGGTTCTACACAAGAGTCGAATATGCTGTGCCCAGCACAGCGCCCTATACACCCCAGAATGGTCTGGCCTCCGCTCAGCTTCCCCTGTGAACTTCCTACGAAATAGACACCAGCGGCTCCCCCGGCCTATAGTAACACAGGTGGCCCTGCAAATCCTGGGCCCAATTTTCCTCTCTGGTTCATCAGCACGTGTTCTTTTGTGCCTCCCTGCATTCGCACATGCTGTGGCCTTTGCCTGGAACATCTCTCCCTTTCTTGTTGTCCTTTAAGGTACAGCTAACGTGTCCCTTCCGCTGTCCAGTCTGTCGGGCTCCCAGACAGACTCTGCCCCTCTATGTCTGCTTCCCCATGTTCTCTTCATCTCCTGTTCTAGAAGACATCGTGGAAACAGACAGCTTGGACACACAGGCTGTCGCCCCATTAGCCCGTCCTTCTCCACGGCTGGGGACCGCCGTGTGACTGCAGCGTGGCGCGGGGTGGGGGAAGTTTCTGGACTGAGCCACGTGAGGAAGAAGAGCTGCGGGATGTGTTGGGAAGTGACTTGAATTTTTATCCCCATTTGTTCTGGCCTGCCAAGGACGCGGCTTAAGTCACCCTCCTTGGAACGAGAGGAGAGGAGGAAGAGCAGTGATTCAATGTGCTTGATAAAACTTCTCCATTTCGTGTTTGGAATCAAAAGGGGAAGGTGGAGATAAAACAGTGCTTGTTTGGTGTCGTGGGTGACACCGCGGGGCTGGCTCTGCCAGCAGGGCCCGTGTCTCTAACCCTCCCTGGGTGTGGGCGGCGTGGGGGACTCTGGGCGCCGTGGCGAGGGCAGTGCCAGGGGTGGCAGTGGCACAGAGGTTGGAGGTGCCGTTGCCACGGGGTGGGGCAGGGATGAGGTCACAGAGGAGAGGCTGGAGCCAAGACGTGAGGGAAGAGTGGAAGGGTTGCCAGGTGGGAGGCCGTCCCAGGCAAGGAACAGCAAGTGCGGCATGTGGGGCCGTGTGCACATACGGCCAGCCAGCCGGAGCTCCACGCTGAGCAGGGGGTGCGTCATTCCTCCTCCGCCCGATCCCGGCCTTCGGGAGGCTGAGTCGCCACTGTGCTCAGCGCATGACCTGAGCTGAAGGCAGAGGCTTTAACCCACTGAGCCACCCAGGCGCCCTGGAGGGCGGAGTCTTAAAGGCTTCAGCAAGTGATGGGGGGCAGACACCTTCTCTGTGTCTCAGTTTTCTCCTCTGTCCAGCGGGGATGATAATAGTACCTGGAGATCAGTCACAAAGTCTTTGGGCCTTTGGTACACGTGCCTTCCTGGAATTGGTTTCGGTTGCTTGAGGTGCTGGGTCTGAAAGGGACCCTGACCCTGGACTGGAGCCAAAAGGGTGACACGAGAGGATCCACTCCAGGGCGCCCAGACGCCCCACGGGCCCCATACTCTGAGCACCTCACATGCGGTTCCTTCTCTTCCACGTGCCTGTGTGGACCATTGCCTTAGGGCCTCAAGAGAGTAGCTTTCCTTACCCTTGGCTCCTCTGTCCACCTTGGGGGTGGCTCCCACTAAGCCTTTGTCTCCTGGTCCCTGCCCTCTGCCTCTCTAGGACTTTCAGTTCCTCGATGGCTAAGGAGCTACCTGAGCAAAAATGGTAGAGGTGTGGGGAGACTTACTAAAAGCAAGACCCCCCACTTCCCACTCCCCAGGCACTGCCTTGCTCACTGGTTTGGGTCATGGGACCCAGTTTATTTGCTCCAGATGACGTCTGTTGGGCTACAGGTTGTACCTCAGCAAGCCCAGGTCCTAGGTATGATTCCCCGCTCGGCGGTGAGGAGAGTGAGGCCCAGAGGGTCTGGGGGACTGTCCAGTGGGCCCATGCCGGGCCGAGCCTGGAGGTCAGTTCTCCTGATTCCTTTGTGCCCATGCAAGGAGAAAGGCTGAGAGTGTGGGGCTGGGCCTCCTGCAAGGCATTTCGCCATGCGATAGCTTCCACTCCTGTGCACGTACGGGACTCATTGGGGCCCTGGAAGTCTTGGTGCCAGAGCAGAGTGACCCAGCTCACTGCACCCCGTGTGAGAGGTGACAGTGGGTATCGTAGGGAGGTCCAGCCCGACTAGTCTAGCAGTGGGTTGGGCACTGGGCTTATTTTTAAAGCCCGCAGTTGAGTTGAAGTTGCAACCAGGTGTGAGAAGCCCCAGTGTGGAGGGCAGAGCCTGGGGTGGGGGGCCTTCGGGTTCTGAACTTGGGTGCTTTCTGCAGCCTTCTACCTGTGTGACTGGATGTGGGACATTTTGATACTCTCATGAAAATGCAAAACCGCTGTTTTAGTTTCCAAGTAACACACCCAGCAGTTATTTTTTTTTTTTTTTTACAGCTGAAGGCAGTTGCTTAACCAACTAAGCCACCCAGGCGCCCCCAGCAGTTATTTTTGACCCTTACTTTTTTTCACTTAAATGGCCCTTGAACCTCATTTGAGGGAGTAGGGAAGGATATCTGTTTTCACATAGCGCTTGGTAAATTGTGAAAAAAGCCAAAAATGTAACATTACAATTTTTAAAAACATTAAATTTTGAAATAGGTCATATACTTGCGTGGTTCAAGGAAAGGTTGAGGGTGAAAATTCTCCCTCCTGCCTGAGCCCCCCTCTGTGTGCCGTTCCCTAGTTCTTTAGTGCATGATCATTCTTGTTTCTTTTGTAAATTTTAGTTTATTTTGAAAATACAAGTAAATAAAAAAAAACTCTCTCCCATTTTTTACACCCAAAGTAGCATATTATAAACGCTGTTCTGGACTTTCCTCTAATCACTACGTATCCGGCAGTTCCTTCTGTATCAGGACATAAAGAGCTTCCTCATCCTTATTTTTTTCCAAACAGCCACACAGCACATCATTGGGTGGACATACCATGGTGTCATGATTTACTTGGCCAGTTCCTGATGAACGTTTGGCTATTTTCTTTTTCTGCTATAACAAATTATGTTGTAGTGAATAACCTTGTAAGTACATCAGTTCACGTCAGGATGTCTGTGTGTAGGGTAATTTCCCAGAGGTGAGATTACTGGTGAAGGGGTCCCTGCATTCATAATTTTGATAGATGTTGCCAGATTGCCCTCTAAGGGGGTTCTCCTGTAAGCAGTGTGTGAGGGAACTTATCTCTCCATGGGCTCTCCAGCAGAGCAGAGAGTTAAATGTTTGGTTTTCGGCCAACTTGCTAGATAAACAATATTATCTCAAAGAAGTTTCCTTCACATTTTTCTTATTATGAAGAAGGTGGAGCATCTTTTCATATATATAATATATATATTAAATGTATGAAACATATACGTATCTTTCATATGTATATTATACATAATACATATATACACACATATGTAAGATTTTATTTATTTATTTGAGAAAGAGCACGTGAGTATGGGGGGGGAGAGGCAGAGGGAGAAGCAGACTCCCCACTGAGCAGAGACCCCCCCAACAAGGGCTCCATCCCAGGACCCTGAGATCATGACCTAAGCCAAAGGCAGACACTTAACCGACTGAGCCACCCAGGCGCCCCATCTTTTCGTATATTTAAGGGCCATTTTTGTTTCCTTTTCTATGAACTGTCTACTCCTATCCATTTGTGTTGTCTTTCTTTCCTTAGCAACTTGTAAGAGTTTGCACATGTTAGACAGAATTGCCCTCTATCTGTGATATGGGTTATAAATATTTCCTCCCAGAGTTTTATTGCTTATCATTTTTTCCATGCAGAAGCTTTTTTTTTTTTTTAAAGATTTTATTTATTTGACAGAGAGAGATCACAAGTAGGTGGAGAGGCAGGCAGAGAGAGGAGGAAGCAGGCTCTCCGCAGCAGGGAGCCCGATGCGGGCCTTGATCCAAGGACCCTAAGATCATGACCTGAGCCGAAGGCAGAGGCTTTAACCCACTGAGCCACCCAGGCACCCACCATGCAGAAGCTTTAATTTGTATTAGTCAATTGGTCTGTCTTTTCTTTCATGACTTCTGAAATTTGAGTCATGGTTAGAGGGTTTTACCCCTGGCTATATAGAAATTCTTTTTTCTTCCAGTCAGTCTGCGATTTCATATTTTCTGGATTTAAATTTTTTTTTTTTAAAGATTTTATTTATTTATTTCACAGTGGGAGAGAGATCACAAGGAGGCAGAGAGGCAGGCAGAGAGAGAGGGGGAAGCAGGCTCCCTGCTGAGCAGAGAGCCCGATGCGGGCCTCGATCCCAGGACCCTGAGATCATGACCTGAGCCGAAAGCAGAGGCTTTAACCCACTGAGCCACCCAGGCGCCCTGGATTTAAATATTTTTTTAAAGGTTTATTTATTAATTTGAGAGAGAGAAAGAGCAAATGAGCAGGGAGGGGCAGAGGAAGAAAGAGAACCTCAAGCAGACTCCCCACTGAGCACGGAGCCTGATGTGGGGCTCAATCTTAGGACCCCGAGATCATGACCTGAGCCAAAACCAGGAGTCGGACGCTTAACTGACTGAGCCATGCAGGTGCCCCTCGATCTAAATCTTTGATCAGTTTGAACTTTATCTTTGTACAAGGCGTGGAGCATGGAGCTGACTTAATTGTTCTGCAGATGGCCACCCAGTTGGCCCCATATCATTTATCGAATCATCCCTAGATCCCTGCCTGATCTGAGATATCACATTTATCACGTACTCAATTCCATACGTAGTGGGGTCTGTTTCTTAGTTTTCTTCTGTTTGATTGGGATATTTGTGCATATGCCGTGACACTGATTTAATTTTTGGGAATATATAGCATGTTCTTCATAGATCTTCTTTTTCAGAGTTTCCATGGATATTTTAGTTTGTTTATGGCTGATTTTGAACTTTAGAATGTGATTGTCTACTTCTGTACCTGCTGCCCCAAATTCTGTGGGTATTCTGTAAACCAGTGGTTAGGAATACAGGTTCCAGAATGAGACCACTCAAGTTAAAATCCCATTTACCCTTTACTCCAGGAGTTTGGGCACATTTCTTAATTTTTCAAAGTTTCACTTTCCCCATTGTGGATTTCATAAGGTATTGTGTTATGAGAACACTGACACGAAGAACTTGGCTAGCACTATTTCACTTACTATGTACTAGGTACAATACAACAATTATTTCTGATGTTATTATAATCATCAAAATATCTCTATGACAAAATGTGCCCACATCACGATAGCCATATCTCAGCGTCATGTGTCACTGGTGGATGTGGGAGGCTAGAGGGCTCCAGCAGCTCCCATGAGACCACGAGATTAGAATGATGCGAATTCATGACGCTGGTCGCGGAGGACCCTGGATGGGCTCTTGTCACCAGTGAGAGCCTCTTCATGTGTCCTGAGATTGTACGTTGTGGCCTCTGGGGACATGTTGGTGGTGGGACGTGCTGTGGTCTTCTAAATGTCAGCAAACAGCTCCCATCTTCCCTCCTCCCTCCTCTTCTCAGCTCCTCTCCCCAGGATGGAGAGGTTCTTTGATTAAAGAAGAGGGAGGCCAGAATAAGAAAAAGAATGATGAATATAACAACATCGGTATTTCACATGTTTCACGTCTCTTATCAGGAATCCTCCCAACAAGCCAGGAGGAGAAGCTGGGAGAAAGTCTAAATCAACTTGGCCATTCAGTAACTGTCAGGTGTTTGTTTTGTTTTGTTTTGTTAACACACAGCTTCCAGTGATCACCCCTGGGCTGCAATTCTGCATCTTCTTGCTACTTGGATATGCATGGCAGTGAGCGTGAGTCTCAGACCAGATTCTGGCACGTGGAGAGCTGCAGGTAAGTGACGACTAACGCGGCACACCTGTTCCTACAAGCTCAGCGTGCTCCCCGCTCTGACCTTGGCACTTGGACAAGCTCTGTCCATAAAATCCGCTCCAGGGGAGGAAATGGTATTTTGATGGCAGCACCTGACACCCTTTGAGGCAGGTCAGATGACAGACCCCTCCATGAAGTCAGAGGTGGGGCACACAGGACCAAAGGAACTTGAGTGCCAGCACTCGGCTAGGCAGATGGGGTTTTGGATTCTTGAAACCTGTTTATGTGAAGGTTAGAAGGCTAACCTTTAACCTAGAAGATTAGGTTAAATTAGGTTAGAAAGGCTGCACAGTCTTTCCAGTCACCCCGTTTCCTGATCCTCTGTCATTTCACCCATGACCAGTATGTATGACCCTCAGGAGGTTAGGCTACTGACCCTGGGGGTGCAAATTTAGATACCTACTAGAATGTGGATCCCTCATAGGGAACTGCAGTTATTAATAATTGCCTTAGGGTGAAGCTGAAAATAAGTTAATATGCACATATGCATTTACTTCACTTTGTTTATACTTATGCATTTTAAAGTAAATAATATATCATATAATAGGTGCATATTTCAATCTGAAGGGATTGTAGGAAGGGAAAGCAACTTGCCCAAGGTCACATGACCACTAAGTGGGGTGTCAGAATTGGAAGCCAGGTCTCTGCCAGCCCCAAGCCTAGGCCTCTGCCTGAGTCTCCATCATTCATGGTCATGGGGTTGGTTGGGGGGGTGGCCCCAACCCTGCCTGTAGTAGGACTGGGAGAGTCCCACGCTGCCTGTGACTGGGTGGGTGTTCTGTCTCGTTCTGGGGTTCAATATCAGGGGCCCAGTTGCTTGCAGCTCTCATCCAGATTCTCTCACAACGGCTTTCTCAGTTATGAATGTCATATTTTGGTCCCCCTCCTTCACATTCCTCTGTCACCATGTGTTAGGACCTGGCAGGGAAGAGGGGGATGCAGCGTGGTGTGTGAGGCTCCATGAGGGGGTGTATTGGTGCCATCCCAGAATCCCCTCAGGATGGTGAAGCCATTTTGGAGGATAGATTAAGTGAGAGAAGATGAGGGATTTGGATTAGAGTTTGTCAGATAAAATATAGGATGACCAGTTAATTTGGGTTTCACATAAGCAATGAACATTTTTTTTAGTGTATGTCCCAAATACAGTATACAACAGACTTATACTAGAAAAATTATTTCTTATTTATCTGAAGTTTTAACTCACTGGTACCCTATATTTTTATTTGTTAGCCTTAGTTTCCTTTGACAACCCTAAGCTCTGGATATTTCTCAAGCACAATGTGGGGAGCAGAGAGAAGATGGGGTCTCTAAATCTCTTAGAAGGCCCGCAGCTAACAAAACCCCGAGTTCATGGGCTTGGGCAGGAAGGGGATTTACTACTGGTCATGAGTCCAGAAGCCGGGAGTCCCATGAGCTCCAGCTCTACCTGCTCTCAGGTTCTCTCAGCTGGGCCTTCAGGTTGGCGCCCCTCACGGTCACAAGATGGATGCACTATCTCCAGGAGCCACATCCATACAGTTGCATCTGGGGGCCATTGCTTCCCTGTGAGGAACCCTTGACCAGCGGCCTTCAGGCTTGCATCTCATTGGCCAGAGTCACGCATCCGTGCCCAAGGGGCCATCATGATTGGCTGAAAGCGATCAGACCCGCCTCTTGGGGCTTGGCCTCTTCAGAAGCTTTGTTGCAGAGAGGAGAGTGGGTACCCGAACCATTTGGGGTTCTCCCGGGTCTGAGATTGCCCCCTGCTCTATGGATAGGGGACAGCGTGGCCTGAGGGCTGCTTCCAGGGGCTTCTCCTCTGACCCCTGACCACTGACCTCTGCAGGCAGGTGTCCTCCCAGTGTTCTCCCAGCACCCCTGGGAGTGCTCATTTCAGATCCCAGGTGTGAGGCCTTCTACTGTCTCTCTGCTTCAGGTGTTCATCCCTGGCAGGGGTGTCTCTAATGAGATTCAACTCCCATGTTTATTCCGTACTGAAAGCCAAGAATCAGACTAAGTGTTTTATGGGCTTTAATCTCTTTTAACCTCATGATAGCCCTGTGAGACAGGCACTATTTTTATTCTCATTTCCACTTTACAGATAAAGAAGTGGAGATTCTGAGAGATCAGGTACCTCACAGATACACAGGTAGTGAGCATCAGGGCCAGGATTTGAAGTCAGGCCTGTCTGCTTGACTGTCAAATCTGTCCTTGTTCTTGATGGGCTCACTGTTCCTGCAGGAAGAACAAATACATTCCCCACTCAGGGGCTAGGAGGACAAAGCAGGCTGATTCTTTCCATGAAGAGGCAAAGAGTACCCCCTCTCCATGGTCCAGCCACCCAACCTGACAGCTGGGACCAGGTATTCTCACCCCAGCCTGGTTCTTCCCTCTTTATTCTGTTTCTCTTCTAGGCTTTCTTCTCTTGCAAGGGGGAGGTGATGGGGGGCAGGAGATGGGGATATAAGGGCCACACAAAGCTAGGTCTGTTGGGGAAGCAATGGTCTGACTTGTCCTTCTAGCTCCTGAGGAGCCTGTGCTCAGAGTGGAAGGAACTTTCAGACATGGGCAGGAAGCGAGGAGCCCCCGACTGGTGGGTCCTGGGGGCATGGCCAGAATGTATGGGGCGATGTCGGAATACTCCTCAGCTGTGACTGGATGTTGGAAAGACCCAGGCTTCCATTGAGCCAGGTTTTAAGTTTGGGTCGCTAGACTGTGGAGCAATCCAGGGGGTCACGGGCTAGGGGCTGGGGCAGACGGTACGGAGAGAGCCAAGTGTTCAACAGATGGCCTCGCGGTGTGGTTGTCTGAATGTTCTGGCACCGTGGCAGCTCGGGTCTGGGAGGCTTCAGGAGGACAGACCAGTGTGCTCATGGGGGGCAGGCTCTTCGGACACAGCTGCTTCTCTGGCCTGCACATGAACTGATTCTTTTTCCCCTTTGGCTCCCAAAGGGCCGGGTAATGGAATTGAAGAAATCTGAATGAATTGTCTGATGCATCATGACTAAGCTTGCAGGTTGCCAAGTGTCCCCCAGGAGAGGTCCTTGGACAGCAGGGCTAGAGAGCCAGGACTTCATAGGGGAGACCATCCCCAGGGAGAGCCAGCGATGTAAGCTGCTCTGAGTTCTAGAAGGGCTTGGGGGCTTGGGGGGAATTGTCACGTGCATTTGTGGCACCAACGTCTGGCCTCCGACAGTCTTGCTGGTTGGGCTCTGTTCTGGGTGGCGGACAGATGACTCGGTCTTCACAGCATGCTTCACTTTTGGGTAGCTTCGATGGCTCCCAGGTCCTGTTACTGATCCCATTTTCACTTCTTTGGAAGCTGCATGTCATGGTCTTTGTTTAACCTAATGGAGCCTTGTAGGGTGATTCCCATTTCATTTTCAAGGATAATCTAGTTCAAGGATCCTTGGTGCCTCCACTCTCCCTCTGCCTCCTTCCTACATCCATTCTTCCTCAGGGAGAATGTTCTCAATTTTAGTAACCGTTCTTCCTGTGGTTTTTATGTCCAGGTCCTTTTACTAAGCTAATCAATGGATATAAGATTTATTTATCTTACCTGACATGGATTCTTTTAAAATCTTGTGCGCATATTAATGTAGTAGCCAAGAGCATTTATTGAGATCGAACTGTTTGCCGCAATACGTCCTGTTCATTTTCTCTTTAATTTCACGAAGACCTTCTGAAGTTCATACTATTGGTCCCCCCGCCCCCTTTATGGATGAGATTCAGACGGGGTAAGTACCTCCCTTGTTCAAAGTTACACAGCAAGTGAGGGGGTGGAGCTGGCGCTGGACCTGGAAGTCTAGCTCGGGGCCTGTGCTCCTGACCCCAGTGTGGGCCACAGAGTGGCAGGCAGTCGCTCGGGCCTCATGGGAAGTGCTGAATGTCAGGATCCCAGGATCCGCAGTGATTCACTTGCACATTCAAATCGGAGACACTCTGGTCTAGCCTCCCTGAAAGGAAACAGGGCCCGTGACTTCCACGGCTGCTGTCTCGAACAGTCAAGGTTGGTAGTCGCAGCCCCCATCTGCCCTGGTTGACCTTGTCCTCAGGCTCATCTGTGTCCTGCACAGGTCCTTCCCAGAGTAGGCACCCCTTGTCAGAATGATGGTGTGATGGTGAATTTTGTGTCAACTTGGCTAGGCCTGCAGGACCCAGGTATTTGGTCAGACATGATTCTGAATGTTTCTATGGGAGTTTTTTGATGAGATAAGCACTTGAATCAATAGATAGTAAAGCAGATTAGCTTCCCCCCCCAATGTGATTGGGCTGCATTGCTGAAGGCCTTAGTAAAAACGACTGGCCTCCTCTTGAATAGAAAAAGACCAAAGAAGAGGGATTTCTGCAGAAGTTTGCCTTCTGACTCAGACGGTGGGCTCAGCTCCTCCCTGGGCCTCCAGCCCGCTGGCCTTCCCTGCAGAGCTGGGACTCGCCAGGCCAGCCAGAGCCATAAAATCAATCAATCTCTCTGCCTGTCTGTCTCCACACACAGTGTATTTTATTGGTTCTGTGTCTTCAGAGAACTCTGAGTGGTGCAGAGAGCCAAGGACCAGTCAGGTAATCTGATTATGCTGTTCTCTAGTCCCCAGGCTGAACCCGTAACTAGGGCCTGCTTTGATAGTGGGTACAACAGGAAGTGTGAGCTGAAGAGTGAAAGAACATTCCTTGTCCTCTCGTAGACTCTCTTACTGATCCCTGAAGCGCCACTGTGAGCAGCTAGTATTGGGGGGGGTCTGTCTATTGTCTAATGCTGTTTGGGGAAAAGACCCCTCCTACATTCCCCCTTTCGGGGGCAGTCTCTGGATTCAGTGCCAAGAGGGCAAATGGGATCAGGTGGCCCTTATATATTAGTCCCATCAACCTCCCCATCTTTGATGCAACAGTGACATGTTCCCAGTGGCGGGTTCAATCTGATTGCCGCTCCTGAGTGCCTCCTATTCAGAAATTCCAAAGCAGCTCCTGGCCAGCTGCCTGGGTTAACCCCACCTCTTCTCTGGTCTTACAAGTGAGCTTGACCTTCACCCTCAGCTCCCCCTTCCTCCTTCCTCTTTGATTTGGGAGCCTCAGGCAGCAGCAGGAGGGCATGGAGGTATGAAGTTTCCTTCTCTGGAAGCTTTGGCCCTGCTGAGCCTCTGGGCTGCTGGGGCATAGGGCCTGAACTAGATGGTTATGCTTTAACTTTGGTGCTCAACTTGACACCTTCCTCTCCCTGCTCTGGGAACTGGGTGTTAACAGGACTGCATCTCCTAACATACCTGAGAAATATCTTTTGGGAGGAGGATTCTGGGCCCTGGATCCTTTCTTTGCTGCTAGGTCTCAGAGAGTTTCTAGCCGTAAACGCTGAGAAGTCCTGCTTTTAAAGCCATGGGCAACCCTGGGCAGATACCAGCACATTCTTCTTCTCTTCTGTGGAACTAGGATTCACAGTGTGGGGAAGACCTGGCTCTGCATTTCAGTAGAGATGGATACATGATACATGCAAAGGGAGATCCTGGCTGTTTCTCCAGGAGATGGTTATTTCTGTGGAAAATAATGAGATGTTCCTTACCATATAGCTCACCCTGTGATCTGCTTTGTGGAGTGTGGCCAGTGGCACAAATCTGAACCCATACATTGGCTATGTAGTCACACCTCACCTCCTACACCCATGCCTGCTGGGCCCATGGTTCTAGATCCTTCTGAGCCCCTCTCTCTTTGGTGACCAAACTTAAGGATACTTCCCCCTTGACTCTGCCTTCTCAATCAGGGAAGATCTGATATCAGACCAATGTTCAAACCAGACTAGTTAAGAGGGAGAAAGGCCAGGAGAAGAGAGAGGCAAGGGAGGAGTTCAGTAAGTTTGAATGCAAGTCGAATGTATGTGGAATGTACCATGTTGTACTTTTTCATTTTTAAAAATTTTTATTTGTGCTCCTTGGTTCTGTAAGTTGATATTTTTTCATCAAATTTGGAGTTTTTTCCTATTATTTCTTAACATCTCACTATCTTCTATCTATCTCTTCCTATCTCACTATCTTCTCTTTTAGCACTGAAATTAGAGACATGTGAAGCCAGATGATACTGCCCTATTGATCTTTGAGGCTCTACTTTTCTTTGGTCTCTTGTCTCTTTGTTCTTCAGATTAATAATTTCTGTAGATCTGTCTTTTTGTTTACTGACTCCTCTGCCATCCAAAGTTAAGCATATCTAGTGAAACTTTCATTTCAGCAATGATAATTTTTTTTTAAAGATTTTATTTGTTTGAGATAGAGCAAGAGCGAGCAACAGAGAGAGTATGAGTGGGGGGGGGAGGGGCAAGGGAGAGGGAGAAGCAGACTCCCTGCCGAGCAGGGAGCCCGATGCGGGGCTCAATCCCAGGACCCTGGGATTATGACCTGAGCCGACGGCAGAAGATTAACTGACTGAGCCACCCAGGTGCCCCTCAGCAGCGATAACTTTCAGTCGTATAATTTATATTTGGTTCTTTTTTTGTAATAGTTTTTACTTTTCTTCCTTATGAGATTCCCCATCTGTGCATTTATTAAGGCAACATTTTCCTTTAAGTCCTCGAATGCTGTTGTCTCATCTGGGGGCATGGCATATTAATGAGGAATCTGAGATCTCTCCGCCCTCTGGCTGGGCCAGAGCACCTGTGTCCCCCAGCCCTCTTTAGCTCATCTGTCTCTTCAGCCTTTGAACTTGAGGCAGTCACTGGTCGGGACTAGATAGTCCCATCCCACATGTGTGAGCCCTGTCCTGCAGATGTCAGCACCTTCTGCCATCTTGGAGTCTAATCTCTGCCGCTCAAGCTTACTGAAACTGACATGCTCTGTTTGGATTCAAGTTCATGGCGTCAAAGTTGGGAAATCATCCCTAGGAAGAGAGTAGGGGTGGGTACAAGCTCTTTTCTTGTTTCCTCTGCCTTAACTCCTAAGAAAGCTTGGGTTTCATTTCCTGTCTCCTATTTTAGGCTGTTGGGGTGAATGTGTTCTACAGCCTTGCTGGTTCTCCTACTGGATGGTACCCTGCTTCCCAGTACGGCTGACTGGTCACAGGATAGGTGTGATAGGTGATGTTTATTGAGCACTGTGTTCCAGGCACCGCAATAAATGCTAACATACACTTCTCGCTCTCACATCTGTTCCTTGAGGAAGTCGTTCATGTAATCCTCACTCTGAGGAAAGTGATGGTAGGTTTAGAGGGTGGAACAGCTATGGCCACAGAGCTGGGAAATGGCACAGTTGAGACCTGAATTTAGGACGTGTTGCTCTTATCCCTTGCTGGGTCATTCTACATCAACTGCCCCTTTTCTACACACCTTCCCTGAGCCAAGCCTCTTTGTCCCTCACTGGCCATTGCAGCCACATAAAGCACAAATCCCAGGTCACAGGAAACCAGTTTCCTCCGTTACAGACTGTTCACATTTCTGCCAATGAACAACGTCGTATTAACTTTAATCTCTATCTCAAAGACCTTCCCCTATATACTTGCGCACCAGATCTGTGCACTGAACTGTCCCAGGCACCCTGCGAGAATACGTGGGAGCAATTTGTAACATAAAGGGGCCTGAGAGACACTTAGTCAAGTCGTCCTCCATCGTACAGAGGGAAAGACTGAAACCAGAAGGGGCGGGACCTCACCACAGGCACGCGGTTACTTGCCCCAGTGGCCAGGACTAGAGCTTAGCTCCTCAGGTTTCCAGACCTATCTGTTGAAATTTAGGAAGCAGATGTCACAGTCAGGCTAGTCATTACGGAGAATTCAACGAGAGGACTGTTTACAAAGCAATGGGCAGGGTTAAAGACCCTGACAAGGATGGTGAAGGACCCCAGGGGTCGGTAACAGCAGAATGCCAGTTCCACACCTGCCTCCGAAGGGCCCAAGGGAGAGAGCAGTTATGGAACGTGGAGAGAGCAGTAGTGCAGGGGAGGGCCGCCCACCAGGAGCCAGGAACTTGCACAGGGACTACAGCCACTAGTCAGACCATGATCCACACCAGGGAGGTGGTTGGGGAAATAAATACCCTGACCTCTCTTTCCTTTCACCTTCTGATCTCCCGTTAGCACCTCCCATTGACTGAAACCCTCTGGAAGCCAGCTACCAGGGAAGCCTTGTTGATGCGGTTCATAGAGTTCAGCCTCCCACCACACGGAAAAGAGCAAAGGGTGGAGGGAAGATTTGGAAGGGCAAATGGAGAGTAGCCAGCATATCATACTAATAATTCTTGTGCCCCTCTGCCCCGGAAGACAGAGCGTCTCTACTCTTCAGAAGCTCCTATGTTCAGATGGAGGGGCAGATGTCCACAGGTAACCAAAGCCCAAGACTGAAATGCCAGTAGGGAGCAGGGAAGATGGGTCACCAGGCTGGATGTGCGTCTGCCCCAGGAATGCTGGTCTTCTCTGGAAGCTACCTCCTTAAGTCAGGGTTGTTGCTCTCTGCACCTGTGGGCAGAGAAAAAGGACTCTCTCTGCTCGATTGAATTAAACAAGCATTTATTGGGTGGACGCCCTTTGTCAGGTTTTGGCCCTCTAAAGATGTATAGGCTCATCTCTGCCTTTGAGAAATTCAAAAATGGATGAGCAAGGCCGATAGGTGACCAGCACTACGTCACTTCCCTCGGGGGTGGGGAGGGAGACTTACTTCCTGATCCACCTGCTGACAAGGTGAGACTTCCCCGGTGGTACTGTGTGCCTGGGCTTGGCTCGGCTTTGATACAGGAATGTTCGAGAGCTCTGCCTTCTGCCACCTCTCTTGCTTCCTAATCCGAAGGAGAGTTTTGACATGTGGTCCTTCTGTGTATGATCATGTTCTGGGAACTTGCCAGTGTAGACACTTTCCAGTTTGTTCTGCCTGTGTTGTCCAGCAGAAGCTCACAAGGCTCAGACACCTTCGTCTCTGAGAGTGTCAGGAGGGCGCCTAAGCGACAGAGGAGATCCCCAAGTGTGTTAGGAGCATGCCCTGTAGGTTTGTGGCTCTTTACCTTTCAGGAGTGTCTGAGAGGGCTCTTTCCGAATCCCAGACCTGTGCCTGGATGATATAATAAGGGAAATAGCTAGCATTGGTTGAGCTCTTTCACGTGCCAGGCTCTTCATTAAACATTATCTAGATGCATTCTTACCAAAGCCTTATGAAGTAGGTACTAGGAGGAAAGTGAATCTGGGAGGCTTCGGAGACTTGCCCAAGGTCACACAGCTTATACACGGCGGAGCCCGAATGCCACTCAGCCCTGTCTGCCTGTGCAGCGTTAGCTGGGTGTGCAGGGGCTGAAAATGGCGTGGCCCTCAGATCTGGCTCAATCATTGCTTGGTGGGATCTAAACCTCTTGTGTGCACATCTGATGGACTTGCTGATCTTTGCTGCTGCTCCTCAGGCTCTCTTTTGTTGTATCAAATGTGGGGGAAGTCAGAGCAGACCTCTGGAGGGCAACCCAACTCCAGCCAGCCCCTTGAGAAGCAAATAAGAGGGAGCCGAGAGACCAAGAACGTTGTGACACTCGGCTGCCCAAGCTCCCCTCTGCTCTCCCCACGAGCCAAGAGAGAGAATCAGAGGGCAAGCAGAGCTGATATCAGACAGGATGGGTGAGAAGATCCTCATCTTGCAAAGCACAGATGCTCTCCCTTGGAACACAACTTTGTCATTCTTTGCTTTTGGTCTGGCCTGTTTTGGTAGGAAGCAGGATGTGTCAGTCAACCCTCAGGTTCACATCCTTCTCTGTTGGGTGTGGTGTCCCCTGAGGAATGACCAAATCTGTTGACCAGGGATCCATTCAGCCACTCATCATATGTGAGGACTCCCATCATCCCTTTTATGTTTCATCTGGTCTTTACAACAACCTGATGTGGAGGGAAGGCATCATCCCTTGTTTAGAGATAAGGAAACCGAAGCTGAGAGATGTTGAGTCACCTATCCAAAATCCCAGCCTAAATGAGTCCTGTGGTTTATTTCACAAACATCCATGAGTGCTGGCCAGCTCCAGGTCCTCTGTTAGGGGACTGGGAGGCCGAGATGAGCAAGCTGTGGGCCCATCCCTGTCCTCCAGGGAGCCTGGGTGCAGAGGGCAATGTTGGCACATTTCCCAGTCTACTATCTCTGTCTTAAGTCAAACCGTGTCCCAAGTACCAGCTGGGGGAGATGAACAACGTCATTCCTGCTCTCTACCGGCTTGTAGTTTCCCGAGAGAGGAGAATTACAAGTGAAATAGTGACCATTGCCAATAGTGACCAATTCACTGCAGCTTAAAAAATTTACGAAGAGGTCAGCTGGCTCCATGGTGTGGGTGGTCCCTAGAGGGGTCAGAAAGAAGGTGGGATTTAAGTTGTTTTCTGCAGGGAGAGTGGTCCATGTTCAAGTAGAGAGGATGTTACACAGCATTTTAAGGAAGGAATACTGTACCAGCTTGGAGGTGGGCATGCAGGAAACTTGTCCTGGAGTCGGGGAGGCCTGCCTGGTACAGCTGAGGACAGGAGAGGAGGGTGGCATGGGTCTTTGTACAAGAGCAAAGGGAGATGTGTTGAGTTCTAGAAGGAAGCTCTCACACGGGGTCCTGCCGTGGGGAGAGAGAAGACTAGAATGGCTGCGCTTTAGAGGAGGGTCTTGTTCCCTAGGCTCCTGGGCTTACCATGAGTGCCATCTGTCCTCTAGGCCCCGCACTCAGCGGTCTTGTCCTGAGGTTCTAGCTAACCGTCACTTACGGTCTTCAGGATATCGCCACCTCCCCTTGTAATGGTGGAAGGATTCCCAGGATCAGCATCAGGCAGCATGAACACATACCCAGATCACGTGATCTGGCCTCTGCTGAGCTCCTTGACTCTTTGTCCCACCTCAACTTCTCCCACCACCCACTTCACTCACAAAGACTGCCCCACACTGGCCTTCTGTCTATCCATCCAGCAGACTGATCTCTCCCAGAAACACGGCCTTTGCACTTGCTGTTTCCTCTGCCTGGAATGCGTTTCTTCTAGCCGGCCACATGTCTGGCTCCTTTTGGTTCTTCTGTTTTGTGCAGCTCTCACCTCTCAGAGGGGGCCGTCCCTGACCTCTCCATCTAAAGTAGATCTCTCCCAACCTTCCAGTTACTCTTACAGCACATTCTCGTTCATTACCTTGATAGTACTTAAGACGAGCTGTCATTTCTCCACTGGTTGTGTGTTTATCCCCTCTTGAGGATGACCCGTGAGAGTTCGGACCTTTCTATTTGTTTCCCTCCCAGAAGGTGCTTGACATTGTATATGCTCAATTAACATTTATTGACCTGATGAGCCCTACTTTTCCCTAGTTTCCTTCGAACATGCTCAGAAAGTATGAAGGGTGGACTGGGCTTGGGAGGTCTGTGGACCTCCTGGAATTATGGGCAAGCTTCGATATTGAATCCTCTCCCCTGGGAAGTAGGTGGGTGGTAATCGTGAGTGTTCTTTACCACAGACTTCTGGCTCTCCATCTTCTGGGCACAGGGCAGACTTGCACATCCTTGACTCCTTTGAAATGAAGGATTGTGCGGGAACTTGTTTTGGTCTCTGAAAGAGGAGAAGGGCCCTAGGTCACATCTGAGCAGATGCTGTCAGAGCCGGGGTCAGAGCCGGGGAACAGGCACTAGTGTGTGGAGATGGAGGGTCTGTCATCAAGGTCTTTGAATGACTACAGTGAGCACAGTCCCCCGGAGCCAAGCTGGATGTGTAGCACCAGCATGGAGTACACTTTGGTTGTGTTACACCATGGAGACTTGGGGCTTCTCATTACCACAGCGCAGCCCAGCTCATGGCCGCTCCAGAACCTTTAGTTTTCATTAGGTTCTCAGAGGGGCCTGTTGGCTCACTGGCTCCGGGGTGAGCTGGAAAGATGTGGAAGTACAGGGAAGGTGAAACTTGTATTGGTTACGTGCCCCATTGATGCCAGACCCTCTGTGCGGTGCTCCACAGATGTGATGAGATAGTCTCTACCATACAGGGTAGCTAGTGTGAGCCCATTTTACAGATGAAACTGAGGACCCAGGAGATTAGGGCATTGTTGCTCAAGAGTGGTCTGCAGACCAGGAATGTGAGTATCACCTGAGAGCTTGCTAAAAATGCAGGATTTCAGGCCCTTGTCCAATCCTGCTACATTAAAACCTGTGTCTCCAGGTGACTCATGCGTGCATTAAGGTTTAAGATGCACGGATTGGGGGACTTGCTTGACATTATCTAGCTAGCTCATGGCAGATGTGAATAAGGGACCCAGGCCGTCATTATTGAAGAGATGGGGTGGTTCTCTCTCCAACCCCCAACACCAGGTGGTGGGGACAGGGACATGTGGCACTTGGGTCAGGAACCTGGGTCTCTCTCCCAGCTGTGTTCCCTGGCTTCACATCTTCAACCAGTGTGAGTGGCTGATGTCAACCACAGCTATTTAGCGCTTAGGAAACCACCCAGAATGTGTCCAGGGCTTGTGCACGTGTTCCTTCCAGCTCAGTGGACCACTGAGTGAACGCTGGTGGTGGGCTGGGGTGAGCAGCGTCCGTGCTGGGGAAGGAAGCCTCACTTCCAGTACACGAGCTGTGACTGCGGAGCTGGGATAATTCTTTAATAATGGCAACCCCATGTTCTGGTGCCTCTGTGGATGGCAGTGTTGGGTCCCCTTGGCTTTGAGCTTGGTGCCTGCCTCGACCGTGAAGTGGCCTGACTCCTGGGTGCTGAACCCTCCAGAAGGTCTCCCTCAGTACCTGGGTATGCCAGTGGCCTGAACGCACCTGGGTGGCCTGGCGTTCCTGGCTTTGTCTTCAGGGGCTGGGCGATGGTGCTCTGTCATCACGTTCTAGATGAGGAAGTGAGCTGGACCAGGAGGAGGATTGCAGCTCCCCAAAGCCCATGACCAGGGCAGGGCGTCTGGGAGAGGCGGATTCCTATGACCGGTGGCACTGTTCTCAGTGGGGGACATTCATCTCCACAGACCCACAGTGCAGGCGCTGAGGAAATCAGAGCTCTTGGGGCGGAGGAGCAAAGTTTGGCTTCTCCCCTCTGGAATTACTAGACCGCCCTCAGCTCGTCTCTCTCCAGATATCTGGATTTTCTGTTAAAAAAGAAACGTGCAATTTCCTCTCCTATGGTTAAGATCTGGTTATCCATTCAGCTAAGTGAGAAATTTCATATCACAGGGTGATCGATTAATTCAACAAATATATATCAGGTGCCCGCTGAGTACCAAGCCCTGGGGATACGAAGAATAACAAAGCACTTCTGATTTGCTTAGGCACTGGAGTCATTAACAAAGCACTTCTGATTTGCTTAGGCACTGGAGTCATTCCGATAAACAGAAGCAAACAATAGTGCCTTGTCTTCAGTTGCTCATAGTCCAGGCAGGTTGGAGTTTTGTGTTGCTCTGATCGTGCTGGAAGAACATTCCCCACGCCCCCATGGAGTCAGGTGGCCGTGCAGGCCAGTGGCTTAGAGCACTGGTCGAGGCTGAGGCTCAGACCCGGATTCTGGTTCTGTTCCATTTGCTCCCTCATAGCTACACCTGTTGGATCCAGAGAGCAACAGTACCTGGGGGGGGCATCCATTGGGTGCTTATCAGAAGCTGACTGTGGGGCGAGGGCAGGACAATGACTGGAAGCTGGCATCAGCTGGTGCTCAGGGGATGTTAGGGGTGAAGGGACGTTACCACTGGAGAATCTCATTTCTGAGCTGGGGACCGAGTGGCTCAAGGCCGCAGAGCCAGCGGGGGCAGGGCCGGCTCCAGCTCCCAGGCCTCTGGTCTCTTCCTATGCCGACTGGGCACTTGCCCCATTTTCCTAAGCTGGGCTCGCGTTTTTGTTCCGATATGGAAATGTGGCTGCAGAGGGGCTGAATGTAACAGAGAGTCTCACACGGGAGCACCGCCAACTCCCTTCCCATAGATAAATGGAGTCTGGACCTCCGTTTGGCAATCGGCAGAAAAACAAATTAAAACAGAGAAGCTCTCATCTCCTTTCCCCCTCACCCCACTCTGACAGATTTATTTTGGAAAGCGACAGGAGGCTAATGGAATCACTTAATTTCCCTGATAATAAATTACCCCCAAGTGCAATAATTAAACGTTTCACAACAAACAGTTTCCTTCTGCACCGAGTCCCTCATAGGCTTCTTCTGCTCCCACAGCCCTCCTCCTTCCCAGTCCCCCTCCCGGCCCCCGACGCACCCCGAGCTGGCCCGGCCTCTCTGGCGGATCGTTTATTCATTTCCGGGCTTCGGGATCCTGATCAGGTAACAGCGATTGCAGGAGGCCCTACAGCATTGTGGGAAGGAAGAGAAAGCGCAGTGAGGGCATCAGCCAGATCAGGGTTTGAATCCTGGCTCTGCCACTTCTCAACTCTGTGACTTGCGAAGTCCCTTAACTTCCTTTGGCTCTGGTTGCCTCCTTTGGAGGTGGGGATAATACGGCTTAGCTGGCAGGGTGTTCGTGAGGCTTAGGGCCGGGCCCGGAACATAGTAGGCCTTCAGCAAATAGGATGGCTGTGTTGTTTTTATTTATTTATTTATTTATTTAATTTTAATTTTTAAAAAAGATTTTATTTATTTATTTGACACAGAGAGAGATCACAAGTAGGCAGAGAGAGGAGGAAGCAGGCTCCCTGCTGAGCAGAGAGCCCAATGCGGGGCTCGATCCCAGGACCTTGAGATCATGACCTGAGCTGAAGGCAGAAGCTTTAACTCACTGAGCCACCCATGCGCCCCTGGCTGCGTTGTTTTTAAATTAAGATTGTGAGTCTAATCATTTTTAACATGCATGGCCCTGAACCGCTGAGAGAGAGAGAGAGAGAGAGAGAGAAGGAAAAGGCGTGAGCTGAGGTGGGTGCCCCAGACCATTGCAGGGCTGGAGAGAGTGACCGTAGCTTTGGCAGATGGTGCTCAAAGCCTTATATAACCATGTGCTCCACCGCCAACGGACTGCACGCTTGCCAGTCTTCCTAGCCAGATGTCTGAGGCTTTACAGCCCGCAGAGAGGGCCAGCTGGAATTTAGAGGCCTGTCTCTCTCTTCCCCAGCAGCTTGGAAACTGGGTGCCTGTCTGTGCGTTCGCAGAAGACTTGGAAGCAGCGATGGCCTGTTCCCCCGTGATGCATGATTAATGGACAGTCGTCTGTGGCATGCACAGCTGTTGGGTATTTTTGAGGCAAATGGCTCCAGAAGACCGAGAAAATGCTGCAAGGTCTGGCGTTGCTGTCACTTCTAGGCCGTAGGCAAGAGTCAGCCTGGTGTCCCTCGGGCCCGGGGGACCAGAACAGGGTGTCTAGTGGTCTTTTCAGTGTCAGCCTCCCTGGAAAGGAAGGCCTTGGAAGACAGCCAGGTTCTTAGGGCTTCCTCTTGTGTCATCCCACTGGCGTCGTGGGTGTCTAGTCCTCTCAGCTGGGCTCCGAGATGGACGAGGCACGAGGCGGACCCCAGCGCAGCCCACGGCGGGTGTCCACGGCTGTTTCCAAGGGCAGAGGCAGGGGAAGGGCTGTCCCAGGTTGGGGGGCCACGGAGAGGCGTCTACCTCTACCTGAGGAAATGAAGAGTCTTCGTGGAGAGGGGGCAAAAGGTTTGCCATGAATTGGGCCCGTGAAAATGTTATTTTTGTAGCCGAGGGGAGCTACCAATTTGCTTTCTTGTACGGCCAGCCTACCACGTGTCTCAGTCCCACTGTTTATACGGAAGAGAGAACACTGTGTCACTTGAAGATCAGATGAGCTAACGTCCATACGGTGTATGATGCCCACGCTCTCCGTCGTGAGCGGCAGCTGCTGCTGCTCTTCGCTGTTGAGTGGGGTTAGTCGGTCAGCGGAGGGCTTAGGGGGAGTCAGGCCCTGAGCCCACCGTCCCCTTCAGTCCTCTTCTCCATGCCTCCCACCAAGAGCCCTGACTCCTTCCTGCTAGAATTGCTCCTTGGGGATGGCTTGGCCTGAGCTACCTGGAGGGCTGGCGAGAGGAGGGACAGACAGGTTGGGGCTCCTCCTCAGGGGACCCCTGCTCCTGCCTGCCTCCTTCAAAGATGCTAAACTACGGACCCCTGACCCCCCTGGACTGAGAGCCGTTCTGGAGGGCTCATCCTGCCTGCTTTCTGTTGGTAAAAACAAGGTAGCCTCTGGGACCTTGCCCCTGCTCCTCTGGCAACACATGTCAGTCTGTTTCCAAAGTAAAGCTTTGAGGCGCGCCTGGGTGGCTCAGTTGATTATGCATCCTACTCTTGATTTCCGCCCACGTCATGATCTCAGGGTCCTGAGATCAAGTCCTGCATCGGGCTTCGTGCTCAAAGGGGAGTCTGCTTGAGATTCTCTCTCCTTCTCCCTCTGCCCCCGACCACCCTGCACTAGTGCATGCTCTCTCTCAAATAAATAAATAATTTTTGAAAAAAACAGTAAATCCGTGAGGGGTCCCTAGGCTCAATCAGTTAAGACTCTTAATTTCAGCTCCCTTCATAATCTCAGGGTTGTGAGATCGAGCCTCCTGCCTGCTTAAGATTCTCTGTCTCCCTTTCCTTTTGCTCCTCCCCCGCTCTCCCTCTCTTAAGGAAAAAAAAAAAAAGATAAAAAAAAGTAAAGCTTTGAGTTGAAGGAATTTGGCTGGGTACGTGGGGGGTGATCCAATAACGACAAACACTGAGGATAAAAGCTGCTGTTGGCCCTGCCCCTTTCCAGGTGGCCTATGGGCTTACGTGGGTGGGAAGGCAGTGTTACCGGTTTACCAAGCCCTGGGTTGGGAATGTGGCTCAGGTGAGTAACCAGAGAGGTTGGTGCAGGGGGCAGCTGAGCAGAATCAGTGCAATTTAGAAATGGACTGGCCCCAAGAGAGAGAAGCAGCCCAGAATCTCCTTTGTAAGTGAGGGGATCCGTGCTTAGAGTATAGGGTGAGATCCGCCAGTTGGTTTTGCTTTTTGTAATGCAAGTGCCTGATTTAAGCTTTGATTATTGGGGCATCCACTTCAAAGATGACTATCTGAACAAAGCTGGGCCAGCCACCCACTAAAGAGCCAGGCTGCCCTTTGCCCCAACCCAAGCTTGTTTTAGAAGTCTTTGGTTGACTTAGAGAACTGACCTGTTGACTAGCCCCCCCCCCCGCCGCCTTTCTTCTTGTGTTTAAATTCTCACTTTAATGTTTTAAATTCACCAAGAAAGAGCAAATCTGCAAAACCCAGGTCCTCCACCCTTGACCCTAATAAAAGCAGAATCTCAGACCTGTGTGTGCTCTCTCTCTCCCCCTCTTTCTCTACCCACGACCTCCCTGCGTGGCCTGGGCTGTGCTGTGTACTCCCAGGACGTGTGCGTAGTCAGTGTTGTTTTCCAAAGTTTCCAGCTGGTTATTTCCGAGGGCTTCTTACAATCATAAAAAGAGCCACAAGGGCTGGTCCAGCCACAGCATTGGTTGCAGGGAACCTGGACCCAGGGCTGTGCTTCCAGGCCTTTTGAGCCCACAACGTCACTATTGATAGGCTGAGACCCACGCAAAAGAGGAGAGCCGGTGGTTCTCTGCCGGGGCTCAGAGTTCTGTTCTTTGCACCGAGGGGGTGGAGGGTGTGTGTGTGGTGTGTGTGAGCTCTGGCCTTCCCTGACGCTACCTGCGTATCCTTGAGAGGAAAAGTATTGCGTAGCTGTGTGTCCCAGAACCCACAAATATTTGTTGAGAGGAGGGATTTGTATCTGCTCCTTTGATTTAAGACTGTGTCCAGATAACCCCGGGGAAAATGCAAATATGTTTTCTGGGAGAGGCTCTCTGCTAAGCTATTGAGTCTCAAAAACCAGATTCTTGAATTAGTTCTGGTTACTTAAGTGGATCCTGAGAAACCCCAGCAGGTCATTTTGGCGACTGGGTCCAGAAGCCCAGGACAGGGCTCCAGGGTGGGGTTGTTCTCAGTCAAGGACCTGCCAGGAAGTCCCAGGCTCCGGAAGGAGAGTGGCCTAGTTCAGCATTTTGCCAAGCCTGTTGGCGGGGTTTTGGACACCAAGAGGAGGAATCGAAAATTGTGTCCCTTCAGGATCCTTCCAAAGGCAGGTCTCCAGAAAGGAACTGAAGTTGGCCAGCTTGGGGCGCTTCCCCCATCACCAGTTTGCCAGTCACACTGGAACAATTCAGGAGAAATTGAGAACCAACCCAAACACCATGCCAGAGAAATGCATCCCATATATATGTATATATATATATATTCCATATATATAATATTATAATACAAACATATACTATTCCATATATTATTACATAGTATCATAAATAACATATATAATCCCACATATATGATATATTATAATTACATATTACATATTATAATGATTCCATATATATTATATATATAATTTTTTTATTGTAATAAAATATACACAGCATAAAACTCACCATTTTAACCACTTTTAAGTGTAGAATTCAGTGGTATTAAGTACAATGACAATGTTGTGCAACCATCATTTCTGTACCCATTAAACAATGACTCCGCGTGACCCCCTCCCCCAGCTCCTGGTGACCAACACTCTACTTTCTGTCTGTATGAATTTGCCTCGTCTGGTTCCCTCATGTAAGTAGAATCATACAGTATTTGTCCTTTTATGTCTTTTATGTATAACATCTTCAAGGTTCATCCATGTGTAGCATTATATCAGAATTCCATCTTGTTAAGACTGGGTAATATTCTATGTACGTGTTTGTTTCTGCATTCATGTTTCGGTAGACGTTTGGGTTGTTCCCACCTTTTGTCTATTGTAAATAATGCTGCTGTGAATACTGTTGTGTAACTATCTGTTTCAGTCTCTGCTTTTCATTCTTTTGAGTAAAAATCCAGAAGTAGAATTGCTGGATCATACAGTATTTCTATGTTCGATTTTTTGAGGAACCGCCATACTGTTTTCCTCAGTGGCTGCCCCATTTTAAAGTCCCACTAGCACAGGCTTTCAGTTTCTCTGTATTTCTCCCCATACCCTCACCAACACTTGTCATTTCCCATTTTGTTGTTGTTGATAATTGCCGTTCTAATGGGGGCATCCATATATATATATTTTTTAAAGATTTTATTTATTTATTTCACAGAGGGAGAGAGATCACAAGGAGGCAGAGAGGCAGGCAGAGAGAGGGGGGGGAAGCAGGCTCCCCGCTGAGCAGGGAGCCCGATGCGGGCCTCGATCCCAGGACCCTGAGATCATGACCTGAGCCGAAAGCAGAGGCATTAACCCACTGAGCCACCCAGGCGCCCGCATCCATATATTTTTAAGCTGCTCTTTTCTTGGTCACAAGAACAAGCAGCAATGTATTCTTTAATTTTTAAAAATAGTATCTGTCTGATTCCAACAAATAGTTAACACATTAGTGAATTTGATGCATGCATACTCTCACATATAGCCAAGTGAAGCCAAATATAGCTCATAATGTGCACAAGTATACAGTTAGGCAGAAATAGTAAGTGGTTCCCATAAGGAGAATACTTTGTCAAATTTTATATAGCTAAAATAAAGGAGTTTTTCCACATTATCATACTCAGCATCTGATTGTGTGTGTGTGTGTGTGTGTGTGTGTGTGCGTGTGCGATGGTTTCCTCTGATGCTTTTCCTCAGCCCCACCCCTAGTCCAGTAGGATAAGGCACCCGTTTCTCCCAAGGAGTCAATTCTTCACTTCTGTTTTCTACTCTTCCTTCCTCTTCTTATTTTGGATGCTGTAGGATGGATACAAATAAAATTCTGGGTCCTGAGGTTGAGGGTCAGGAAAGAAGACTAGCAAAGCCACAGAAACAAGTTCATACCCTACAGATGGCCAAGAACCACGACATCAGGCCCGTGTTAGATAATTTCTCATGTATTGATTGTATGGAATTCCCACAACAAGGCAAGGCAAATTATCTGTCTTTTATGGATGAAGAAGCTATTTCCCAGACAGGCAAGTGATTTGCCCAAAGTCACCCAGCTGCAAAGCAGCAGAGCTAGCACTTAAACTTGGGTCTTCTGACTAAGTGCTTTTCTTCCTTGTAATACCACCTATTCCTTCATAACTAGGTGGTTGAATCAGAGTAACGTGGAGAGTTGACTGCTAAGTTGGCAGTGCAGAAGAACTGCTTCCCATCATAAATACTCACCATGTTGCAAATATTTACCAATCGCCTACTGTGTGCCATGTCTGTGGACATAGGCTTATGTGTTCCAGCAAGAGCACTACATCAGCCTTTGAATGGTCTTTGTGCTTTTGGTATTATGTAGTTAGCACACTGACTGCAGAAGGAAGGTAGGTAGTTATATCTGAGACTTAAGAAATGTCTTTTGATTGACATGGGTTATTTAGGAGAACTGTGCAAGAAAATCCTTCATGGTGGGTCTTCAGTTTTCTTGGTCACACGGGCATAATTTCTGGGTTCTTAACGATCCTGACAATGATGATAGTGACAATGATTTAGGAGATACCATTTATTAAGCTCAAACCAAATTCTGGTTTAATTGGAATGATTTTTTCACTAGCATTACAAGTTATTTTATAATTTATGTATGCACTCAGAAGTATATACTTTTTACTTGGTGCCTGGTACTTGGGATGCAAAAATGAAAGATGACCAGGATATTACCCTAGCCCTTGACCACCTCACTACCTATGTCAAAGAGTGGGAGCAGACAAGGTAAAGAGGGCTTCAGTGGAGAGGTGAACAAAAGGACTATCACAACAGGGATGAAGTAACCATGACATTTCCTCACAAAAATCAGTTAAGGCTCTACTGAGAAAGGGACATTAGAGCTGGGTATTGAAGGATGAGTAGAAGCTTGTATCATATGGAATTGGAAGATTAGTGTGTGAGGTAACAAGACTGGCAATTTGGCCTGAGACTAACTTGATAAGATTTATATAGGGCAGGCTCAGGCATTTGGACTTTTACTTATTGGCATTAAGGACTTGTTAAAGGTAGGGTTTTAGATGAGTTACTAAAAGCACAGGGCTCCTTTCTGCTCCCCATGCCCTCACAACATTTTTCCAGGTTGCCAGGACAACTGGTAAACCTCATGTCTCTGAAAATGTGCTCATCATAAGCATTCTATAAACTATGAAATAAAATTCCTAATTACTTACAAGATACTTTTGGACTTTTTGTTTTTGTTTTTGTTTTTGAGGGATCTTCCAAGTTGTGGTGGTTTCAAAACTCTTTCCAGTCCTTCACCTCATAAGCTTCCCTGCCATGTAGATAATACCTTTCTTGTGGAGCTGCTCTCAGGGATTAATGAGCTCATTGGTAGGACATGGTTGGCATACAGGACTGCAGTAGCTAGGATTTCTTTGTGCCTTTAACAAGGTCTCCCAGCTGGTAAGCAGCGGGAGTCAGTAAACCCAGGTTGCCTGGGTGCTGAACCCTGTTCTGAACTAGGACACTGCTCTTTGCCCAACGAAACACTTAAGTACGGCTCAGGAATTCACAACCTGCAGGAAGAGTCTTACAGTTTACCAGAAAACTTGCTGAATAGTGGAGAGAGCAGGGATATGGAATTGGATCTCAGGTTTAAACCCTGACTACATACACTTTTGAGTAATTAGACCTTTGGCAAGTCATCGTGCCTCTCTGTGTCTTAATTTTCGCATTTCTAATGTGGCGTTAGGATTTACCTTGTGGTAATATTGTAATGATTAGAAACAGTATGTGCGGAACACATAGAACAGGACCTGGTTCATAACGGCTGCATAATAAATGAAGGTGATTAACAACAGCAGCAAAAATAACAATGTTGTAATTATAATGAGTTATAATGAGTTGCTTCTGTAAAGTAGAGATCTTTTCCTAAACTCAGACTTCAGAATATCAGGCAGGTGTTTCTGTGATAATGGTCCTTGGGAATGATGACAAACCCTTTCCCTTTTTTTTCCACAGGAAATCGGAGCATAGGTGTAATAGAGTATAATGTAGTCTATACAGTACAGGGAGAGTATAATGGAGTAAAATATAGTATATATAGTATGAGAAGCCCATGTACTTGGTTTTATGCAAAGTATAAAAGATCGGGAGGTGGTGGTCTTTCCTCCCTGTAGGAGCTGACCATCTCCCCACCCCTCCTCCTGTCCTTAGATGCTTGCTTTGGAAGTGCTGGAGAGAAATGAAAGTTCTCTGCAAGCACTTGAGAGGACTCCTAATTCTGGCCAAGGAGAGCTGAGAAGAGTTCAGGAGAAGGTGGCCTTTGCCAGGCCCTGAAGCACAGGAGATGATGGGGAGCAGGGAATAGTTGAGGGCTGCGGGGGGCGTGGGAGGCTGAGGGTGAGGACAGCAACTGGGAGCCCTTTGTGGCTTGGCTGGGGATGGTGCCTCCTCAGAAAGGGGGAGGCAAGAGACCTGGAAGGAAATGAAGAGAGAAAAGGGGCGATGCTGGGGCCACCTGGCTGAGTCATGGAGACTGGCTGGGGTTCTGGAGATGAGTAATGAGGGTAGAGTGGAGCCAGCTCAGGGGTTTTCAGGATAAACACACAGAGGTGCTTCACAGAGGCTGACAGAACCTGCCCCTAATGCATCCAGGGGACGCTAAACGCTTTAGCATATTCTCTGATGAATAATTTCTCCAGCTCTAACCACATTAGGGACACACGGGGCCATGGCTCGATGCTCTGTCTGTCAGATGTCGTTGCCATTTAAGTGAGTGATGCAGAGTGGTCAACCGCAGTGCCGGGGTCTGTGGACGAGGCAGGCAGCCAGGAGAGCTGGCCCCGGAGGTCTGATTTCTTTGGCTCTGTAATCAGATTGGAGGCAGAATGTTTTTCTGTGGCTCCTCCATATAATCTCTCTGTTTTGATACTATTTTCCTCTCTGCCATTCTGCTCCTGGGTCCTGGGGGTCGACATGGTACACTGCGCTCTCTCTTCTTCTTCCCAATGCACTGTGCGTGCAGGGTGAGATGGGGGGATGACCTCACAGTGGCCCCTCCTGGATTCTGTACCCAGGGGGAAGGGAGGCGGGAGGAGGAGACGTGCTGATTAAATTTCCCAAAGGTACAGAGCCAGGAGGCTAAGGCATCCATGACAGAAATAGGAGTCCAGAGGACCCCAGCAAACTGGAAGTCAGAGTCCCAGACAAAATGATGACATTCTGCGGGCATAAACGCAAAAAAATGGCATTTGGGTTAAAAAATCAACTAGGTAACACTAGGAAAAAAAATGTCCCCGGGCTTTCTTTTTTATGACAGATTAAACATGAACACATTGTGTGGTAGAGCTTCTTAAAACACTGGATGTAAACTTAGCTTGCAATGCAGAATTTTACTAGTAGAAAAGAAGCTGCTATTCATTGCCAAAATATTGGAAAATTACAAAGAAATGAGAGAGAGAGAAGAGGAGAGAGAGAGTCCCCTCTTTCATGATTATCAGTGAGCCCATTGGGTTATAACCTATTAATTTCCCTACGCAAATATATATCCTATATATATGAGGGTACAATTTTTGAAAGAATGTATTTTGAAAACTATATATATATATATATATGTATATAAAACTATATATATATTTACAACGAAATATCTTTTCAACAAAATATTATAAATAACTTCCAAAGTCATTAAATATTTTTCCACAATACCATTTTCAAGTGTTGCAAAGTATTCTATTTCAGGGATTGACCATGACTTATTTATAAAATTCTCTTTTGTATGTTCCCCCCTCAATTTTTGTCTAATACAGCGAATACTGGAATGTATAGCATTGGAAATACATATTTGTGGACACCCTTGAGTACTTCCTTAATATAAAGTCCTTGAAGTGTAAGTTCTAGGGTTCGAAGGATCATGAACATCTTAAGGTGTTTCATGTTTTTTTTGCCTTTGATATGTGTGGCCACACAGTTCCCTAGGTGGCTCCATCAGTGTGTGTGAGTACCTGTCTCCCCACATCCTCCCTAGTACTGGGTATTAGGGTTTTAAAATGTCTTGACAGGTTGATGAGTAAAATGTGGCATCTTGTCTTAATTTGTATGTTTTGGATTATTAGGGAGGTTAAGTGTCTTTTCTTTCATATTTGTATATCTTCTTATGAATTGCCTACTTGCATCTTTTGTCCATTTTTCCCTGACTGTATTATATTTTTCTTACTGACTTTAAAAGTTTTTAATATTAAGCTTCTTAGCCCTCGCCTGCCATCTAGGTTACAAATGTTTCTTTTCAGTTTCTTTCTTGCCTTTGATTTAGTGTATATGGATTTTGGGTATTTATATTGGCAAATCCATCAAAAATTGTACTTAATTTTTAATCTGTCAAAAATTTTGTTTAATTCTCTCTTGGTGTCGTATCTAGAAAAATCTCTCCTGATCTAAGATTATGTGTTTCTCTATATTTTCCCCCAATATACTTTGGGTTTTGTTTTTACGTTTACATCCTCATAGTTTAGTTACGATGCAGCTTAAACTGATACCTAAATCAAAGGAGGTAAGTTTTGGGGAGGCAGATTTTTTTTTTTTTAAAGATTTTATTTATTTATTTGACACAGAGAGAGAGATTACAAGTAGGCAGAGAGGCAGGCAGAGAGACAAGGAGAGGAGGAAGCAGGCTCCCTGCTGAGCAGAGAGCTCGATGCGGGCCTCGATCCCAGGACCCTGAGATCATGACCTGAGCCGAAAGCAGAGGCTTTAACCCACTGAGCCACCCAGGCGCCCGGGGAGGCAGATTTTGATGTAATATGTGAGTGGAATTTCTAACGATTTAGAGTTGTACAACAGGAGAAGACATTGACAGCTGAGGAAATAAGCTGATCTCTGCTCCCTCCACTAGGGTTTAGGAGTTGCTTGTTGTTTTGTAAATGCTCAATTAACATTTGCTGGATGAATGGGGGGCCAGGAAACCTCCATGGTACCTTTCAGTACTGCTTCTCTGACTTGGCTTGGTCTTCAGCCCACTCTGTCTCCATGGGTCATTCCAGAATTGGAGACTGTGGCTTTCAGGAATGAAGAGAGCAAGAGGACAAGATGGCACCTGGAGAGCTGATTCCAGGAGCTCTTCTTCTCAAATCTCAACTTCCTCATATTGAGTGGAGAGTTGCAGGGTTCACTGCTGTTTGGGATGGGAGGGAGAGAAGTAGGGGAGGCAGTTCTTGGCCAAAGGGATTTAAAAGCAGGTTGGGGAGGTGAAGCATGTGCCCCCGAGATCTGAAGGAGCAGCATGTGTGGTGTGGAGGAAGTATGCTATAGGAATGAGGGTCATTGCTGCTGTTGGATCTTAAAAATAGGAAAATGTGTTTTATGAGTTGACTCCCAGAGGTTTGCTCCAAGTGGGTCTTCCTGAAGGACTCTTCTAGAAGTTCTTCACTCAGGTAAACTGAGGAAATCACTGCAAGAGTTAAGAATTTCTTCTCTACGTTTTCATATGACTCAGTGACTCGGGAGAAGAAAATATACACACTTGTTAAAATTGCGAATGGAGGAAGCACGAGTACACAAATGTCTGTACATATATCCACATACAAAATCCATGTGTGTGTATATGTATGTATATACCCGCCTGATGTTCGATTTATTGTGTGTGTGTGTGTGTGTGTGTGTGTGTGTGTGTGTGTTTTCTGGATTAAGATCATTATACTTTCCAGATGACACCAGCCTGAGGTAAAAGTAGGATCTTGATGACAGAGACAGATCAAGTTTCTCTGTCTCTACCTACTGTGATCTGTGAAGACGCCAGCTCCCCTCAAAGCTTCTGTGATCACGTCTGCTCTCTTCTTGGTAACCCACGACATCTGCCAACTCTCCTGCTCTGGTGTTTCTGGCTTGAGGGACACCAACAGTGGCCGCTCTGCCTCCAGTTCTGTGGCAGTCCTGCCATCCGCTCTGTGCCCCGCTGACCAGCACCCATGAGGAGGACGACCATGTCTGGGGACTGCCTCCGGTAGCCAGGGTCCCAGCCATTTTAATGTTAATGCCTCTGTTATTCTGCCTTCTACTGTCAAGGTACTATGACTCTTTGGGGACTGGGTTGGGAGATGGTCTGATGGGCAGCTGTGTGTGAAACTCCTTCCCCATCCTGACACTGGTCTCTTATGTTTGGGGAGGACTTGGCCAGGTCCATGTCCATTCTCCTCTGGACTCCTTGCTTCTTCAGGCAAAGTCCTCTTGTCCAGATGTGCCCAAAGCCTAGGAGACACATAGGTAATGGGTCACACTTCCCCACTGAGGACAAATGTGGTAGATTCCCACACGGGCTCCAGAGCTAGCTGCTTTGGTTTGTACGATTTATCAGCTGACTGATCCTGGTCACATGGCTTCACCTCTTTGGGTGGAAGTGTACCTTACCTTCGGTTGGAACAGTACCTCACAGCATTGCTGTGGAGAGTCTCTGAGGTAATGTAAAGGAAATGATTAAAAGGGTGCCAGGCAGATAGTAAGGACATAGGTAAAAAAAATGTTAGTGATTATTGTTGTGACCTCAAGCACCTCCTCCTGTTTCTTAAATTTTGCCTGATTGGAAAGTTCTAATTGGTATATACTCCTCATGACGCCAAAGGGATTGAAAGAACAAAACAGAAGAAAACCATTCAAACAGTGTTTACCATAACATCTATCCAGATTTTGAGCTTCTTTGAGGTTCAAAAGATCCATGGCTTGATCAACTTTCCTTCCTTCTTTCCTGATTCCTTCCTCAAATATATATATATATATATATATATATATATAT